>CM019066.1:52787007-53141839 GCA_009667805.1 Leptobrachium leishanense | reverse complement strand
GAGACCCTGCCCCAGAGCTTACAATCTAAGAGGAGAGGGGACCCTGCCCCAGAGCTTAGAATCCAAGAGGAGAGGGGACCCTGCCCCAGAGCTTACAATCTAAGAGGAGAGGGGACCCTGCTCCAGAGCTTACAATCTAAGAGGAGAGGGGACCCTGCCCCAGAGTTTACAATCTAAGAGGAGAGGGGACCCTGCTCCAGAGCTTACAATCTAAGAGGAGAGGGGACCCTGCCCCAGAGCTTACAATCTAAGAGGAGAGGGGACCCTGCTCCAGAGTTTACAATTAGGGATGAGCTGGACACCCAAGGTCTGTTCGCACTCGAACTTTTCAAATTTTCGGATTCAAACCCAATGCAAGTCAATGGGGCTGAAAATTCGGGTTTTTTAGAGTGTCCTCCAAGAGGGCATATATGCAAGATATTTGCCATAAAAGGTGTATGGGGGTCCGGGTAGTGCCCTGGGGGACAGGAAACAATGACAAAAAGTTTTAAAAAAGACGTTTTTAAAGGGACAGTGAGTTTTCCATGAAATAAGGGTTAAAAATAAAAACCAAAAATTCCTTCAAATATCGTGCCTAGGAGGTCCCATAACCTGCCCGTGAAGTGGCGGATTTCTAGGATGTATAGAAACACTTAAAAACAAATAAAATGACATTTCAAATGACGGTAAATGCTTTTTCTTTAATCTATTCATAAAAATATTGTGCCTTTAATGCCAGGCCAGCAAGTATCATCATACAGTAACCCCTCTGTGGTATTGTGGAAGAGTGCAGGGGTGAACCATGTGGTTCAAAAAAATAAAATGATATAAATCTGGTAATATAGGCATCAGTGCAGCCAAATATTGTGCCTTTCATGGCAGCAAGTGCCTTCACACCGTAACCCTTTTGTGGTATTGTGGAAGAGTTCAGTGCTGGAGGTTTTGTGAATGCAGAAGAGGACATCCCCGATCTATTCCATTACTTCAGCATCAGAGGATTGATAGCTGCTGATCCAGGACTGATTCATTTTTATAAATGTCAGCCGGTCTACAGAGTCGGTGGACAGACGCACTCTTTTGTCTGTGACAAAACCTCCAGCGGCACTGAACGTCCTTTCAGAAAGCACGCTGGATGAAGGGCAACCTAGTAGCTGCATAGCATATTGGCTAAATTCTGGCCAGTGATCCAATCTCAACACCCAGTAAGCCAGTGGATCATCTGCTGGAAAGGTATCCAGGTCTGCCAACATCAGGAAGCATTATTTTACTGAGAGGGTGGTGGATACATGGAACAGTCTTCCAGTAGAAGTGGTAGAGGCCAAAACAGTAATTGAATTTAAGCAGGCATGGGATAGGCATAAGGCTATCCTAAACAAAAGATAAATCCAGGTAAAGTATCCATGTAATTGGGCGACTAGATGGGCCGAAAGGTTCTTATCTGCCAACATTTTTCTATGTTTCCATGCCCTTGCCCCTAGGTAGTCCTGAACCATATGGTGGAGACGCTGGCAATGGGTGCCTACATTTGACGTCCCTGGGCGTTGTGGACTAAAAAAATTTAAAAATGCATCAGTCAAGCGGCCCTGGCCTTCACCAGTATTCCTCTGATCATCCGCAGCCTCAGAAGCACGTGTGTCATCATCACTTGGTAACCTAAACCTACCAGTGCCAGGAAAGGTGTTACACAAGTGTCGCTTTAGAGCAACCTCAAGTTTATTCATCCTGTGCTCCCTCTGTGCGGGCAGGATGAGCTCTGCAACTTTACCTTTGTATGGTGGATCAAGAAGGGTTGCCAACCAGTAATGATCCCTCTCCTTGATAGCACGAATCCTGGGGTCCTTTAGCAGGCTTTGCATCATTAGGGAGCCCATGCAGCATAGGTTGGAGGTGGCATTAGCTTCTGAGTCTTCCTGGTCAATGAGGATGACCGTATTGTGCACTTCCTCCTCCCAGCCACATACTAGTCCTTGGGTTTCTGGGCACACAAAACCCTCCCTTGAGGAATCCCCACCTTCAATGCCCCCCCTACTTAAATATTCCTCCTCCTCATCCTCTTCCTGTCTGATCTGAGGAGGACCCGCTGGAATGCTGTCTGCGGAAAGACTGGGGCCATCAGAGCTAGGGAAGGCCTCCTCTTCCTCCCACTGCTCTGCCTCTATAGCCACATCTATAATTCCCCACAGAGAGTGCTCCAGCAGGAAACAGGAACACTAAAGGAATTGTGTCATTGATGCATGCACTGTCCCTGCTCACCATAGACGTTGCCTCCTCAAATGGTGACCGTACAGTGCATGCATCCTTGATCATCAGCCACTGCGGGGGGGAAAACAACCAAGTTGACCCGCACCTGTCCTTGTGCCATACTCACACAGGTACTCGTTGATGGCCCTCTGCTGCTTGTGCAGATGCTGCAGCATTGCTAATGTTGAGTTCCACCTGGTGGGCATGTCACAGACTTTTCTGGCCTGGCTGAGAAGCTCTGCCAGCCCTGGGTACTTGGTTAGGAAACGCTGTACCACTAGATTTAGAACGTGTGCTAGGCATGGTACATGCGTCAACTTACCCTGGCGTAGGGCTGAGAGAAGGTTGCTGCCATTACCACAGATGATCATTCCCAGCTGAAGCTGGTGTGGTGCTAACCATCTCTGCACCTGCCCCTGCAGAGCTGACAGAATTTCTGGCCCGGTGTGGCTCCTGTCCCCTAAACAAACCAGCTCAAGCACAGTATGGCATCTTTTTGCTTGAGCCATTGCGTAGCCCCTGTCAGGCGTCGGTTTAAGTGCCACTTCGCCAGAGACACAGAAGATGAGGAGGAGGAATAGGTGGTGGTGGAGCAGACAGACCTCATACAAGCAGCTTTCTGGAGGCGTGGTGGATGTACAAGCTCCAGCACAGAGCCCTGTCTTGGATCCCTCCCAGCTGCAATCAGAGTTACCCAGTGTGCCGTGAAGGAAATGTAACGACCCTGTCCATGCTTGCTGGATCACGTGTCTAAAGTCACATGCACCTTGCTGCTGACTGCCTTTCCCAATGACTGGATAACATTGTCTTCTACCTGCTGGTATAGTGCTGGAATGGCCTTCCGTGAAAAGGAACATGCTTTGGAACATGCCACTGTGGTACAGCACATTCAGCAAATTCACGGAAGGGAGCAGAGTCCACCAGCTGGAAAGGCAGCAGCTGCAATGCGAGTAATTTTGCTAAGCTGGCATTTAGACGCTGTGCTTGGGGATGGTTGGGACTATATTTTTTCTTACGCTGCAGCAGCTGCGGCAACGTAATCTGACTGTGTAAATCTTCAGCTGATGGGATGCTGTCACATTGTGAGGAAGGAGCTGGTACATCCATTACTGTAGTATCATCCCTGTCAGTGGAGGTTGTAGGCAATGACAAGGAAGGACATACAGTGGGGGTAGAGACAGATGAGGAGGAGGAGGACCTACGCAAAGTTTTGCACCAACGGGATGTGTGGCAGGAGGTCATATGTCACCTCAAGCACGTGGTACCCAAGTGTCCGGTGTCTTTCCCACGCTTATGCCTCATTGACATAGATTACAAATAGCAACGGTGGGGTCTGCTGCACATTTCTTAAAGAACTCCCAGACAGCAGAGTTCCTGCATGTGTGCTTTGAGACAACAGTGCTCTGCACCGGAGCAGCTCTGACATCTGATGCCTTGGACTGGCTAGTGCTACGGTTGGTCATAGAGGATGTTGTGCCTCCTCCTCCCCTCTTCCTCACTTGATTCCTCTGTTCGATCAGGCACCCAGGTGGAGTCAGTGACCTCATCATCATTGTCATCATCATCCCCTATCTCCTCGTCACTGGAGCCAACTTGGCAGTATGCTGCAGCTGCTGGGGTAACATGAGTGCCAGTTATTTGTGTGTCATTACTGGCACCCCCTTCATCTAGGTTGATTATACTCCCTTCCTCAACCTCAGAGATTGAATCAGAGCACTGTACTTGCTGCGCATCCTCAAGCAGCATGTCACTGTCATTGTAGTCAAACAATTCAGCTGACTCCTCCGTGTGTGATAGCGAGGCTACGGCAGGAGTAGCTGTGGACATGGAGGCTGCATTAGATGCTTTGGCAGCTGAGGTGGACTGTAAAGCACTACAAGCCTGGCTGGCAGAGGACTCGGAGGATGAGGATGGCCTGGTTAGCCAATCCACCAAATCCTCTGTATGTTGCTGCTGCTTAAGACGGTCAGCACCAGTTAGAAAGGACAAGCGTGCCCCTGCAGAGGATGCACCACGTCCACCACGACCAGAGGTACAGCCTCCCGACACAGGGGCTGCTTGCCCTCTTATCTGTGTCTGGGAGCGTCTGCCTGTCCCTTTTGTTCTGTCAGACATGGTGAGTGATATAAAGATTAAAGATTTACAGAACTCTGGTATAACTCAGTGAGACACCCTGATAGCTGGCAGCCAGTGACAAGACACAGATTACAATTCCCTCCTATAAATCAGTGAGACCCCCCTGATGGGTGGCAGTGAGAAGACACAAATTACAATTTGCATAAATCTGCTAGAAGTATGTGGGACCCCCTGATGGGTGACAGTGAGAAGCCACAGATTACAAATCTCAGAAACCTCTTATAAATCAGTGAGACCCCTTGATGGGTGGCAGCCAGTGAGAACACACGGATTATAACAATTCCCAAATATTTTGTAGAAATTAGTGACCCCCAAAATGCTTGCTGTCAGTGACAAGAGACAGATCCCCTCAATTCCCAGATATTAAGTAAAAATTAGTGACCCCCCAAAATACTGTGTGTCACTGGCTGTGTGACAAGACACAGATCACCTCAATTCCCAAATGTTTTGTGGAAATTTGTGAGACCCCAAAATACCTGCTGGCACCAGTGACAAGACACAGATCACCTCAATTCCCAAATGTTTTGTAGAAATGTGACCCCCCAGACCCCCCCCAGTAGCGTGGCAGACCGGCAGTAAGAACACACAACAACAATCTCCTATTAAATCTCCTCTCAAATGCGTGGTGAAGCCGAGCGTGGAAACCTTATATAGTGTGCTGCGGGACTTAGCTCTGTGAGCCCATGATCACAGTATGCCCAATCAGGACTCTGAGCCGTGATTGGCATACTGTTGAACCTGTCTTGCACCAGACCTGTGGTCAGGTGCAAGGCTGTAGCCAATTACGAGCTTCAGGCCAGTGGGAAAATGCATTGTGGTCCATTGTGGTCGAACATGCGCCGAACACCAGGAAATCTTCGGAGTTCGCGAGCAGACCGAACAGGCTAAGTTCGGTCCGAACTCCTAACCGAACAGCTCATCCCTAATCACCAGATACCAATGCATCCTGAAGACAAAGAAAAGACTGCGTTCATCTGCCCACTAGGGTTCTTTGAGTTCAATAGAATACCTCAAGGCCTTACGGGAGCTCCAGCCACGTTCCAACGGTTAATGGAGAAGACAGTCGGGGAAATGAACCTGATCGAAGTGTTAGTGTATCTGGATGACATTATTGTGTTCGGGAAGACCTTGGAAGAACATGAGCAACGGTTGGAGAAGGTCTTGAAGCGGCTCCATGAAGAGGGGTTGAAACTGTCTCTAGAGAAGTGTCAATTTTGTTTTCCTTCTGTTACGTATCTGGGACATGTTGTCTCAGCAGAAGGCGTTTCGACGGATCCTCGGAAGTTGGAAGCCGTAGCTTCCTGGCTAGACCCCGAAATGTTACCGAGCTCAGATCTTTCTTGGGGTTCTGCTCCTATTACCGGAGATTCGAAGGAGGATTTGCCAAGATAGCTCAACCACTGAACAAGCTCCTACAGAAGGAAGACGCAGAAGAAGGCCACAAGGCCTCTGATCGAAATTCATCGGCTCCAGGGCCAAGGAAGGCTTGAGAATCCATCCAAGAAGAATGGACTACTCAATGTGAAGGTGCTTTCCTGAAGCTGAAAGAGAGTCTAACTCGAGCTTCTGTCTTGGCTTACGCGTATCCTCATAAGCCGTACGAATTGCATGTGGATGCCAGCAGAGAAGGTCTAGGGGGAGTTCTATACCAGGAATATGGTGGATTGCTGAGGCCTGTAGCATATGTGAGCCGAAGTCTTACGCCTTCAGAGAAGAACTATCCTACCCACAAGTTGGAGTTCTTAGCCTTGAAATGGGCAGTAGTGGACAAGCTGAAAGATTATCTGTACGGAGCCGAATTTGTAATAAAGACTGATAACCATCCTCTTACCTACGTTCTTACTACGGCAAAGCTGGATGCAATGGGACATCGGTGGTTGGCCGCTCTGTCAGGGTTTCGGTTCAGCCTGAAGTATCGCCCTGGGGTGAATAATCGAGATGCTGATGCTTTGTCGAGAAGGCCCTACACTACAGAATGGACTCATTTAACTCCAGATGGGGTGCAAGCTTTATGTCAAGGGAGGGATTGAAGCAGAAGCCATAGGAGTTATGGCTGCGGCTGTTCCAGAGTTCTATTGCAATCCTACGCAGCTGAGGGATGAAAGTTTGCCTACTTTCTCGAAACAGGACTTGAAAACTGATCAGGCTAGAGACCCCTTGATTGCACTAACGGTGAAGGCCCTAACCGCGAACCAACGGGAAATTCTACTGACAAATTCCCCAGAAGGAGCCCGATTGGTATACAAAGAGTGGGAACGGTTAAAGATGTTGGATGGGGTGGTCTACCGAAGGGGCCCCTCAAACAATGCTGAAGAGACCCAACAATTGTTCCTTCCCACCAAACACAGAGAGGGTGTGCTGCGGTCGTTACACGACGACCATGGACATTTGGGTGCCGAGAGAACTTTTAAGCTAGTGAGAGACAGATTTTATTGGCCCTGTATGAGATCTGAAGTTGAAAGTTACGGTCATTCGTGCTTGAGGTGTATCCAGAGGAAAACCCTACCAACCCGAACCGCTCCAATGAGCCACCTGCAAAGTCAAGGACCCATGGACTTGGTGTGCATTGATTTCCTGTGCTTAGAGCCGGATGCTAGTGGGCAGGGAAATATTCTAGTAGTGACTGATCATTTCACGCATTATGCCCAAGCTTTTTCTACGAAAGACCAACGTGCTCCTACAGTGGCGAAGGTTTTAATGGAGAAGTTTTTTGTTCACTATGGCCTGCCAAGGAGAATACACTGGATCAGGGCAGAGACTTTGAGAGCAGGCTTGTTGGGCAATTGCTGGAACTACTAGGGATTCAGAAGACCCGAACTACACCATATCACCCTCAAGGGGATGCTCAACCAGAAAGGTTCAATTGCACGCTGCTCAATATGTTAGGGACATTGTCAAACAAAGAGAAGCAGAGGTGGAGTCGTCACATAGCTACGCTGGTGCATGCGTACAACAGTACGGAGAGTGACGCTACTGCATACTCACCGTACCAGCTTATGTTCGGAAGAGAAGCTCGATTGCCGGTTGATTTGGCGTTTGGGTTATCTCTAGACCAGACGTCTGTAGCCTCTCATAGAAATTATGTGGATAGACTTCGTAAGAATTTGGCCTCTGCGTTTGAACAGGCCCGTTTGACCTCAGGAAACAGGGAACAGAGAAATAAGCGAAACTACGACTTGAGAGTTCGGGTACAGGATCTACAACCCGGTGATAGGGTTTTGTTGAAGAACTTGGGTGCTTCTGCAAGGCATAAGTTGGCGGATAGATGGAGTTCTCAAGTCTACATTGTCTGCAAGCAACTGCTGGGTTTGCCAGTTTACCAAATCTGACCGGATGGAAAGGCTGGGCCTCTTAAGAACTGGCACCGAAATCATCTGTTACCTTTGAGGGAGGCTGTAAGGATAACAGTTGGAGACGAACTTTCTCTGCCAAACCCGCCTGCTCCACGCTTAACTCCTGTTACTCGGTCTCAACAGACACGGGCTGTCGAGGAGAGTGAAGGGGATAGTGAAGAAGGAAGTTTTTGTCTGGACTGGGTGCGTTCGCTAGAGCCTGAGGAGGTCATTCCAGTTCCACAGGGGTGGGAAAGTAATCTGAGGCCTGAGGCTCTGGAGTTCCAATTGGAAGTTCCCGAAACTTTAGACATTCCTGTAGTTCTTGAAAACGCCTCCTATGATTACAGTTCTATGCCTTCACTGGAAGGATCCTACTCTGAAGAGATGTCTGTTCCAGCTGTGGAAGAAAGAAGCGAACCCATACCTGTAGTACTTCCACCTGAAGAGGAACTGATTGAGCCCGAAGCAAAACGTTCTATCCGACCCCCCCAGAGACTTACCTACGACTCACCAGGACATAGCACTGAAGAGGCTGTCACCACAGTGCGAAGGTTGCCCGAAGTGTCTGCTGTGTTAGCTGAGGTATTCAGGAGCATGAGTCAACTTGAGGACGTATATCTGACCCATTGTATGTTTGCTGATGGACCTGTATACATTGCCTAATGTTATGTAATGGTTATACCTCCTTGGAGAGACCCAAGAGTTCTAGGAGGGGGAGAGTGTAGCACGGTTTAAAACTCTGTTGCTGTAATGTTCCGTTTTGGCCACCAGAGGGAGACAAGCACATGTAAACTATACTGGACAATGGGACTAAGTTTTCCAGCATGCTCTGGGGCAGAGACAGGAAGTGGGTGGGGAGGGAGGGGAGGACATCCGCAGCCTCGTGGAAGGAGAGCCAGTGTGAGCCGAGGAGTGAACCGAGTGAGACGTAAGTGAGACTGAGTGATTGTAACCAGGCCGGAGAGCAGGCGCTGCATTGCCGATGCTGGGAATCGATACAGTGACGTGCCGGAGACCCAGTAATCCACCGCTGGGAGGTTTAACACAGACACAGAGTCGCAGATTGGACCCCGAGTTAGGAGACCGCGATGATCCACTGGGAGTGCAGGCGGTAAGCTGTAAATCTTGTTGTAGAGACGGACAAGCAAGAGAAGCGGATCCGGTGGCACAGAGTCCCAGCATTATTCAGCGGAGAGACGTCCTTGATCGGGTAGCGGAACAGGTTGTCTGGCGGATGGGTGAGAGGCCTCCTAGGCCACAGTTAAAGTTTAACGAAGCACGATGCAGCACTGCTAAAATCTACAGGGCCCCAACGTGACTAGTCGAAGATTTATTAACTCCATTCAATGGCCAGTTGAAATATAGTACCCGGGTACCTGAGCTCACACACACACACTTTTTGGGACATAACCTGCAAGGAACTTACACTCCAGAAACTAAGGGGTTAAGCTTTTCTTTTACCGCTGCGCGTTTCCCGCATTACGAAATCCTGTTTTCCATATACCGTGCTTACATTATATATGCCGCTTTATTGAGACCAGTAAAGTATATAATTTATAAAATCCACAACAGTGCTGGTGTATATTTATTCCCTAGTGCGGAGAGACTAACCCGAGGTTAAATTCAGCGGCTCCTCCGGGAGTGAGCGCTACACCGTCTTTCATCTTACACTATAATTGTCACGTCCTCAGTGCCTGATGCCCTCCGGGGGGGGGCACGGATCCCCGGCGGCATCGCGGGCCGTCCGAGGAGAGAGAGAGTTTTGGCACGTTTAGCAAGCAGGGCACGTCCCGATGACGCGTGCCCTGCCTGCCGCGTCCTCGGCATCCGTTGCCATCCGGGGTGGAGCGTGGCTCTTCAGCAGCATCGCGAGCCGGCTGAGGGAGGGGAGTGTGGACGCTGGAAGCAGGTGGGGTGCATCCTGATGACACATACCCGCCGATCTTAAAAGGAAGGCGCGCACATCAACCGGCGCTGACGTGAACGTTTTTTCCCGCATCGCCTGGTGTATTATTCGTTTTGTGAGATTTATTGTGTTTGACTGGACCGTCTGAGTTCCCTGCTAGTTGCCGACCCGGATTACCTCTCTGACTATTCTCTATTCTAAAGCCCTCCTTGACTGTATGTGCTAATACTGACCCGGATTACCTCTATGACTATTCTCTATTCTAAAGCCCTCCTTGATTGTATGTGCTAATACTGACCCGGATTACCTCTCTGAGGACTAGGCTTGTGCACCGATTTTTTTTTCGGTTCGATTCGGTTCGATTTTTCGGATTTTTAAACTTTTCGAATCGGCTCGATTCGACTGATTTCGGTTTCGATTCGATTCGGTTCGGCTCGTTTTTCGGGTACATTTTTTTTTCGGAACATCGCCCATTTTTCGGATTTTTCGTGTCACTTTGCTCGTTTTTTGTATCGACTTTTCTTTTTTCAGAAAATTTTCGTTTTTTCGGAACGTCTGTTCTCCTCGTTTGACACATTTCAAGTCCATTCGAAAAATCCGAAAATATTTCGTTTCGGCTCGGAAAACGTTTCGGATCTGACATTTTCGGATCTAAAAATTTTCGGAAATTCGGCCGCATCCGAAAACACGAATCGGGAAATTTCGTGAAAATTCCGAAATTCCGAAACCCGAAACGCACATCCCTACTGAGGACTCTCTAAAGCATTTATTCGTTTGTATGTTTGCTGTGTCCTAAGTGGTATATACCATTGTTTTGTGTGCTCATTTTTGCATATCAATTTTGCCTGTGCTAATTTCAGTTTTAGTGTTTTTTGCCCAGTATTTCAATTGGTCTCAAAATCATTTGGTACTGGGCAGTACTTGATATCGTAGGTCTTGTTTGTTCCCCCTTGCTTTGGGAGCTTTCTTTGAGTTATAACGGTCTTTACCGTTGTACGTTTTAAATCTAAGAAGTCTGTCCTTAAGGATCCCCATAACGGCTGTTAAAAGGTGAGCAGGAGAACGGTTGTGACATTACGTCAGCGCCAAGTATGGATCCGCAGACTTAAGCATTTTGCTGTCCAAGCTTAATGACATTGTGTCGAAACAGGAAAAGCAGGACCACCGCATGGACCAATTCGCTGAGGCATTGGGGTTATTAATGAACCAGCCCAGCAAAGCCTCACCAATGCCTTCTCCTGCGGTGTCTGCCTCTTCTCCTTCCCCCTCTACTCCTGAGACATCTCACATGAGTCTCAAGTCCCCTACAAATTTCGATGGGACTTGCAGGGGGTTTATCATGCAAATTGAGATTATGTTCGAACTTAATCCTGGTATGTGTCCCACAGACAGGGCTAAGGTGGGGTATGTAATCAATCACCTAACAGACAAGGCTCTGCTATGGGCAACTCCCTTATGGGAGCTTAGAAAACCAGTGATCTACAATTATACAGAATTCATGAAAGATCTTAGACGCACTTTTGATCCCGCAAGGTGGGCAACTGGTGCTGCCAGAGTGCTGTGGTGTATACAACAGGGTAATTGCTGAGTAGTGGATTACGCTATAGAATAAGCCTCGCAAACCCCTCCAAATAACCTCTTCTGCCTGTCTAGCTTCAACTTTGTACTTACCTATTGTCCTGGTTCAAAAAATACGAAGGCAGATGCTTTGTCGAGACAGTATGAGACACATGAACATCATACCTTTGATCACAGCCCTATTGTTCAAGAGAGGATTCTCGCTACAACTGTTCTTACGGTTTCTTTTCCCTTGCTAGAGAGATTGCATTCTGTCCAAGGTACAGCTCCCACAGAAAAACCACCTGGTAAGCTCTTCATTCCCGAAGAGGAAAGGAGGCTGTCACGGTTCCCGGATCCCACCACGCAGCCCTTAAAGCCCAACACTCCAGAGCCAAAAAGCTACCAACAGAGTAGCCGTAGAACAATCCCTAACTGTCTGGTCCTTAAAAATTGGCCAGGTATAAGTATACTAGCTAGACAGAAAGGGTTAATCAAAGACAATGTCGAAATACAAAACCAGGTCAGCAACACGGGGGTAGTCAGATGAGCCAGAATCAGGAATACAGAGTATAGAATAGTCAAATGGAATAGCCGGGTCGATATCAGTGCAGAAGCGTAGTACAAGGAAAATAGTCTAGGGCAACGGAAGGCAGAATAGTCAGAAAACAAGCAGAGGTCAATAACAGGTTAAATCACGAGAGAATTCAGGTACAGGGAGCTCAGGTATGGATAACCACGATGTGGCACTGCTTAGAAGGAACTGTGGGTTTTTAAAGACCTTCACCAGACCGCGCCCCCCCTCTCAAGCCGCGCCTCATGCAGCCACCTCCCTGCCTGTCTCTATTTAAACCGGGTTTTGGTCAGCGAGCAGCATCAGACATGCTGCCTTCAAGCACACTGGAGAGGCTGGAAGCCCCCAACGTTACAGAGGCAGGTTATGTCGGTATATCACGATACCAAACCTTTTGGTCACACTAAACCCTAGCATAACCAAAACCCTAGCCACTCTTGAAAAACAGTTTTGGTGGGCAAATATGCGTAAAGACGTTACCGCATACATAGTCACCTGTGAGACATGTTGTACAAGTAAAAACCCTAAAACCCTGCCCATAGGGCTACTACAACCTTTGCTTATTCCTGAGAGAACATGGTCTCATCAGTCTATGGACTTTATCACTGATTTACCCATATCTCACGGGAATACAGTTATACTTAGGTTCTCTAAGATGGTTCACTTCGTACCTCTTGCCAAATTGCCTTCCGCCATGGAATTAGTACCAATCTTTGTCCAGAACATCGTAAGACTTCATGGTGTCCCTCTAGGTATTGTAAGGATATAGAGTCACCCAGCACGCAGACAAAAACCAGAAAGGCAAGAAAAAACCCTAATCTGAGAAGCTGGTCCTTAGAATGGCCAGGTACTAATCTAAAATACATAGAAGTACAGATCAGGGACAGGAGAGATATCGTAGTAATAACAAGCCAGAGGTCTGTACACGAGATAAACATAGGCCAAGGGATGACCACAGAAATCACAGTCAAATATACAAGCCAGAAGTCAAACCAGAAAATCAAATGCAGGAGCTAGAAGACACGCGCTGAGGGCTAGAATAAACCACGTCAGGGCTCAGAGCACAGTCAGTGACTGCTATTTAAAGGAGTGGATCCCTGATCAGGTGCAGCATTCAAAGTGGCCTGATTCAGAGACTGGCGCCCTCTCTGTTGGGAAGGCCGCACTGCGGGAGCACCAACAGGCATGACAGTTATAGTGTCCAAAAGAGGCACTCAATTCGTATCCAAGTTCTGGAGAGGTTTCTGTAGGAATTTGGGCATACAGTTGAGTTTCTCCTCTGCCTATCATCCCCAGACTAATGGGGCAGCTGAAAGAACCAACCAAAAAGTGGAACAATACCTACAATGTTTTGTATCTGAGAGACAGGATGAATGGTCAGATCTCTTACCCTGGGCAGAGATTGCCATAAACAATGCAGTAAGTGAAACCACAGGCCGTTCACCCTTTTATACAGTTTACGGATTCGACCCTCCCATGCTTCCTTCTACTTTTCAGGAAACTACTTTGCATGCTCTGGAAGCGCATTTGTTGTCATTAAAAAGGATATGGGAGACAGGTAACGAAGTTATGGAGACCAACATTAAAAGTCAAACGGAGAAAGCGGACAGACGGAGAAAGCCTGCCCCGTATATACTGTAGGGGATAGAGTCTGGCTTTCCACTAGGAACATTAAGCTCTTGGTTCCTTCTATGAAGTTGGCTCCTAGGTACATTGGTCCTTATAGAGTGGTGCGCAGGGTTAATCCTGTATCCTATGCCTTAGCTCTACCTCCTGGTTTGGCTATTCATAATGTGTTTCATGTTAGCCTCCTCAAGCCTCTCACATGCAACAGATACTCAAGGGTTTGCGTTCCTCCTCCACCTATACGCTCCCGAGGTGGGGAAGAATTCGAGGTTCTTGCCATTCTAGGTTCCTGTGTGGTCAGAGGTATCATTCAGTATCTGATCGATTGGGAGGGTTATGGTCCCGAGGACAGGTCCTGGCTCCCGGCCAGTGAGGTTCATGCACCTCGTTTGGTCCGCATGTTCCATGCTGCCAATCCTTCTGCGCCTGGTGGTTGTCTGGTGGCCGCCCGTGGACAGGGGGGTCCTGTCAAGTCCTCGGCGCCCAATGCCATGGGGTGGGGCTTGGACCCCTGGCGGCATCGCGGGCCATCAGAGGAGAGAGAGGGTTTCGGCACGTTTAGCAGGCAGGGCACGTCCTGATTAGGGATGAGCCGAACACCCGAGTTCGGTTCGCATTCGAACTCGAACTTTCCAAATGTTCGAATTCGAACTCAATACAAGTCAATGGGGCTGAAAATTCGATTTTTAGAGTGCCCTCCAAGAGGGCATATATGCTAGATATTTGCCAAAAAAGGTGTATGGGGGTCTGGGTAGTGCCCTGGGGGACAGGAAACAAGGACAAAAAGTTTTAAAAAAAAACGTTTTTAACCTCCCATGCGGTCTAATTTTTTCAAAATTTTGTGTCTAAAAGCGTCTCAATTTTTTTTAAAGGAAACGTGTATTTGTACATAGTTTGCCTGTAATAATTAGGAATCACGCACTGAAATCAAGAGTCCTTACTGTTAAATTCTTTATAAATAAATAAAATTAAAAAAAATAGTAAATACACGGAGTCCGATAAAGTTTGAAACACGACATAATTTATTATCCAAAATAATTATCCAAAATAATGCAAAAAAATGATATTCAATAAATTACAACAAAAAACACTGAAATCTGTCTGAGAACAAGGGTGAGACGATGTATGGTCTATTTCTTATCCTGTACTGCCACCTAGTGGCCGTTCATAAACATTGCATTTTGTATTCAGTGTTTATTATGAATGAAATTTGCTGCGGTCCAGCCCCCCTGCATCATGTGACTCGCAGGGAGCCTTCCAGGAAGCAGCTCCCCGCAATCACACTGCGGGGGACAGCGAGGGAGCCAGGAGGAGGTGAGTATGTATCCAGCCCGAGTGTGGGTCGGGGATACCGTTCGTGGTAGTGAAATTTAACCCCGAGTCACACTCGGGAATACCGCCAGGGAGGTTAAAGGAACAGTGAGTTTTCCATGAAATAAAAGGTTAAAAATAAAAACGGAAAATTCCTTCAAATATCGTGCCTAGGAGGTCCCCAAAACCTGCCCATGAAGTGGCGGATTTCTAGGATGTATAGAAACACTTAAAAACAAAAAAATGACGTTAAATGCTTTTCCTTTAATCTATATATAAACAACTGCTTGGGGCGGCAGTCTGTATGAAAAGAGGAGACATTTTTGGACACGTAGAAAAAGTTTAGTGATTTTTTGGCTAAATTATTGTGAAACTTATGCAGGCTTTGGATGAAAGTAACAATAGGTGCTTTAAAATTGGTCCTTTAGCGTCGGCAACAGTGCCGTCACACAGTAACCCCTCTGAGGATATGAATCTGATACAGGCGTCAGTGGCAGTGCACCCAAATATTGTGCTTTTGGTGCCAGGCCTGCAAGTACTATCATACAGTAACCCCTCTGTGGTATTGTGGAAGAATGCAGGGGTGAACCTTGCGGTCCTATATTAAAAAGATATGCATCTGTTAAAGGCGTCAGTGCACCCAGATATTGTGCTTTTGGTGCCAGGCCAGCAAGTGCATTCATACAGTAACCCCTCTGTGGTATTGTGGAAGAGTGCAGGGTTGGACCCTGCTGTTCAAAAAATTAAAATGATATAAATCTGGCACAGGCGTCAGTGCAGCCAAATATTGTGCCTTTCATGGCAGCAAGTGCATTCACACCGCAACCCTTTTGTGGTATTGTGGAAGAGTTCAGTGCTGGAGGTTTTGTGAATGCAGAAGACATCCCTGATCTATTCCGTTACGTCTGCATAAGGGGATTGATAGCTGCTGATACAGGACTGATTCATTTTTATAAATGTCAGCCAGTCTACAGAGTCGGTGGACAGACGCACTCTTTTGTCTATGACAAAACCTCCAGCGGCACTGAACGTCCTTTCAGAAAGCACGCTGGATGAAGGGCAACCTAGTAGCTGCATAGCATATTGGCTAAATTCTGGCCAGTGATCCAATCTCAACACCCAGTAAGCCAGTGGATCATCTGCTGGAAAGGTATCCAGGTCTGCCCTTGCCCCTACGTAGTCCTGCACCATATGGTGAAGACGCTGGCAATGGGTGCCTACATTTGACGTCCCTGGGCGTTGTGGACTAAAAAAATTTAAAAGTGCATCAGTCAAGCGGCCCTGGCCTTCACCACTATTCCTCTGATCATCCGCAGCCTCAGAAGCACCTGTGTCAGCACTTGGTAACCTACCAGTGCCTGGAAAGGTGTTACATAAGTGTCGCTTTAGAGCGTCCTCAAGTTTTTTCATCCTGTGCTCCCTCTGTGTGGGCAGGATGAGCTCTGCAACTTTACCCTTGTATAGTGGATCAAGAAGGGTTGCCAACCAGTAATGATCCCTCTCCTTGATAGCACGAATCCTGGGGTCCTTTAGCAGGCTTTGCATTATAAGGGAGCCCATGCAGCGTAGGTTGGAGGTGGCATTAACTTCCAAGTCTTCCTGGTCAATGAGGATGACCGTATCGTGCACTTCCTCCTCCCAGCCACGCACTAACCCTTGTGTTTCTGGGCACACGAAACCCTCCCTTAAGGAATCCCCACCTTCAATGCCCCCACTATTTAAATATTCCTCCTCCTCATCCTCCTCCTGTCTGATCTGAGGAGGACCCGCTGGAATGCTGTCTGCGGAAAGACTGGGGCCTTCAGAGCTAGGGAAGGCCCCTCTTCCTCCCGCTGCTCTGCCTCTAGAGCCACATCTATAATTCCTTGCATAGTGTGCTCCAGCAGGAACACTAAAGGAATTGTGTCACTGATTCATGCACTGTCCCTGCTCACCATCCTCATTGCCTCCTCAAATGGTGACAGTACAGTGCATGCATCCTTGATCATCAGCCACTGCAGGGGGGGGAACCAAGTTGACCTGAACCGGTCCTTGTGCCATACTCACACAGGTACTCGTTGATGGCCCTCTGCTGCTTGTGCAGATGCTGCATCATTGCTAATGTCGAGTTCCACCTGGTGGGCATGTCACAGATCAGACAGTTTGTGGGTAGGTGGAATTTTCTTTGAATTTCTGCCAGGCGAACGCTTGCTGGGAATGACCATCTGAAGTGGCTGCAGACTTTTCTGGCCTGGCTGAGAAGCTCTGCCAGCCCTGGGTACTTGGTTAGGAAACGCTGTACCACTAGATTTAGGACGTGTGCTAGGCATGGTACATGCGTCAATTTACCCTTGCGTAGGGCGGAGAGAAGGTTGCTGCCATTATCACAGACGACCATTCCCAGCTCAAGCCCGGCGTGGTGTTAACCATCTCTGCATCTGCCTCTGCAGAGCTGACAGAATTTCTGGCCCGGTGCGGCTCCTGTCCCCTAAACAAACCAGCTCAAGCACAGTATGGCATCTTTTTGCTTGAGCCATTGCGTAGCCCCTGTCAGGCATCGGTTTAACTGCCACTTCGCCAGAGACACAGAAGGAGGGAGGAGGAGGAGGAAGAGGGAGAGGTGGTGGTGGAGCAGACAGACCTCATACAAGCAGCTTTCTGGAGGCGTGGTGGATGAACAAGCTCCAGCACAGAGCCCCGTCTTGGATCCCTCCCAGCTGCAATCAGAGTTACCCAGTGTGCCGTGAAGGACATGTAATGACCCTGTCCATGCTTTCTGGACCACATGTCTAAAGTCACATGCACCTTGCTGCTGACTGCCTTTCCCAATGACTCCATAACATTGTGTTCCACGTGCTGGTATAGTGCTGGAATGGCCTTCCGTGAAAAGTAATGGCGTTTTGGAACCTGCCACTGTGGTACAGCACATTCAGCAAATTCACGGAAGGAAGCAGAGTCCACCAGCTGGAAAGTCAGCATCTGCAATGCGAGTAATTTTGCTAAACTGGCATTTAGATGCTGTGCTTGGGGATGGTTGGGACTATATTTTTTCTTACGCTGCAGCAGCTGGGGCAATGCAATCTGACTGCGTAAATCTTCAGCTGATGGGATGCTGTCACATTGTGAAGGAGCTGGTACATCCATTACTGTAGCATCATCCCTGTCAGTGGAGGTTGTAGCAGGCAATGACATGGAAGGACATACAGTGGGGGTAGAGACAGATGAGGAGGAGGAGGACCTACGCAAAGTTTTGCGCCAACGGGATGTGTGGCAGGAGGTCATATGTCACCTCAAGCACGTGGTACCCAAGTGTCCGGTGTCTTTCCCACGCTTAAGTCTCATCTGACATAGATTACATATAGCAACAGTGGGGTCTGCTGCACATTTCTTAAAGAACTCCCAGACAGCAGAGTTCCTGCATGTGTGCTTTGAGACAACAGCGCTCTGCACCGGAGCAGCTCTGACATCTGATGCCTTGGACTGGCTAGTGCTACGGTTGGTCACAGAGGATGTTGTGCCTCCTCCTCCTCCTCACTTGATTCCTCTGTTCGATCTGGCACCCAGGTGGAGTCAGTGACCTCATCATCATTGTCGTCATCATCACCCCCTATCTCTTCGTCACTGGAGCCAACCTGGCAGTATGCTGCAGCTGCTGGGGCAACATGAGTGCCAGTTATTTGTGTGTCATCACTGGCACCCCCTTCCTCTAGGTTGATTATACTCCCTTCCTCAACCTCAGAGATTGAATCAGAGCACTGTACTTGCTGCGCATCCTCAAGCAGCATGTCACTGTCATTGTAGTCAAACAATTCAGCTGACTCCGTGTGTGATAGCGAGGCTACGGCAGGAGTAGCTGTGGACATGGAGGCTGCATTAGATGTTTTGGCAGCTGAGGTGGATTGTAAAGCACTACAAGCCTGGCTGGCAGAGGACTCGGAGGATGAGGATGGCCTGGTTAGCCAATCCACCAAATCCTCTGTATGTTGCTGCTGCTTAAGACGGCCAGCACCAGTTAGAAAGGACAAGCGTGCCCCTGCAGAGGATGCACCACGTCCAGAGGCACAGCCTCCCGACACAGGGGCTGCTTGCCCTCCTATCTGTGTCTGGGAGCGTCTGCCTGTCCTTTTTGTTCTTTCAGACATGGTGAGTGATATATAGATTAAATATATACAGAACTCTGATTCAACTCTGGTATAAAGATTAAAGGTTTACAGAACTCTGGTATAACTCAGTGAGACACCCTGATAGCTAGCAGCCAGTGACAAGACACAGATTACAATTCCCAGAAACTTTCTATATATCAGTGAGACCCTCTGACGGGTGGCAGTGAGAAGACACAAATTAAAATTTGCATAAATCTGCTAGAAGTATGTGGGACCCCCTGATAACTGGCAGTGAGAAGACACAGATTACAAGTCTCAGTAACCTCCTATAAATCAGTGAGACCCCCTGATGGGTGTCAGCCAGTGAGAACACACGGATTATAACAATTCCCAAATATTTTGTAGAAATTAGTGACCCCCAAAATACTGCGTGGTACTGGCAGTGACAAGACACAGATCACCTCAATTCCCAGATATTTGGTAGAAATGAGACCCCCCCAGTAGCGTGGCAGACCGGCAGTAAGAACACACAACAACAATCTCCTATGAAATCTCCTCTCAAATGCATGCAGAAGCGCTGCATGGAAACCTTATATAGTGTGCAGCGGGACTTCGCTCTGTGAGCCCATGATTGGGCAAAATTTGCCCAATCAGGACTCTGAGCCGTGATTGGCATAGTGTTGAACCTGTCTTGCACCAGACCTGTGGTCAGGTGCAAGGCTGTAGCCAATTACGAGCTTCAGGCCAGTGGAAAAGTACTTTGTGGTCCATTGTGGTGCATTGGGGGCGAACACGTGGCGAACACCCGGAAATGTTCGTAGTTCGCGAACAAACGAACAGGCTATGTTCGATGCGAACTCCGAACTGAACAGCTCATCCCTAGTCCCGATGACGCGTGCCTGCCTGCCGCGTCCTCGGCAACTGTTGCCATCCGGAGTGGAGCCTGGCTCCTCGGCGGCATTGCGAGCCGGCCGAGGGAGGGGAGTGTGGACGCTGGAAGCAGGCGGGGCGCGTCCTGATGACTCATACCCGCCGATCTTAAAAGGAAGGCGCACAGATCAACTGGCGCACTGACGTGAAAGTTGTTTCCCGTATCGCCTGGTGTATTATTCATTTTGTGAGATTTATTGTGTTTGACCGGACCATCAGAGTACCCTGCTAGTTGCCGACCCGGATTACCTCTGACTATTCTAAAGCATTTATTCGTTTGTATGTTTGCTGTGTCCTAAGTGGTATATACCACTTGTTTTGTGTGCTCATTTTTGCATATCAATTTTGCCTGCGCTTATTTCACTTTTATTTAAACACGTTCTGTTTTTTGCCCAGTATTTCAATTGGGCTCAAAATCATTTGGTACTGGGCAGTACTTGATATCGTAGGTCTTGTTTGTTCCCCCTTGCTTTGGGAGCTTTGAGTTATAACGTACAACGGTAAAGACCGTTATAAGTCTAAGAAGTCTGTCCTTAAGGATCCCCATAACAGCTGTTAAAGGTGAGCAGGAGAACGGTTGTGACATTAATGCATCGTTGAAAGTTTTGTAGAATAAAGCATCTAAGCCGTCTGGTCCTGGCGATTTATAAAGTTTAAGATCTCTGATATGATTAGATATTTCTTCCAATGAGAAAGAGGAACAACAGGAGGAATTTAAATAAAGCTGACAGTTTCGGCATCTTTTTATTCAGGAAGATCCTTTAGATCTCTTGGTTGTGTTATTCTCCAGATTATACAGATGTTGATAAGATCTAAAAGGCTTTACTCATTTTCTCTGGATGCAAAACCATTTGTCCCCAAGATAATTTCATTATATGATTAGCTTTTATTTTACCCATAAGCCTCTGCGTTAGCTTGTAGTCCTGAGTTTATATAAGATCATGATAGTTTTATGTAGCAGGGAATCGTTAATTATTCATTTCCTGGATTTTTCCTGGAGTCGCGGCTGTGGGCGGCAATTTATTCATTTTGGATAAATTAATAAATTCTAGATTTAATTCCGCTATACTTTTATCTCTCTATTCATTTGTGCTTTAGTCAATATACCCCTGATAACACATTTATAGGCTGCCCATAACACACAGCCGGCCAGGTTTCTGGATTTGTGTCGCCTGCATTACTTGATCTCTTTTCTGGGGGAGTTTATGGTTTAGTCTCCAATCTGCTCTGACTTTCCTGTAATTATCTCTTAATTTCATCCAAACCAAGTTCTGATCGGACCATGTTACTTTCAGAATTCCTGCTTTATTCTTTGAGCCGTCTCTAACCCAGTCAGGATTAGGGATGAGCTGTTCGGTTCGGAGTTCGATCCGAACTTAGCCTGTTCGGTTAGATCGCGAACTCCGAACATTTCCGGGTGTTCGCCGCATGTTCGACCACAATGCATCACAATGGACCACAATGCATTTTCCCACTGGCCTGAAGCTCGTAATTGGCTACAACCTTGCACCTGACCACAGGTCTGGTGCAAGACAGGTTCAACACTATGCCAATCACGGCTCAGAGTCCTGATTGGGCATACTGTGATCATGGGCTCACAGAGCTAAGTCCCGCAGCACACTATATAACGTTTCCACGCATAGCTACAGCACGCATTTTGAGAGGAGATTTCAGAGGAGATTGTTGTGTGTTGTTACTGCCGGTCTGCCACGCTACTGGGGGGGGGGGTCTCATTTCTACCAAATATCAGGGAATTTAGGTGATGTGTGTCTTGTCACTGTGCCAGCAAGACTTTTTGGGGGTTACAAATTTCTTTAAAACATTTGTGAATTGAGGTGATCTGTCTCTTGTCACACAGCCAGTACCACGCAGTATTTTGGGGCTCACTAATTTCTACAAAACATTTGGTAATTGTTATAACCCGTGTGTTCTCACTGGCTGCCACCCATCAAGGGGTCTCACTGATTTATAGGAGTTTTCACTGCCACCCATCAAGGGGTCTCACTGATTTATAGGAGGTTTCACTGCCACCCATCAAGGGGTCTCACTGATTTATAGGAGGTGTCTGAGACTTGTAATCTGTGTCTTGTCACTGGCTGCCAGCTATCAGGGTGTCTCACTGAGTTATACCAGAGTTCTTTAAATCTTTAATCCATATACCAGAGTTGAATCAGAGTTCTGTATATTTTAATCTATATATCACTCACCATGTCTGAAAGAACAAAAAGGACAGGCAGACGCTCCCAGACACAGATAAGAGGGCAAGCAGCCCCTGTGTCGGGAGGCTGTGCCTCTGGTCGTGGTGGACGTGGTGCATCCTCTGCAGGGGCACGCTTGTCCTTTCTAACTGGTGCTGACCGTCTTAAGCAGCAGCAACATACAGAGGATTTGGTGGATTGGCTAACCAGGCCATCCTCATCCTCCGAGTCCTCTGCCAGCCAGGCTTCTAGTGCTTTTCAGTCCACCTCAGCTGCCAAAGCATCTAATGCAGCCTCCATATCCACAGCTACTCCTGCCGTAGCCTCGCTATTACACACGGAGGAGTCAGCTGAATTGTTTGACTACAATGACAGTGACATGCTGCTTGAGGATGTGCAGCAACTACAGTGCTCTGATTCAATCTCTGAGGTTGAGGAAGGGAGTATAATC
Organism: Leptobrachium leishanense; assembly: GCA_009667805.1. NCBI lineage: Eukaryota > Metazoa > Chordata > Amphibia > Anura > Megophryidae > Leptobrachium > Leptobrachium leishanense. The sequence continues at coordinate 53,119,513 of CM019066.1, read as the reverse complement.
AACCTAGAGGAAGGGGGTGCCAGTGATGACACACAAATAACTGGCACTCATGTTGCCCCAGCAGCGGCAGCATACTGCCAAGTTGACTCCAGTGACGAGGATAAAGGGGGTGATGACAATGATGAGGTCACTGACTCCACCTGGGTGCCTGATCGAACAGAGGAATCAAGTGAGGAGGAGGGGGAGGAGAAGGCAGAGGAAACACGAGGCACAACATCCTGTGACCAACCGTAGCACTAGCCAGTCCAAGGCATCACATGTCAGAGCTGCTCCGGTGCAGAGCGCTGTTGTGTCAAAGAACACATGCAGGAACTCTGTTGTCTGGGAGTTCTTTAAGAAATGTGCAGTAGAGCGCAGCGTTGCTATTTGTAATCTATGTCAGATGAGGCTTAAGCGTGGGAAAGATACGGACACTTGGGTACCACGTGCTTGAGGCGACATATGAACAACTGCCACACATCCCGTTGGCGCAAAACTTTGCGTAGGTCCTCCTCCTCCTCATCTGTCTCTACCCCCACTGTATGTCCTGCCATGTCATTGCCTCCAAGCTCCACCGACAGGGATGATGCTACAGTAATGGATGTACCAGGTCCTTCCTCACAATGTGACATCATCCCAGCAGTTGAAGATTTACGCAGTCAGATTACGTTGCCGCAGCTGCTGCAGCGTAAGAACAAAATATAGTCCCAACCATCCCCAAGCACAGTGTCTAAATGCCAGCTTAGCAAAATTACTCGCATTGCAGCTACTGCCTTTCCAGCTGGTGGACTCTGCTCCCTTCTGTGAATTTGCTGAATGTGCTGTACCACAGTGGCAGGTTCCAAAATGCCATTACTTTTCACGCAAGGCCATTCCAGCACTATACCTGCACGTGGAAGACAATGTTATCCAGTCATTGGGAAAGGCAGTCAGCAACAAGGTGCATGTGACTTTAGACACGTGGTCCAGCAAGCATGGACAGGGTCGTTACATTTCCTTCACGGCACACTGGGTAACTCTGATTTCAGCTGGGAGGGATCCAAGACGGGGCTCTGTGCTGGAGCTTGTTCATCCACCACGCCTCCAGAAAGCTGTTTGTATGAGGTCTGTCTGCTCCACCACCACCATCTCTCCCTCTTCCTCCTCCTCCTCCTTCTCTGGCGAAGAGGCAGTTAAACCGATGCCTGACAGGGTCTACGCAATGGCTCAAGCAAAAAGAAGCCATACTGTGCTTGAGCTGGTTTGTTTAGGGGACAGGAGCCACACCGGGCCAGAAATTCTGTCAGCTCTGCAGGGCCAGGTGCAGAGATGGTTAACACCACGCCAGCTTGAGCTTGGAATGATCATCTCTGATAATGGCAGCAACCTTCTCTCCGCAAGGGTAAATTGACGCATTTACCATGCCTAGCACACGTCCTAAATCTAGTGGTACAGTGTTTCCTAACCAAGTACCCAGGGCTGCCAGAGCTTCTCATCCAGGCCAGAAAAGTCTGCAGCCACTTGTCAGGAACGTGAGGATGGTACCTGGGAGGCACCTGGATGGCAGGGGTATGAGACCAGGATGCAGTGTCCTGCACTGATAAGCAGGCAGGAAGGGGTAGGGAGGATGATGTGGAAATAAACTGACCGGATGATGAAGGATGATGGTGGAGTTGCAGGAAACATAAATAATAAACAGGAACAGATGGGTATAGCAGAGCAGCGAGTTAGCAGCACCTCACTCTCTCAGCACAAGAGCTGTAATGAACCAGCAATGTTAATTGTGGGGCAGAGCCCTTTACTTTGTGAGTCACGTGTGTTGTTTGTGAGTTAACTGTTGCATTGCTGGATGCTTATAGTGAATGCTGGTTACAGGGCAGGAACAGTACATGGAAGTGTACCACCAGGGGGGGGGTTCCAGAATGGCTACAGCCAGGGATCCTGACACCACTTCAGACGGTCATTCCCAACAAGCGTTCGCCTGGCAGAAATTCAAAGAGAATTCCACCTTCCCACAAACCGTCTGATCTGTGACATGCCCACCAGGTGGAACTCGACGTTAGCAATGCTGCAGCGTCTGCACAAGCAGCAGAGGGCCATCAACGAGTACCTGTGTGAGTATGGCACAAGGACAGGTTCAGGTCAACTTGGTTCCCCCCCCCTGCAGTGGCTGATGATCAAGGATGCATGCACTGTACTGTCACCATTTGAGGAGGCAACGAGGATGGTGAGCAGGGACAGTGCATGCATCAGTGACACAATTCCTTTAGTGTTCCTGCTGGAGCACACTCTGCGGGGAATTATAGATGTGGCTCTAGAGGCAGAGCAGCGGGAGGAAGAGGAGGCCTTCCCTAGCACTCAAGGCCCCAGTCTTTCCGCAGACAGCATTCAGGCGGGTCCTACTCAAATCAGACAGGAGGAGGATGAGGAGGAATATTTAAGTAGTGGGGCATTGAAGGTGGGGATTCCTCAAGGGAGGGTTTTGTGTGCCCACAAACACAAGGGCTAGTGCGTGGCTGTGAGGAGGAAGTGCACGATACGGTCATCCTCATTGACCAGGAAGACTCAGAAGTTAATGCCACCTCCAACCTATGCTGCATGGGCTCCCTAATAATGCAAAGCCTGCTAAAAGACCCCAGGATTCGTGCTATCAAGGAGAGGGATCATTACTGGTTGGCAACCCTTCTTGATCCACGATACAAGGGTAAAGTTGCAGAGCTCATCCTGCCCGCACAGAGGGAGCACAGGATGAAAACAATTTGAGGACGCGCTAAAGCGACACTTATGTAACACCTTTCCAGGCACTGGTAGGTTACCAAGTGATGACACACGTGCTTCTGAGGCTGCGGATGATCAGAGGAATAGTGGTGAAGGCCAGGGCCGCTTGACTGATGCATTTTTAAATTTTTTTAGTCCTCGACGCTCAGGGACGTCAAATGTAGGCACCCATTGCCAGTGTCTTCACCATATGGTGCAGGACTACCTAGGGGCAAGGGCAGACCTGGATACCTTTCCAGCAGATGATCCACTGGCTTACTGGGTGTTGAGATTGGATCACTGGCCAGAACTTAGCCAATATGCTATGCAGCTACTAGGTTGCCCTTCATCCAGCATGCTTTCTGAAAGGACGTTCAGTGCCGCAGGAGGTTTTGTCACAGACAAAAGAGTGCGTCTGTCCACTGACTCTGTAGACCGGCTGACATTTATAAAAATGAATCAGTCCTGGATCAGCAGCTATCAATCCCCTGATGCTGAAGTAATGGAATAGATCGGGGATGTCCTCTTCTGCATTCACAAAACCTCCAGCACTGAACTCTTCCACAATACCACAAAAGGGTTACGGTGTGAATGCACTTGCTGCCATGAAAGGCACAATATTTGGCTGCACTGACGCCTGTGCCAGATTTATATCATTTTAATTTTTTGAACTGCAGGGTCCAACCCTGCACTCTTCCACAATACCACAGAGGGGTTACTGTATTATGATGGCACTTGCAGGCCTGGCACCAAAAGCACAATATCTGGGTGCACTGACGCCTTGACCAGAATCATATATTTTTAATACAGGACCACATGGTCCACCCCTGCATTCTTCCACAATACTACAGAGAGGTTACTGTATGATAATACTTGCTGGCCTGGCAGTCTTGCACCAAAGGCAGAATATCTGGGTGCACTGACGCCTTGACCAGAATCATATCTTTTTAATATAGGACCACATGGTCCACCCCTGCATTCTTCTACAATACCACTGAGGGGTTACTGTATGATAGTACTTGCAGGCCTGGCACCAAAAGCACAATATTTGGGTGCACTGCCACTGACGCCTGTATCAGATTCATATCCTCAGAGGGGTTACGGTGTGACGGCACTGTTGGGGACGCTAAAGGACCAATTTTGAAGCACCTATTGTTACTTTCATCCAAAGCCTGCATAAGTTTCACAATAATTTAGCCAAAAAAAAAATCAGTAAACTTTTTCTGCATGTCCGAAAATGTCTCCTCTTTTCATACAGACTGCCGCCCCAAGCAGTTGTTTATGTATAGATTAAAGGAAAAGCATTTACCGTCTTTTGAAACGTCATTTTTTTGTTTTTAAGTGTTTCTATAATCCTAGAAATCCGCCACTTCACAGGCAGGTTATGGGGACCTCCTATGCACGATATTTGAAGGAATTTTTGGTTTTTATTTTTAACCCTTATTTCATGGAAAACTCACTGTCCCTTTAAAAACGTTGTTTTTAAAAACTTTTTGTCCTTGTTTCCTGTCCCCCAGGGCACTACCCAGACCCCCATACACCTTTTATGGCAAATATCTAGCATATATGCCCTCTTGGAGGACACTCTAAAAAACCGAATTTTCAGCCCCATTGACTTGTATGGAGTTCGAGTTCGGGTTCGGACCCGAACATATGGGAAGTTTGGGTTCGGGCCCGAACCGAACTCGGGGGGTGTTCGGCTCATCCCTAGTCAGGATATGATCAGTTCTGGAATACGATAAATAGGTTTTTGAAAAGCAGGTAAATTCCTTTTCTTTTGGATGAAAAATACATCAAAAAGCACGTGATGGTCAATTCAATTCTTACATTTCTGAGCTTGATAGTTCTTTTTGGTTATGGAGGTCTGGTTACACAATTATCTACAAAGGGGTCCCCCATCCATATGACATCACCCGGTTTAATTTTTTCAACGTTTTTAATAATATGGGATAGCCGTGCTGTAGGTTTATAATTTGGGGCGTATTTATTTATTAGAGTATATAATATTTCGTCAATTTTGCGAATAATTATAATGTACCTGCCATTCTTCTCCTTTTCTTGGAAAATCATGTCTACTCTCAAACTCTGTGAATAAAATATTGCTACCCCTTCTTTTCTTTAATTTATGCGAGGCGGATACACAAATAGGATAATGATTCACATTAAGTAGAAGTAAGTAGAAGTATAGATCAGGGGGTCGCAGTGGATGTGATTTACTTAGATTTTGCCAAAGCTTTCGACACAGTTCCACACAAAAGGTTACTATTTAAATTAAGAAAAAATGGTCTAGATGAAAATACTTGTTCTTGGATAGAAAACTGGCTAAAAGATAGGGTACAGAGAGTGGTCATAAATGGTCCATTTTCAAGATGGACACCAGTGGTAAGTGGTGTCCCTCAGGGGTCTGTTATAGGACCAATACTATTCAATTTAATTATAAATGACCTTGAGATAGGCATTGAAAGTCATGTATCAGTGCTTGCAGATGACCCAAAACTAGGAAAAGTAATACAATGTGAGCAGGATGTTACAGTATGTGCAGGTGATACAATGTGAGCAGGATGTTACAGTATGTGCAGGTGATACAATGTGAGCAGGATGTTACTTCGCTGCAGAGGGATTTAGATAAATTGGGGGACTGGGCACTTAAATGGCAGATGAAATTTAATCTAGATAAATGTAAAGTTATGCACTTTGGAGTGAAGAACACACAAGCAATTTATACCCTAAATGGTACGGAGTTAGGGAAATCCAAGCAGGAGAAGGATTTGGGAATAATCATAGACTTCAAACTAAGTAACAATGTGCAATGTCAAACAGCAGCCGCCAAGGCCAGCAAAGTACTGGCATGCATTAAAAGGGGAGTTCACTCACGGGATGAAAACATAATTTTGCCTCTGTATAAATCAATGGTCAGGCCGCACCTTGAATATGCCGTGCAATTTTGGGCACCTGTCTTAAAAAAAGATATTATATCGCTAGAAAAAGTGCAGAGACGGGCAACTAAATTAATAAGGGGATGGAAGGGTTAAGTTATGAGGAAAGACTAACCAGCTTAAACCTGTTTAGTTTAGAGAAACGGCGCCTTAGAGGGGATCTGATAACTTTATATAAATATATACGGGGCCATTATAAACCATTGTCTGATAACCTATTCATTAACAGGACTATACATAGGACAAGGGGTCATCCATTTAGACTGGAAGAAAGAAAATTTAGCTTAAAGCATAGGAAGGGTTATTTTACGGTGAGAACAATAAAGCTGTGGAATTCTCTGCCTGTTGAGGTGGTTGGGTCAGAGTCTGTACAGACTTTTAAAAAACGACTGGATGATTTCCTGCAGACACAGAATATTAAGGGTTATAATATTTAATGTGTGGGTAAAAGCTTCTTGATCCAAGGAGAAATCTGACGCCATTCTGGGGGCAAGAAGGAATTTTTTCCCAGTATGTTGCATATTTCAGACTGGGTTTTTTGCTTCTTTTGGATCAACAGCAGTAGGTTATGTGGGAGAGGCTGAACCCGATGGACGCATGTCTTTTTCAGCCTATGTAACCATGTAACTATGTAATTAAATTGATTCTGATCAGTGGATCCAGTGTGTTTCCTGCAACGCCACTATATCAAATCTATGTTTGTGAAGATATTGGACGAGGATAGACCTTTTATAGGGAGACTTTACACCTTGGATATTCAAGGAAGCTAATTTAACCACGTTCTTTATCCGGTTCTAAAGTCCTGAATCGTTTACGTATCCAAACAAAAACAGACATGAAGATATACAATTCTATTGTCTTAAAGAGGTTACTCAAGAACATACAACCAAACTTACCAACGAACAAAACACTACTAAAACAAACAGGTATTGTGTTAAGGTGTAAAAGACACCCAATGGCTGATTCCACTATAGACATCCAGCCTATTAATCCACTCGATCTGCACATCCCTAGCAGATCCAGAAGCAAGGTAGCCATTTTGTCAAGGGCTCGTAAGGGACCGCGCATCCTAGACAAGTAACGCAATCCACTATATTAGCTGCATATTAACCTATAGTTTGCATTCCTCATAGACTCAACCTTATCAATAAGAATAAAATGGGCCTGCCTGAATTCCCAGATTCCCCATTTATCATGACGGGGAATCATAATTATAATAAAGACACGGAGGCGAGTATTATGCTTTCTTTTCTTTACTTAAGGCGATAGCAGCAAAGAAATCTCTCAAATACAACAACAAAAGTATTTAGAGAGAAAAATACAGGTTAACAATACATATAACAATAGCAGGTAATGGTACAGTCCAGCTCCCTGCTGTCCAATCGTCTGGTAGACCGCTCCATAAATTCCCTGGTAACCCTTGGCTCCTCCTCTTTTCTTGATGCAAGACGGGTCAACATCTTCATTGAAATGGAAACCATGGAAGAATAACCATCCTTTCACAAACTCCAACAGGAAGTTAAAACCTTCAACGTAGACTCCAACTTGAAGCTCAAGCATGGAAGAACATTCATCCTTCAATGAAAAAACTCCAATCTGAAGCTCAAGCTCTTCAACGAACTGATATGATCCCCACCTGGAGGAGGTATGATCCTTGCACACAGCACCCTAGCCTTTCCCTCCGATCCTTAGAAGTGGTCGGTCTATAATATATAGCCCTATGAATAGATAACTCGCAGCAAGGTGAGGTCAAGGTACAGTGCCAATATGTCAGAACCAGACTAGTTAGAAGCCGTTTGCCAATATGTCAGAACCAGAATTACCAAAATACAATAGAGCAGCTCTAAGGGATGTTAACCATGCTAGGGCAATGTGGAAATGCATTGCCTGTGTTTTTAAACCCGGCGGGTCCGCATCATCACGCCGGGCTCCGCCCCTGACATCTCACGTGACGGCCCGGATTCCCCTCTTCACTCGGCGCCCGGACAGCGAGCAGCGAGGACGACGCTGCAGGGCGCCGAGGGGCCATGGCAGGGCACGAAACAGTACCCCTGTCCCTACGGGAGGTCCCCGAAACGACCCCTCGGTGCCCGAGGATGAGCCCTATGAAAAGGCACGGACCAGACGAGGAGCATGGATGTCGCGAGCAGGCAACCAGGATCTATCCTCAGGCCCATAACCCTTCCAAATCAACCAAGTACTGAAGGGACCGTCTACACAGTCTGGAATCTAGAACCGAGTTAATCTCATATTCCTCTTCACCTTCTATATCAATAGGTGGAGGAGGTGGGATGGAGCGAGTGAAACGATTGCAGACCAAAGGTTTCAATAAACTCACGTGGAACATGTTATGGATTCGGAGAGTACGTGGTAAGGCCAACTGATAGGACACCGGATTAAGACGACGCAAGACCCTGTAGGGGCCAATGAAGCGCGGGACTAACTTCATAGTCGGTACCGGTAACTTGATATGGCGAGTGGATAACCAGACCCGATCCCCAACCGCATAAACCGGTGACTTGCGTCTACTTTTGTCGACTTTTTCCTTTTGCGCTCTGACGTTCCTTTCAGATATGTCCTTTACTTGTACCCATATCTGCCGGAGGGCATGTAAGTGATCCTCCAATGCAGATAGAGAAAAAAGGCAGGCACCGCTTGGAAGGGCACAGTCTGCCCTTCCTGGTGGCGCCTGCCTTTAACGGCCGGCGCCAATCACAGTCCTCTCCCTGAAGTGGCCGACATCTTGGATGTCGACCAAGCCTCCGGGATCTCCCCCTGCCTACTGACGTCATAACGCATGGAGAATGTTAGTTTTCAACACAGCAGAATACTAAAAGCATCTTAAAGAGAGAGTAATAGACAGGTATATACTGTATATGTTACAAAATGGCCGTTCTCAGGCTAAGCTCTATCAAGATTACATAATGGCGGGAAAGCCGCGCCTACTAACAGACAGGTCCGAAGTGGAAGCCCTAAATCATGGAGAAAGCTCCACTTCAGAGATATTCCCAGTTCCCCAAAGAACCACCGATATAATGAGCACAAATTAACCCTTTAAAACAATTAAACCATAGAATGCAAATAAATTAACCCCTTAAGGACCATTTAAAGCCCAGGTTAATATAACCATAATAGAAACGGTGCAAACTAAGTATATTTACCGAATACATGATATTTGTGAAATAATAAATAATTTACGTGTGAATAATAAACCGTTTAATAAGAGTTTGCGGCTAATACTTATCTTTCATCGGGAGCAGCAAAGAAAAGAGGGTTTGGAGAAAGTTACCTCAGGATTTATACGACAGACTGCCCGCTGATTGGTCAGCACGACATGAGACATTACTATTGGACGGTTCACTGTTATGTTAATAAGAGAACTTTCTTCTGTCAAAATACTTTATTTGTTTGTATTTTGTCACTTGTTCTTTGCTGCTATGGGCTAAATAAAGGAAAGAATAGCATAATATGAAGCCTCTGTGTCTTGTGTAGTAATCTCTGTCATCTCATACAAACAGGGCGTCTGTTCATTGGTTGTTTGTTACATTAAAGTTCATTAAAAAAAAAAGCAAACAGAAGAATTGAGTGGAGGTCACATGTTTCCTGCCAAGTGGAGCCCCAGTCTGCAGCCAGATACTGTGCCCCCTCCCCCCTGTGTGCAGTGGATATTGTCCCTCTCTCTCCCGGAACTGATGTTGTCCGCCGTGTTTCCCCCGGGCCGCTCAACCTGTGACTCCGCCGCCTGATTTCTCCATCTGCTGCGTACTGCCCGGGTCTGCCTGGCCCCGCCCCCTCTGCCTGAGCCCCCTGTGTCACCCCTTAGGCCCCCTGTGTAGCTGTCAGTGTGGCCCCCAGCATCCTGTGTAGCTGTCAGTGTGGCCCCCAGCATCCAGGGTAGCTGTCAGTGTGGCCCCCAGTCCCCTGTGTAGCTGTCAGTGTGGCCCCCAGCATCCTGTGTAGCTGTCAGTGTGGCCCCCAGCATCCTGTGTAGCTGTCAGTGTGGCCCCCAGTCCCCTGTGTAGCTGTCAGTGTGGCCCCCAGCCGCCTGTGTAGCTGTCAGTGTGGCCCCCAGCATCCTGTGTAGCTGTCAGTGTGGCCCCCAGCATCCTGTGTAGCTGTCAGTGTGGCCCCCAGCCCCCTGTGTGGCCCCCAGCATCCTGTGTCGCTGTCAGCGTGGCCCCCAGCCCCCTGTGTGGCCCCCAGCATCCTGTGTCGCTGTCAGCGTGGCCCCCAGCCCCCTGTGTGGCCCCCAGCATCCTGTGTAGCTGTCAGCGTGGCCCCCTGGTTAGTGGTCATTGTGTGGATGGCTGATGCTTTGTATTAGCCGGGCTCTCCGCGTGGCCCCATTGTTCATCCAGATTTCTAATGGCCCCCAGACCCAGGGGTCGTTTCATCTCTGTATTCCTCCTCTAGTGTTTGGTTTTATTTGTGTGTGTGACTTCGATCGGACATCCCACAATGCATTTCTCCATCCCGGAGACCGAATCGTGCAACGGCGACAGCGGCACCCCCTATGTGGTGAGTGACCCCCCCACCTGATCACACACACATACCCAAGCCCCTCCCCGATACAGATATAACCCGACCCCCCCCTGACACAAATCACACAGATATAACCCGACCCCTCCTGACACAAATCACACAGATATAACCCGACCCCTCCCTGACACAAATCACACACAGATATAACCCGACCCCTCCCTGACACAAATCACACAGATATAACCCGACCCCTCCCTGACACAAATCACACAGATATAACCCGACCCCTCCCTGACACAAATCACACCGATATAACCCGACCCCTCCCTGACACAAATCACACAGATATAACCCGACCCCTCCCTGACACAAATCACACAGATATAACCCGACCCCTCCCTGACACAAATCACACAGATATAACCCGACCCCTCCCTGACACAAATCACACAGATATAACCCGACCCCTCCCCGACACAAATCACAGATATAACCCGACCCCTCCCTGACACAAATCACACAGATATAACCCGACCCCTCCCTGACACAAATCACACAGATATAACCCGACCCCTCCCTGACACAAATCACACAGATATAACCCGACCCCTCCCCGACACAAATCACAGATATAACCCGACCCCTCCCCGACACAAATCAGATATAACCCGACCCCTCCCTGACACAAATCACACAGATATAACACGACCCCCTGACACAAATCACAGATATAACCCGACCCCTCCCCGACACAAATCACACAGATATAACCCGACCCCTCCCTGACACAAATCACACAGATATAACCCGACCCCTCCCTGACAAATATCACAGAGATATAACCGACCCCTCCCTGACACAAATCACAGATATAACCCGACCCCTCCCTGACACAAATCACAGATATAACCCGACCCCTCCTGACACAAATCACACAGATATAACCCGACCCCTCCCTGACACAAATCACACAGATATACCCGACCCCTCCCTGACACATATCACAGAGATATAACCGACCCCTCCCTGACACAAATCACAGATATAACCCGACCCCTCCCTGACACAAATCAGATATAACCGACCCCTCCCTGACACAAATCACACAGATATAACCCGACCTCCCTGACACAAATCACAGATATAACCCGACCCCTCCCTGACACAAATCACACAGATATAACCCGACCCCTCCCTGACACAAATCACAGATATAACCCGACCCCTCCCTGACACAAATCAGATATAACCGCGACCCCTCCCTGACACAAATCACACAGATATAACCCGACCCCTCCCTGACACAAATCACAGATATAACCCGACCCTCCCTGACACAAATCACACAGATATAACCCGACCCTCCCTGACACAAATCACAGATATAACCCGACCCCTCCCTGACACAAATCAGATATAACCCGACCCTCCCTGACACAAATCACACAGATATAACCCGACCCCTCCTGACACAAATCACACAGATATAACCCGACCCCTCTGACACAAATCACACAGATATAACCCGACCCTCCCTGACACAAATCACACAGATATAACCCGACCCCTCCCTGACACAAATCACAGATATAACCCGACCCTCCCTGACACAAATCAAACAGATATAACCCGACCCTCCCTGACACAAATCACACAGATATAACCCGACCCCTCCCTGACACAAATCACACAGATATAACCCGACCCCTCCCTGACACAAATCACACAGATATAACCCGACCCCTCCTGACACAAATCACACAGATATAACCCGACCCTCCCTGACACAAATCACACAGATATAACCCGACCCCTCCCTGACACAAATCACACAGATATAACCCGACCCCTCCCCGACACAAATCACGCAGATATAACCCGACCCCTCCCTGACACAAATCACACAGATATAACCCGACCCCTCCCTGACACAAATCACACAGATATAACCCGACCCCTCCCTGACACAAATCACACAGATATAACCCGACCCCTCCCCGACATGACCCCCAGCTCTGCACAGTGTGATTTGTGTTCATACTGTGTGTTACGTGTCTGTGTTTCAGGCTTATAACATCCATGTGAATGGCGTGTTGCATTGCCGTGTTCGCTATAGCCAGCTCCTGGGTCTCCATGAACAGGTGAGTTTTTTTTCTCGTTTCTGTGTTTGCTGTAGGTGGTTCTCCCGGATTGGGAGCATCGCTTTATATGAAGGGATTCGGGGTCTGGCCTGCGTCTGGTGTCTTTTATTTGAAGGGATTGGGGGTCTGGCCTGCGTCTGTCGTTATATGAAGGGATTGGGGGTCTGGCCTGCGTCTGTCGTTATATGAAGGGATTCGGGGTCTGGCCTGCGTGTGGTGTCTTTTATATGAAGGGATTCGGGGTCTGGTCTGTCGTTATATGAAGGGATTCGGGGTCTGGTCTGTCGTTATATGAAGGGATTCGGGGTCTGGTCTGTCGTTATATGAAGGGATTCGGGGTCTGGTCTGTCGTTATATGAAGGGATTCGGGGTCTGGCCTGCGTGTGGTGTCTTTTATATGAAGGCATTCGGGGTCTGGCCTGCGTGTGGTGTCTTTTATATGAAGGGATTGGGGGTCTGGCCTGCGTGTGGTGTCTTTTTATATGAAGGGATTCGGGGTCTGGCCTGCGTCTGTCGTTATATGAAGGGATTCGGGGTCTGGCCTGCGTGTGGTGTCTTTTTATATGAAGGCATTCGGGGTCTGGCCTGCGTGTGGTGTCTTTTATATGAAGGGATTGGGGGTCTGGCCTGCGTGTGGTGTCTTTTATATGAAGGGATTCGGGGTCTGGCCTGCGTGTGGTGTCTTTTATATGAAGGGATTGGGGGTCTTGCCTGCGTGTGGTGTCTTTTTATATGAAGGGATTCGGGGTCTGGCCTGCGTCTGTCGTTATATGAAGGGATTCGGGGTCTGGCCTGCGTGTGGTGTCTTTTATATGAAGGCATTCGGGGTCTGGCCTGCGTGTGGTGTCTTTTATATGAAGGGATTGGGGGTCTGGTCTGCGTGTGGTGTCTTTTATATGAAGGGATTCGGGGTCTGGCCTGCGTCTGTCGTTATATGAAGGGATTCGGGGTCTGGCCTGCGTGTGGTGTCTTTTATATGAAGGGATTCGGGGTCTGGCCTGCATGTGGTGTCTTTTATATGAAGGGATTCGGGGTCTGGCTGCGCGTGGTGTTTTTATATGAAGGGATTCGGGGTCTGGCCTGCGTCTGTCGTTATATGAAGGGATTCGGGGTCTGGCCTGCGTGTGTGTGTGTCTTTTATATGAGGGCATTCGGGGTCTGGCCTCGTGCGTGTGTGTCTTTTTATATGAAGGGATTGGGGGTCTGGCCTGCGTGTGGTGTCTTTTTTTATGAAGGGATTTGGGTCTGGTGGCTGCGTGTGGTGTCTTTTATATGAGGGATTGGGGGTCTGGCCTGCGTGTGGTGTCTTTTATATGAAGGGATTCGGGGTCTGGCCTGCGTGTGGTGTCTTTTATATGAAGGGATTCGGGGTCTGGCCTGCGCGTGGTGTCTTTTATATGAAGGGATTCGGGGTCTGGCCTGCGTCTGTCGTTATATGAAGGGATTCGGGGTCTGGCCTGCGTGTGGTGTCTTTTATATGAAGGCATTCGGGGTCTGGCCTGCGTGTGGTGTCTTTTATATGAAGGGATTGGGGGTCTGGCCTGCGTGTGGTGTCTTTTATATGAAGGGATTCGGGGTCTGGCCTGCGTGTGGTGTCTTTTATATGAAGGGATTGGGGGTCTTGCCTGCGTGTGGTCTTTTATATGAAGGGATTCGGGGTCTGGCCTGCGTCTGTCGTTATATGAAGGGATTGGGGTCTGGCCTGCGTGTGGTGTCTTTATATGAAGGGATTGGGGGTCTGGCCTGCGTGTGGTGTCTTTATATGAAGGGATTGGGGGTCTGGCCTGCGTGTGGTGTCTTTTTATATGAAGGCATTCGGGGTCTGGCCTGCGTCTGGTGTCTTTTATATGAAGGGATTCGGGGTCTGGCCTGCGTGTGGTGTCTTTTATATGAAGGGATTCGGGTCTGGCCTGCGTGTGGTGTCTTTTTATGAAGGGATTGGGGGTCTGGCCTGCGTGTGGTGTCTTTTATATGAAGGGATTCGGGGTCTGGCCTGCGTGTGGTGTCTTTTATATGAAGGGATTGGGGGTCTTGCCTGCGTGTGGTGTCTTTTTATATGAAGGGATTCGGGGTCTGGCCTGCGTCTGTCGTTATATGAAGGGATTCGGGGTCTGGCCTGCGTGTGGTGTCTTTTATATGAAGGCATTCGGGGTCTGGCCTGCGTGTGGTGTCTTTTATATGAAGGGATTGGGGGTCTGGCCTGCGTGTGGTGTCTTTTATATGAAGGGATTCGGGGTCTGGCCTGCGTCTGTCGTTATATGAAGGGATTCGGGGTCTGGCCTGCGTCTGTCGTTATATGAAGGGATTGGGGGTCTGGCCTGCGTGTGGTGTCTTTTATATGAAGGCATTCGGGGTCTGGCCTGCATGTGGCTTCATATGAAGGGATTCGGGGTCTGGCCTGCGCGTGGTGTCTTTTATATGAAGGGATTCGGGTCTGGCCTGCGTCTGTCGTTATATGAAGGGATTGGGGTCTGGCCTGCGTGTGGTGTCTTTTATATGAAGGCATTCGGGGTCTGGCCTGCGTGTGGTGTCTTTTATATGAAGGATTGGGGGTCTGGCCTGCGTTGGTGTCTTTTATATGAAGGGATTCGGGGTCTGGCCTGCGTGTGGTGTCTTTTATATGAAGGGATTGGGGGTCTGGCCTGCGTGTGGTGTCTTTTTATGAAGGGATTCGGGTCTGGCCTGCGTGTGGTGTCTTTTATATGAAGGGATTCGGGGTCTGGCCTGCGCGTGGTGTCTTTTATATGAAGGGATTCGGGGTCTGGCCTGCGTCTGTCGTTATATGAAGGGATTCGGGGTCTGGCTGCGTGTGGTGTCTTTATATGAAGGCATTCGGGGTCTGGCCTGCGTGTGGTGTCTTTTATATGAAGGGATTGGGGGTCTGGCCTGCGTGTGGTGTCTTTTATATGAAGGGATTGGGGGTCTTGCCTGCGTGTGGTGTCTTTTTATATGAGGGGATCGGGGTCTGGCCTGCGTCTGTCGTTATATGAAGGGATTCGGGGTCTGGCCTGCGTGTGGTGTCTTTATATGAAGGGATTGGGGTCTGGCCTGCGTGTGTGTCTTTTTATGAAGGGATTGGGGTCTGGCCTGCGTGTGGTGTCTTTTTATATGAAGGCATTCGGGGTCTGGCCTGCGTCTGGTGTCTTTATATGAAGGGATTCGGGGTCTGGCCTGCGTGTGGTGTCTTTTATATGAAGGCATTCGGGTCTGGCCTGCATGTGGTGTCTTTTATATGAAGGGATTCGGGTCTGGCCTGCGTGTGGTGTCTTTTATATGAAGGGATTCGGGGTCTGGCCTGCGTGTGGTGTCTTTTATATGAAGGGATTCGGGGTCTGGCCTGCGTGTGGTGTCTTTTTATATGAAGGCATTCGGGGTCTGGCCTGCGTGTGGTGTCTTTTATATGAAGGCATTCGGGGTCTGGCCTGCGTGTGGTGTCTTTTATATGAAGGGATTGGGGGTCTGGCCTGCGTCTGTCGTTATATGAAGGCATTGGGGGTCTGGCCTGCGTGTGGTGTCTTTTTTTATATGAAGGCATTCGGGGTCTGGCCTGCGTGTGGTGTCTTTTATATGAAGGGATTCCCAGATTCCCCTATTTGATTGACGGGGAATCGTAATTATAGTAAAGACACGGAGGCGAGTATTATGCTATTCTTTCGTTTAGCAGCAAAGAACAAATGACAAAATATAGACAAAGTATTTTGACAGAAAAAAGTTCTCTTAACATAACAATGAACCGTCCAATAGTAATGTCTCATGTCGTGCTGACCAATCAGCGGGCAGTCTCTCGTATAAATCCTGAGGTAACTTTCTCCAAACCCTCCTTTTTTCTTTCTTTTTGAGCAAAGAATGATGACCTTGAATATCCCGTGTCAATTGATGACGCTCTAAACCTCATAACTCTAACTTGAATGAGTTGAAGATGAATGGATTCTTCAGATCTTCGAATTAAGGCTGGCGTCAGACGAGTGCGCCATGTGTGCCCGTACGTGCTTATTGGCGTCCGTCGCAGCGTTGTGATGCTGCAACGGGGCCGGTCACATGCTTGTGCACGAAGCAACTAGCGTCTGTTATCAAAGCCTCTCCGGCAAAGCGCTAGGACACGCGATGATGGAGCTGCAAAGCGCGATTCTCCATAGGAGGCACTGAGTGCGCTCAGCGAGGCGGCAAGACGGGCATCGAGTGGAAGGAACGTCCCCTCTCACGGTCGTTTCTTCCACTCTTCAAATACGCTCATCTGACCCCAGCCTAAACTGAAACAATAAATTGTATCCAAAAGTCAACACAAATCTTTGTGTGCATATACTTATTTGGAAACAACTAAATGATGATAATCTCTCTCAATTAATTGGTAATCAAATACCATATGGGTGGGGTGAGCGCAAAGTAAGGGCGGGATAATACTCGCCTCTGTGTCTTTATTATGATTCCCCGTCATGATAATAAGGGAATCTGGGAATTATCCCACAAGACACGGAGGCTCCTATTATGTGAGTTGAAAGTCTAGTTAATCAGTGACCGGGACATGTGAATCACTGGGTTAAAGTGGAATTCCTTAAAGGTGGATTCTCTGGACCAGTCTGCTGGTTTCATGATGTCTTCAAGACGACATCCACGAGAAGTTCCGGATGCAGAAGCATTCCAGGAAGAATGAGCTCAAAACAAGGAGACATCTACATCATCCTCAAACATGATCCATTTAACCCACCTTGTCCGTGTGATGGAAGTCACTGGGTAAAAAAACGTCTGACAAGGAAGCTTTGTCCAATATAAGCAATCCGGCATTTCGCCCCAGTAGGGAGAAAACTTCTATCAGATAAGTCTCGGTCTCCGACGTCAGAGACTCGTTTACAGGAAATTAAGCAAAGTGAAATGGATGATTTTGTAAAATGTGTTTGATGGACACAGCATCATTATCAGACCAAGTATCTAGAAAGATTAATACTTTATTATAGTGGTGCACCGAAATGGAAACTTCCGACTGAAAATTATAGAATTTAGCTAAGTTAGAATTTTAATAATAAGACTCTGAGGCGAGTATTGCTTCTCTTTCTTGCTTTATTAAACATAGCAGCAAGTGGCAACTAGCAAGAACTTGGAAATATGAAGCATTTATATTGAATAAAAAAGAAACCATATACCTGTTATTACTGTTTATGTTTTCTTCTAACACCCCTTCCACTCCTTTGGATCTGTCCTCTTTCCTGTTCAGTGCCCATCAAAACCAATCCACGTCCCTCCTACTTCCTCTTTCTTTGCTGTAGGAGGTGATCAGTGTAGGTGTATAGGGAACCCAAAGGGCAATCCACCGGAAACCAGGAAATCCTTTGAGGCTGAGGAAAGAAAAAAACGTGAGAGTGGAAGATATTGGATCCGCAGACCCAGGAAATAACCAAAACCACAATAACAGCAGTGGGAGTGGCGGGCAATACTCGCCTCAGAGTCTTATTATTAAAATTCTAACATATCGTCATACTTAGCTAAATTCTATAATTTTAATACATCGACTCTGAGGCTCCTATTGCTTGTTCAAAGCTAACCCACAACTGCGGATGACCAATGAACAACAGGTTTGAAATAGAATGAGTGGAAGGTGGACTCTCTGGACCAGTCAGCTGATCGCAAGAAGTCCTCCAACCGACAACCTGCTGAAACGGCGGAAGAAGCAACAGCGCTACGAACCGAATGTGCTCCAAAAATTGAGGTATCTACACCCGCTAATACTAAGAGCCAACGAAGCCAGCGCGCAAGCGTAGTTGTACCTACCGAAGGGAGATTTGAATGAAATAAAGAGAGGTGAAACCTCAGTGCCCCGGAGGGCGGCAGTACGAGATTCGGATTCTTGAAGACAAAGGACTGGGCATAAAGCCGGACGCGATGGTAAGGCCGGGTAAAAGGCAGACGAAATGGACGTTTTAGTACGGCGGGAGATGTCAAAGCGCACGCCTTCTGGTATGAAAGAGCGGGCTCTGAAGTCGAACGCCCTGACATCAGCCACCTGTTTGCAAGAAATCATGCAAAGGAGGGCCAATAACTTAGCCGAAAGTTGACGTAGGGTTAAATCCTTGTTAGGCTGGGGTCAGACGAGCGTAGTGTTCACGTCCGTGATTGCGCCTAAAAGTACGTCCGTGATAGCATGAAAGTAAGTCCATTGGAGCCTGACACATGAAGTACGTCCGCACTGAACTGCGGACGCACAACGGCCGCGGCAAACGGACGCAGGTTAGGCAAGAACGTAATACTGCTAGAACGGACGTGCGGAGTGCGCCACGTCCACAACGTCTGCATAGCTTTGTGTGTGAGTGATGGAGCGAGGTCAGACGGACTGCATTTATACGTCCAGCATTTTTGACGGACAGAATGTTTTTTCATTGTAATTTATTTTCCCCTCCTACATCCGTCAAAAAATAACTTCAGTGAAAAAACGGACTGTGTGACCACTACTGCGTCATCCGTACTGACGATGTCCGTACTGCACGGACGTACAGTCCGTAGAAATCACGCTCGTCTGACCCCAGCCTTAGAGGGCCATTGTTCCAAAAAGTCAAGGAGGATATGCACGTCCCAAGTTGTCATATATCTAGGCAACGGAGGACGGTCAGATCTGATACCCTTAAGCAGACGACACACCAACGGGTGTTTGCCCAAAGGTGTCCCCTGAAAACCAACATGGTAAGCCGATTAAGTGTGCGATAAGCTTTGCCTTGATCGAAAATCTCCGTAAGGAAATCCAAAACAAAGCTCAAAGGGGCCTGGAAGGGATCTTGATCCCTTGACAGACACCAATGATGCCATGTGAGCCAAGCTGATTTATAGCAGGATCTAGTACCTGGGGCCCACGCCTGGCGTAGGAGTGCAGTAGTTCGGTCCGAAATCTCTCGGGCTCCCCCGGGCGTCCCGAAACCAGTGAGGCCAATAACAGACTGGATCCTGGTGACAGGAGAGGGTGAGGTTGCCCGGAGGCGTCTCTCAGGAGATCCGGGAGAGTCGGGAGAGAACGGGGAACATCCATGAGGAGATCCAATAGCACCGGGAACCAAGGTTGGTCCTGCCTAAAAGGGGGTGATGATCACAATCTGGGCCTGTTGAGTCCTGACCTGACGCAGTGTGCGAGCTACCAGTTGAAATGGCGGGAAGGCGTACTGGCGGGCCCCAGACCAATCCTGAAGGAAAGCGTGCGTTGTCTCGGCCAGTGTGTCTGGCCGCCAACTGAAAAAGATGGGAAGATGGGCGTTGAGCTGGGAGGCAAAAAGATCCGTGTGAAATGGTCCCCAAAGGGATATCACGTCGGAGAAAGCTGCCGAGCTCAGACGCCAATCCCTGGAGTCCTCTGTATGTCTCGCGTTCCAATCCACGGATTGGTTCGAGATTCCTGGAATGAACTGTGCTTGGACCTCGACCCCGGTCTGAAAACACCACTCCCAGAGGCGGGAAGCCATTGTTGTCAGAAGGAGAGAGCGAGGGCCGCCCAGCGAGTTGATATATCGAACTGCCGGGAAGTTGTCCATCCGGAGGAGGACTGAATGATGAACGCGATCTTTGAGGAAACTCTGAAGCGCAAAAAGTCCTGCCAAGAGCTCCAGACCGTTCATGTGCAGTTGACGCTCCTGCACGGACCAGCGACCTCCCGTGGAGGAACCGTCGCAGTAAGCACCCCAACCTGACTCTCACAAGCGTCTGAGTTGATTGTAAGTGTCGGGGGTGGCACAGGATAGGCCTGCCGTTGCAGGAGTGGAGGTGAGCGATCCACCATTCCAAGTCCAGTCTGGCCTCTCCCGAGAGAGAGATCGGAGCGGAATAGGGGAGACCCCGTCTGAGAAAAAGGGCCTTCAGGCGTTGGAGGGCCCGATAATGTAATGGGGCAGGTTTGACAGCCAGCCGTGTGGCCGCTAGAAGACCGATCACGCGAGCTAGGTCTCGTAAGGATGGGGAATGAGCCTCCAAAAGGGACCGAACTTCGCGTAAGATTGATCGGCACTTGGGTAGAGGGACAGTGAGAGACATCAGGACACTGTTCACCCCGAATCCCAGAAATTCCAGGGTTTGGGATTTCTGGTGAATCAAGAAAATTCAATCCTCTCTCCATCTCAGAGACTAGAAAAGATTGACCGTCCAATATACGTGGAGGCGTAGCTGATTTTCCGAGGAGGCCATCAGCAACACGTCGTCCAAATATATAATGAGACGGACCCCTTTGGCGCGCAGCCATGCTACGACCGGTTTCAGCATCTTGGTAAAGCACAGAGGAGCCGAAGATAGGCCGAACGGCAGGCAACGGAATCGCCATAGGTCGGGACCCCAACGGAACTGAAGGAAATCCCGTGATTCCTTGGCAATAGGGATGGTCAGGTATGCATCCTTGAGATCCACTTTTGCCAACCAATCGCGGGGTCTCAATATATCCTTGAGCATATGCATGCCCTCCATCTGGAAGTGACGGTAGATCACTGACCCATTCAACTTCTTGAGGTTGATAACTGGACGAACACCTCCGCCCTTCTTGGGGAGCAAGAACAGGTTGCTCAGGAAGCCCGAGGGTCCCCGTGGGGCCCGTTCTATGGCTCCTTTTTGGTATAATTCTGTAATCTCCCGCTCCACCAGCGTCTGACCGTCCCCTGAAAAGGGGAGAGGGAGAGGAATCTGCAGTTGGAGCGGGGGAGAAGAGAACTCCAGAACACAACCTAGCACAGTATTGAGGACTGTCGTAGAAATTAATCTACTATCAATTCCCTAATGTTTGATCCGCTGCACTTACAAGCAGCTCTCTGCTATCCATGGCATACGTACCTGAACGCCCGCAGCAAAGAGATCCAGAGACTCTGCTGTGGTCTATTGCATCCTCACCCAAATAAAGCCACACACACGTTGTTTCTAGCTGGAGTTCCTCTGACCAAGTGCGCTAAGTGCCCAGTCCCAAGAGCCCTCCTGGCTTCTGGTCAGCCTCATTTATTACACAATAGGACAACGCCCAGTGGCCACTGACTATACAACAGAAAACAAGTTTGTCCAGTGTGACGGAATGGGGGTGTTATCCATCTGCGGGTGTGCTCCAATCTGACCCCCTCTTGATGGCGTCAGGCCCGACTACCGAGTGTCACGGCACTCGGCGTCTCGAGCGGCCTGAGATGACCCTGGCGTTACTTGGCGAGATGGTGCTGCCAAATTAAGTTGACCCGTTCTGCATAGTGGGGAGCTAGGAGACCGTAGAGTGTCTCCTGCACTGTGATTTTAGCGATGAAATGACGACACCAAACGGGGCTGTATGCTTCAAGTCAAACGCAGTTGAACTGACTTTTTACTCAAATGGGACACGCATTTAAACATCTCACACACAAAGGAGACATGCCCAGGCTTGAATGGGAACTCAATTTGCATACAATGGCATGCTTGCATCATCAGATTACACACACACCCAGAGCTAATGTACACAGAAATTAGCATACAATTGAATTTCAACACAGCCTTTCACTCCTAGCAACCAAGGGGAAATATAATACCTTTAAATGCATCCCCCAATTACACATCTGAATCCACACTCATACAATACAGGATACATGGTAATACATCACACCAATAAAAGCACATCTAGAAAAGGTATAACTGTTCATTTCAACACCCAAAACCGAAAGAGTCTCAAATAAAGAAAAAGGTCTTTGAAATGTCCCAGGCTGTTAGTTCTGGGGCTCGCTGGTCAGAGCCCCTATGTCCGTTCCATGACATTCCTCCCCCCCTTCAAACGAGTCCGACGGACCCGGTTGGACCCACACGGGTCAAATAGGGGAAGTCGGGGAGCTTGGATCTCCGGGTTCCCGGGCCGATTGCCGAGATAGACCGTCGGCATTCCCGTTCTGTGGCCCGGGCCGGTATTGGATAGAAAAGTTAAAAGGTTGGAGGGCCAGGCTCCACCGCAACAGGCGGCCGTTCTCCCCCGCCACCCGGTTGAGCCACACCAGGGGGTTGTGATCCGTCATTACGGTGAAGGACCGCCCTTACACATACGGCTGGAACTTTCGCAGGGCCCAAACCAAGGCCAGACATTCTTTCTCGACCGCTGGCGCGGGAGCCGTTGCAGTGGATGGATTGCCTCCTGCGGGACCTGAACTGAAGGGTTTTGCACGGCCGGTAGCTCGGCCCCGATATCCACCGGCCCGTGGAAAAACCCTGGAGAACACTTTCTTAAGCGAATTGGACACTCTGCCCTCTGCCCACCACCCAACTTGTGCCCAGAGGATCCAGGCAAGTTTTTCCAGCGGGTGCTACCCTCCCGACCATTCTCCCGCAAGGAGGCACTTCCCCAGCATCCACCCCCCCCCCCAGCAGAAGCGCTGGCTATGGGGCAGAGCATTTCCAACCTATGCCCATCCTCCCAACCCGTTAGGCCATAGGCCTCTTGCCCCACCTATTCCCCTCAACGGCTGGCCAGAGCACCAGGGGCACGTGCAGTTGGCACACGTCCACCCCCCCCCGGGTTATTGATACCCTGGGAGAAGGTACAGGCGGTACCTCTCCCCAACAGCGAGACACTTCCCCAGGAGGGGACACCAGCAAAGGATTACACCAGCGACACGCCGGGCCCCAGTGTATAGGGCACCCCTCGGACAGCAGGCCAGCCCACAAGGACAAGTGGATAAACTCGGGGGCTCGCCTTCTCCCGACAGACTATGGACCCACACCCAGGCATACTCTGTGGCGACCGTCGGACCCCACTGGTAGTGCTTGTGCACCGCAACCTGGAACTTTGAAGATGGCGCAGAAAAGGGACAAAGTGAGAGGTCTCGTCAGTTGCAAGCGATCCGTTTGGGATCTAAGCTTGCCCTGCCGTTCTGTAAGGGGGGACATTTGTCATGGAGCTGATGTAACGCTCCATGCTTCAAACCCCAAGAGACTTTCTGTTCAATTGTATCGTGTGATTTTTTTAAATATATTTTACATCGTTTGGTTTTAGTTTAAATTAGTTTAGTGTAAAATGGCGTAACTTTAGTTTTAAATATACTTATATTCCTGTAGGTAAATGTGTTTTTGTATAGCCAGTAAACCAAGCTTTACTGCTGTGTAATTTATGCAACAGGGCTTTCCCCCTTATCTGGCTGCATGTTTAATTCAAGAAGTCTGTGATCGTGTTTGTCTTTAATCTAATGTGTTAGAACAATAGATTATGCAAATGTTGTGTGAGCTAAAGGCTAAAGAATGTAAAGAATGTTTATTGTAAATATCTAACTGACATAATGTAATTAGCATTTTAGTAGGACGATGTGCGTCATTTATGCAAATTATGGCTGTTGGATCTCAGCATAAATGGTGGTGTTTTGTTCATTAAAAGATCAGAACTCTCAGACTAAGACAGAATCCTGTTTTAAAGCATACAGCCGCATCTGGTGTTTTATTTCAGCGACGCTACACTATACACTCAACCTCAGAAGGCACTGAGCGTCCTTCTGGAAATTCCTAACGGCTCCAGGGCAGAGAATCAGAAGCAGGCGGGTCAAGCTGCTCGAGGTGCTGAGGACAGCGCTCCCAGTAGCCGGGCTGACCGCAACAAAGGGGTGTCTGGAGAGTCAGGACAGGCGGAAGAGAACGGTTCCGTCACTCCAGGCTACCAGCTAGAGCTAGCGAGATTGCAGAAGATTCTGCAACGTTCTTTTCCGGGTTCCTCAAATTGGACGATACCTGAATCAGTCTGGGAATATCTACAGATAGTTCCAGACGCTGTGGAAACCATGGTTGAGATTTCCATAGAGGTGTTATTGTAGCAACTTGTGTCCGTACCATACGTAGTACTGCTGGAATAAGTAGAACTGGAGGGAATGCATAAAGGATTCCTAAATGCCAAGTTTGAAACAGAGCGTCTGTGTCTAAGGCCACGCGGCCTGGTTTCCAACTGTAAAATTTTGGCAATGATGATTAATGTAGTGTTCAACTGAAAATTGGCCCTTTTCAGAAGTATGGAGCGTGCTGGGAAATGTTAAAGTTTTAATAGCAAACAATCCAACTAGGAGCTCCAAACAATTTGTGGAAGTCCATCTGCCGCCTGTGGAAAACTATCCGCAGTGCGCACCCCAGTCAGATCTGCTGGCGTCTGATTTTATGATTAACTCTGGAGTGGGATGGATAATAGCTTTGCCGTTCCATGTATCTATGTGGTCTCGCCACCATTTGCATCTCTAGCCTCGACTCTTCGTCCAAAGAGATGGAATCGGGGTAAAGCCATCCTCTCCGCAGGTATCGTGCCTTCAGACATTGAAGTGCACAGTAATACCGTGATCCCGGAAGATCGCTTGTATTGATGCAAAGAGGAGACCTAAAGGGGGAGTTACCCACCTCAACGGGAACTCTAGTGGTGTCAGAAGGCGCCTGATTTCTTTGCGAATCAGCCGAATCATGGCTGGAGGCAGAGAAAGGGACATTTCAATAGAATTGACTGTGAAGCCTAAGAATTCTATGAACCGTGTTGGTGTCAGGATAGATTTTTTTGTAATTGACCAGGAAGCCCAAATTGGACAAAGGACTGATTGTCCAATCCCTGTGTCGTATTATGGATGATTGGTTCTTTGCTAAAAGGAGTATATTGTGCACAGGAATTATTTATTTACTTAGCGCCAGCATATTCCACATCGCTGAACAATGGGCAAAATACAGTATAGACAGGGTTACAATACACTGAGACTGAACAACATTTGATAAACCAGTACAGGAGGAAACGAGGGCCCTATTCCCATGGGAACTCACAATCTCGAGAGGTTGGGGGTGGAAACAGGAGGAGAGGACTGCAAGGTGAGAGTGATGGACTGCTCCTGGTTGGGGCAGTGAGGTGTATCTGAGTTGGGTGTTCGGCTTCCCTAAATAGGGAGTGTTTGAAGGAAGGGAAACTAGGGGAGAGTCTGACCGTACGAGGGAGAGCGTTCAAGAGGATGGGGACTGTGCGTGAGAAATCCTGCAGTGTATCATGGGAAGAAGTGATGCAGGGAGAAGCTAGGCGTAGGTCACTGTTTGACCTTGGGGAGCGGGTTGGGTGTATTTGGTGATTAGTGGGAAGCTGAGCTTTGTAGGTCAGGGTGAGGACCTTGAATTAAATTCTGCAGTGGATGAGGAGCCAGTGAAGGGACTCAGAGAGGAGCGGCAGAGACAGAGCGACGGGTGAGGTGGATGAGCCTGGCAGAGGTTTTTAGAGTGGATTGTAGGGGGGGGGGTGAGGCGGGAGAGGGGGACCAACTAGAAGATTATTACAATAGTCGAGTCGGGAGATTACAATGGATGGATGAGTTGTAATCTCCCGAGTTGCTTTGTGGTGTTAACAGTGAGAAATGGCCGATTTCTGGAGATGTTACGCAATTGGCAGTGGCAGGAGGAGGAAAGAGACTGGATGTGGGGGATGAAGGAAAGAGCAGGGTCAAGTGTAACTCCGAGACAGCGAACCTGGCTTAATGAGGAGATCGTGGGGAGGTGGGGAGGCATTAGAGGGAGGAATTAGTAGGAACTCAGTCTTAGACATGTTGATCTTTAGGTGGTGAGAGGCCATCCAGGAGGAGATGCCAGATAAAGTAGCTGACTTTGGAAAGGCCAGGAAGAGAGCGATGAGGGGTATATCTGAGTATCGTCAGCATAAAGGTGGTAATTAAAGCCAAAGCTGGTATTGATTTTTCCCAGGGAGGAGGTGTAGAGAAGAGCAGAGGACCAAGGACAGAGCTTTGAGGTACATAAACAGATAAAGGCAATGAAGAGGAGGAGTTACCAGCAAATGATACAGAGAAAGACCTGTTAGACAGATAATTATTTTACTGAGCGGGTGGTGGATACATGGAACAGCCTTCCAGTTGAAGTGGTAGAGGCTAAAACAGTAATTGAATTTAGGCAGGCATGGGATAGGCATAAGGCTATCCTAAACAAAAGATAAATCCAGGTAAAGTATCCATGTAATTGGGCGACTAGATGGGCCGAAAAGGTTCTTATCTGCTGACATTTTCTATGGTTCTATAAGAGTGAATCCAAGAGCGCTCCGAGTCAGAGACTGAGAGAGCGGAGTGTCTGTAGAAGAAGAGGGTGATCGACAGTGACAAAAGCAGCCGAGAGGTCAAGTAGGAGAATAGTATAGCGGTCGTGGTTTTTAGCGGTTAGGAGGTCATTGGTGACTTTGAGGGCAGTTTCGGTTGAGTGTAGGGGACGGAAGCCTGATTTGCAGGGGATCAAGGAATTAGAGGACAGGAAGAGGGGAGAGGCGGTTGAAAACATTTTTTTCCAGGAGCTTAGAGGTAAACGGAAGCAGGGATACAGGACGGTAGTTGGATGGAGAGTTGGGATCGAGGGACGGTTTCTTTAGTAAAGGGGTAACCTGTGCATGTTTTGAAGGCGAATGGGAAGGAGCCGGTGGAGAGAGATAGGTTGAAGATGTGTGTGAGAGCAGGGATGAGGAAGGAGGAGAGTGGATGTGAGAGTGGAGTGGTATTAGATGTGAGGGAATGGGGTCAAGCGGGCACGTAGTCAATATAGTCAAATAAGCATCTGTTAGGTCTATATTGACCAGCAATCTTTGGTATTCAAGACTCGCTTCAGCGATGGAGTGTCTTCCATCTTGAAATGCTTATATACTACATGTTCACACTGGCGTCGCAAGGTGGGGGCGGGGGGTGCAGCCCGCACCAGGTGACACCCGCCCTTAGGGTGACACCGTCACCCTAAAGGGCGGGTGTCTCACCCTGCGACGCAGTATTCGGCTCCCTGCGAGCGTCCGAAGCTATGGAGCTTCGGCGCTCGCCTGGGGGAACCACGTCACCAGCAGAGTTCTCGCGAGATCGCGGCTGGTCACGTGGCTCCCCCAGGCGAGCGCTCAAGCTCCATGCCGCCGGACGCTCAGAGGGAGCCGAACACGTGGCGGCAGCAGGAGGTGAGCTGGGGCCTGGGAGCAGTATATCCATGAGAGGAGCTGAGACAGTATATCCATGAGGAGCTGGGGCATTATCAATGAAAGGAGCTGGGGCAATATCCACGAGAGCTGCTGAGGGCAATATCCACGAGAGCTGCTGGGGCAATATCCACGAGAGCTGCTGGGGGCAATATCCACGAGAGCTGCTGGGGGCAATATCCACGAGAGCTGCTGGGGGCAATATCCACGAGAGCTGCTGGGGGCAATATCCACGAGAGCTGCTGGGGGCAATATCCACGAGAGCTGCTGGGGGCAATATCCACGAGAGCTGCTGGGGGCAATATCCACGAGAGCTGCTGGGGGCAATATCCACGAGAGCTGCTGGGGGCAATATCCACGAGAGCTGCTGGGGGCAATATCCACGAGAGCTGCTGGGGGCAATATCCACGAGAGCTGCTGGGGGCAATATCCACGAGAGCTGCTGGGGGCAATATCCACGAGAGCTGCTGGGGGCAATATCCACGAGAGCTGCTGGGGGCAATATCCACGAGAGCTGCTGGGGGCAATATCCACGAGAGCTGCTGGGGGCAATATATCCATGTGTGAGCTGGTCTGGGGGCAATATATCCATGTGTGAGCTGGTCTGGGGGCAATATATCCATGTGTGAGCTGGTCTGGGGGCAATATATCCATGTGTGAGCTGGTCTGGGGGCAATATATCCATGTGTGAGCTGGTCTGGGGGCAATATATCCATGTGTGAGCTGGTCTGGGGGCAATATATCCATGTGTGAGCTGGTCTGGGGGCAATATATCCATGTGTGAGCTGGTCTGGGGCAATATATCCATGTGTGAGCTGGTCTGGGGCAATATATCCATGTGTGAGCTGGTCTGGGGCAATATATCCATGTGTGAGCTGGTCTGGGGCAATATATCCATGTGTGAGCTGGTCTGGGGCAATATATCCATGTGTGAGCTGGTCTGGGGCAATATATCCATGTGTGATCTGAGGTGCAATATATCCATGTGTGATCTGAGGTGCAATATATCCATGGGTGAGCTGCTGGGGGCAATATATATCCATGGGTGAGCTGCTGGGGGCAATATATATCCATGTGTGCTTTCACTTTCACTGCCTTCGCACAGGCACCGTACTTGCTGGCAGTTGGCAAAAATTTGTGTGAGCATATGAGAGAGCTCCACAGCAATAAATCTCACAGTAATGTGCGCTGTGTGTATGAGCATTCAGTGTTATATGGGAGTACTGTTTTATGAGTAAGAGTAGTTAAAAAAATCCGTAAAACTCGGGGGGGGGGGTGACACCATAAGTTACCGCACCGGGTGACACCAACCCTAGTGACGCCACTGCATGTTTGTTCAGTTGTTTTCACAGTAAAAATATATTGCTTATAAATAGCTCTTCAGGAGGGATCACTTTTTCTATAGCCTTCTTTCTGAGAAGGTCTTTTATTTCTAAGGTGGCAGATACTTTGTCCTCTTGGGATATTACCATAATACCCGGAGGTAGGGTTTGTATGGGTTGAGAGACCAGCTCTATCCTGAAACCCATTACCGTTTGTAGGACACATGAGTCTACTGTGATTAACAGCCAGTGTTGGGAAAAAAAGTGATTTTCAAAAAAAAAAAAACAACCCTTTTCAGGAAAATTCTTCTAATAGTAGAGTTAACTTTGGTGATGGTGGAGAAAGAACCTTCATAAATGTTCATCTCCTAATAAATACCTTCTCTGAAAAGGAAGCCTTCAGCTTCTGGTCCCGACTCATGAGCTAATGTTGTCAATTTTGGGTCAATTTTAAGGAGAATTGACCGTCTCCTTTAGATAGAGCTGTGTTAATGTTCCCAAAAACACAGACTAACCTATGGACCCAGCTTCTATATTCCAAGAGGTCTGTTTTTTATTTGTGAGGAGTGATATTTCTATTGAATCCACCAACTTGGCCAATGGCACACCATTAAAGGTAGCCTCAACTCCTCTTTCTGGAGACCAATTTGAGTCTTGTAAAAATTCAATGATTTTGGGTCCAGCTCAGGAGCCGCATTAAGTTTATGTGCCAAAGTTGGGGCTGGACACTCAGCCCTCAGGTTGTTTTGGGTCTAGACATGTGCATTCGTTATAGTACTAAAACGATTTAGTCCGAATTTTGGGATAATTTAGTTTTCGTATGACTCAAGAGAAACGAAACTGTTCAGTACAAAAAACGAAAGAAACTAAAATATAATGCTCTACATTTTAGTTTCAGTCCTTTTTGTGATATTACATTGATGAGTTAAGGAGACCAGCAATGAAGAGCGCAACATCGCAAAGCTACAGAAAAGGTTTGTATGCGTAATCCTTCCCGACCCCTACCCGAAAATCTGACAGTGATAGAGCTCCAGAATACTCACTCGCAGCACAGACAGCCAGCACAGGAGAGGAAACCTTTACTTAACCCTTGCATGTCTATGAGGCAGACAAGATGATAAAAGCAGCTGGAGAAGGAAAACATTCAAATAAATCACACTGAAAGCTAATGACAGAGGAGGGCTGGATAGTAAAAACCCCTTTATAACAAGCAGCGCTGGGAGAAGAGAGGGACTTTATAAAACATGTGTGTTATCTCCCCTCCCGCTCTGCATAATAGGGGCTTAGGTCTGATATATTTTATATTATCCAGGAGCACTATCCCCCTTTCCTCATCTATAATACACGTTTTATATAAAGTCCCCCTCCTCTACCAGTGCTGCTTGTTATAAAGTTTTTTTTTACGTCTGATACATTTAGTATCCAGCTCTCACAGTTACTCTGTCATTATGAGCCTTCAGTGTGATATTATTTGAATTTTTTCCCTGGATTTAAAGTGCTTTATTTTATTATAAAAATCAATTTGCACCAGTCATCTCTTCTCTGAGCTTTCAGACCGATTTATGTTAATATTTGCCCTCTCTTTTATATTATATTCTCCCTGCTTTTATATTCCTTTGTCTCCCCCACAGAGATACAAAGTTTAAGTAAAAGTTCCCTCTCCTGTGCTGGATAAGCATTGCATTCTGAAGTTCTGCACCCTCCACATGCCAATGCAGTAGGATGTTCTATACAGAGAGGGGTATTAATTAATGCAGGAGGATGTTCTATACATTATACAGAGAGGAGCCTTTTTTTTTAGCCCTTTAACCACTTGAATGCTAAGGACGCGCTCAGCGCGTCCTCAGCATTCCCGCTGGTGTGCTGAGGACGCGCTGAGCGCGTCCTCACATTGGGGTCAGCGTTCGGCCGGGTTCCGGCCGATCGCTGGCCCTCCGGTGCGGGCTGACATCCTGGATGTCAGCCGCGCATCCGGACCAGCAGCCGCCAGCATTAGGTGTCATCGCGGGGGCGCGATGACACCTAATTCAGGCGCCCCCCCCGCATGTGCGGAGGAGGCGCCTGAAAGGGAGGGGGGAGGTCCTTCGGACCTCTCTCCCTCCCGATCGGCGGCGCAGAGGGGGTTAACCCAGGCATCATTTGGAAGGGCACAGCCTGCCCTTCCAAATGATGCCTGGCATTAACCCCTGGGGAGCTGGATCGCGAATCGGCGCTGAAAAGCGCCGGTTCGCGATCCTTTCCCGGAGCTGGCCGACATCTTGGATGTCGGCCAAGCCTCCGGGAACTCCCCCAGAGGACTGGCGTCATTGTGCGTAGCACGATGACGCCAGTCCTAGACTTAACCCCTAACTGCCACCAACTGTGGAGATAGGGAGTTCATTGGAACTCCCTATCTCCCGATCCGTGGCAGTTAGGGGTTAAATTTTGGTATCGTTGGATCGGCCAGAGCATGGCCGTTCCAACGATACCAAACACTACAGTGAAAAATTTTGTAAAAAAAAAATAAATAAAAAAAAATAAATAAATAAAAAAAAAAATAAACAATTTTTTTTTCTTTTTTTGGGTTTGTTAATGCAGAAATATTGTTCCCATTTCAATTATAATGTGAACAATGATGCTGCACTAACGATTTTTGTATGCGGTGCGTTTGTTAAAAATAGTGTCATTTCCCCAAAAAAAATGTAACGAGACCCCATCTCTAATTTTTTAACAAGCGCACCCCATACAAAATATAACCGAAATTGCTCGCATGTTAAAATGTGAAAAAACACTTTACACGTTGTAAATTATTGAAAATACATATTTTATTGCATTTTTTGTTATAATATACAGAGAATGACATAACGTATACATATAATAATGACATATTATGAATCTACTGAGTCTGACGGAAAGAATGATATATAATATGTCTGGGTCATATACTAAAATAAGCCTTAAAAACACGTTTAAACATGATGAGCAAAACCAGTAAAAATGACCTCAGCACAGAGGTGGGAAAAGCCTCAGCAGCGAAAGGGTTAAATCCAGTGGCTGTGAGCGCTGAGATCGGCTGCTTGTTACATTATCTCTCAGTACAATGTATCAGGCTCAGCTGTTACAGTAAGTGACTGTAACAGCGCTCAGAGTTTCAGTAAAACAAGGAAATAATATTGTTCTAATCTCTTCAATATAAAAATATTATTTACTAGTTTTACTGAAACTCTGAGCTCTGTGATGAGCAGCAGTCAGTTACTGTAACAGCTTTACCTGACACATTGTGCTGAGAGTGAGTGATACTGTACCAAGCAGCGATCTCAGCCCTCTGAGGAGCCACTACAATAGTAATTGTATCCACTGGTTTTCGGATGAATGAAATTAGTTTTCATACTAAAGAACTGAAAACGAATTTCTTTAGTAACTAAATAAATTGCATTTTAGGACTAATCCATTAGTTCAAAACGAAATTTTGTGCTGTGCACATGTCTGTTTGGGTCTTTTTATCCATTTTAAGGCATACGTATCCGCGCTTCTATATATTGAGCTACATGCTCCTTGCTGATCCAATTGACTGATCGTGGGTGCTTTAAAAGCTCCGATACAAATATAGATTTCCCCACAGGGGTGTGGAAATTTTTAAAAATCTACTTGTCCTAATAATTTCAACAAAATAGTGTTTAACCCTTTCGCTGCTGAGGCATTTCCCGCCCCTGTGCTGAGGTCATATTTACCGGTTTTGCTCATCATGTTTAAACGCGTTTTGAAGCTTATTTTAGTATATGACCCAGACATGTTATATATCGTTCTTTCCGGCAGACTCGGTAGATTCATAATATGTCGTTATTATATGTATACGTCATGACCTGTCTGTATATTATAACAAAAAATGCAATAAAATATGATTTTTCAATAATTTACAACGTGTAAAGTGTTTTTTTCCACATTTTAACATGCGAGCAATTGCGGTTATATTTTGTATGGGGTGCGCTTGTTACAAAAATTAGAGATGGGGTCTCGTTACATTTTGTTTTGGGGTAAATTACACGATTTTTAACAAACGCACCGCATACAAAAATCGTTAGTGCAGCATCATTGTTCACATTATAATTGAAATGGAAACAATATTGCTGCATTAACGAACCAAAAAAAAGAAAAAAAAATTGTTTATTTTTTTTACAAAATTTTTCAGTCGTGTTTGGTATTGTTGGAACGGCCATGCTCTGGCCGATCCAACAGTACCAAACTTTAACCCCTAGCTGCCACGGATCGGGAGATAGGGCGTTCCAATGAACTCCCCATCTCCACCATTGGTGGCAGCTAGGGGTTAACTCCAGGACTGGCGTCATCGTGCTATGCACGATGACGCCAGTCCTCAGGGGGAGTTCCCGGAGGCT
Organism: Leptobrachium leishanense; assembly: GCA_009667805.1. NCBI lineage: Eukaryota > Metazoa > Chordata > Amphibia > Anura > Megophryidae > Leptobrachium > Leptobrachium leishanense. The sequence continues at coordinate 53,086,651 of CM019066.1, read as the reverse complement.
TGGCCGACATCCAAGATGTCGGCCAGCTCCGGGAAAGGATCACGAACCGGCGCTTTTCAGCGCCGATTCGCGATCCAGCTCCCCAGTGGTTAATGCCAGGCACCGTTAATGACAGCCACCAAGGCTGTGCCCTTCCAAGCGGTGTCTGTTTTAACTCCCTACTCCCCGGTGATCGGGAGGGAGAGAGGTCCGAAGGACCTCCCCCCCCCCCCTCCCTTTCAGGCGCCTCCTCTGCACATGCGGGGGGGCGCCTGAATTAGGTGTCATCGCGTCGCCGCGATGACACCTAATGTCCCCGCCGGGGTCCCAAGTGCTGGGCTGAAATCCAAGATGTCAGCCCGCACCGGGGGGGCGCAGCAATCCGCCGGAATCCGGCGGATTGCTGCCTCCTGTGCTCGGACGCGCTGAGCGCGTCCGTAGCACAGGAGAACCACTTGGCTGGACGCGCTGAGCGCATCCTTAGCAGCCAAGTGGTTAAATAGAGGTCTTTATTCATAACCGCCCATAGAGGCAGCGTCAGATACATGTAATGAATAAAGACCTTTATTTAAACACTATTTTGTTGTATCTATGTATATGTGTATGTATATACAGTGGCAAGAAAAAGTATGTGAACCCTTTGGGATTAGGTGGAGTTTTGCATGAATTGGTCATAAAATGTCTCTGATCTTCATCTAAATCACAACAATTTGAAAAACACAGTCTGCTTAAAATAATACAACACAAACATTATATGTTTTCATGTTTTTATTGAACAGAACATGTAAACATTCACAGTGCAGGGTGGGAAAAGTATGTGAACCTTTGGACTTAATAACTGGTTGACCCTCCTTTGGCAGCAATAACCTCAACCAAACGTTTCCTGTAGTTGCAGATCAGACCTGCACAACGATCTGGAGTAATTTTGGATCCACTCCTCTTCACAAAACTGTTTCAGTGTAGCAATATTCTTGGGATGTCTGGTGTGAATCGCTCTCTTAAGGTCATGCCACAGCATTTCAATCGGGTTGAGGTCAGGACTCTGACTGGGCCACTCCAGAAGGCGTATTTTGTTTTGTTGAAGCCATTCTTTTGTTGAATTACTTGTATGCTTTGGGTCATTGTCCTGTTGAATCACCCATCCTCTGCGGAGCTTCAGTTGGCGGACAGATGGTCTTACGTTTTCCTGCAAAATGTCTTCATAAACTCTGGAATTCATTTTTCCATCAATGACAACAATCCGTCCAGGCCCTGAGGCAGCAAAACAGCCCCAAACCATGATGGTCCCTCCGCCATGTTTTACAGTGTGGATGAGGTTTTGATGTTGGTGTGCTGTGCCTTTTTTTCTCCACACATAGTGTTGTGTGTTTATTCCAAACAACTCCATTTTGGTTTCATCTGTCCACAGAATATTTTGCCAGTAGTGCTGTCGAACATCCAGGTGCTCTTTTGCAAACTTCAAACGTGCTGCAATATTCTTTTTGGACAGCAATGGCTTCCTCCGTGGTTTCCTCCCATGTACTCCATTCTTGTTTTCCTTATTGTAGACTAGCTTTTGCCGGCGGCTTGGCTCGCGTAGATTTTAGGATTTGTGCTTGGTTTTTTTGGTAGAACCCCCCCCCCCTTCCCCCCCCACTTGGGATTTTTGTAAAATTTTAAAACACGTGTTTTTTTATTTTTCAAGAAGAATGTAAGTGCCACATTTCACACCTGTAACATCTTTGGTTTTTGAAATCTAGGTATACTGATAAAAGTATTCACATCCCTTTCCCCACCCCCCTTAACTGGATTTTCGGAAAATGGTAAAACATGGGGGTTTTTTTTGCACGAAGATTGTAAATTGCTCGAATTTCACACCTGTAACATCATTGGTTTTTGAAATATAGGTATAGTGATAAAGGTATTCATCCCCCTTCCCCCCCCCCCCACTGGATTTTCGGAAAATGGTAAAATACGTGTTTTATTTTCAAGACGAATCTAAATACCAATTTTCACATCTGTAACATCTTCTGTTTTTGAGATATAGGTATCCTGTCAAAGTATTCACCCCCCTTTTTTTATCCCTCTTTGGGATTTTTGGAAAATGGTAAAACACCTGTTTTTATTTTTCAAGAAGATTGTAAATACCAAATTTCACGTCTGTAACATCTTTGGTTTTTGAAATATAGGTATAATGATAAAAATATTCAGTCCCCTTTCCCCCGAGACCCCCCCCCCTTCAATTGGATTCGTGGAAAATGGCAAAAAACATGTTTGGTTTTTTCCACAAAGATTGTAAATACCAAATTTCACACCCGTAACATCTTCGGTTTTTGAAACATAGGTATACTGATAAAAGTATTCAACCCCTGTTTTTGCCCCCCCCAGGAATTTTCAGAACATGGTAAAATACGTGTTTTTTTATTTTTCAAGACGAATCTAAATACAGGTTTTTCACGTCTCTAACGTCTTCTGATTTTGAGCTATAGGTATCCTGTTTAAAATATTCAACCCCCTTTTTTACCCCCTTAGGGCCGGAGTTTCCAAAAATCCTTCCTTAGTGGGTGCCTACATCATAAAAACAGTGCACCTTCAAAATTTCACGTTCCTAGGTTAAACAGTTTCAGCTGGGCGTTGAGGAGTCAGTCAGGACTTTCGTGTTTATGATAAAAGTATTCAACCCCCCTTTTTGCCCCCCCCCCCCCAAGGAATTTTCAGAAAATGGTAAAATACGTGTTTTTTTATTTGTCAAGATGAATCTAAATACAGATTTTCACGTCTGTACCATCTTCTGTTTTTAAGCTATAGGTATCCTGTTTAAAATATTTAACCCCCCTTTTTTTGCCCCCACAGTTGAATTTTTGAAAAACTGTAAAATACGTGTTTTTTTATTTTTCAATAAGAATCTAAATACCGATTTTTCACATTTATTTTATTTATTTATAAAGGATTTTACCAGGACGGATACATTGAGATTTCTCTCGTTTTCAAGTATGTCCTGGGTTCGAGAACATTGAGTGGTTACAGAAATACAAAATAGTAAAATGCAAGATATTAACACAAAACTAAATATACAGATTAACAGAAAAATAAATATGTAGGAAATAAAGTCATTGTTACATGTTTACAGGTGCATTCTGTATATAGTCACTATGTTACATGTTTACAGGCGCATTCTGTATATAGTCACTGTGTTACATGTTTACAGGCGCATTCTGTATATAGTCACTGTGTTACATGTTTACAGGTGCATTCTGTATATAGTCACTGTGTTACATGTTTACAGGCGCATTCTGTATATAGTCACTGTGTTACATGTTTACAGGCGCATTCTGTATATAGTCACTGTGTTACATGTTTACAGGCGCATTCTGTATATAGTCACTGTGTTACATGTTTACAGGTGCATTCTGTATATAGTCACTGTTACATGTTTACAGGCGCATTCTGTATATAGTCACTGTGTTACATGTTTACAGGCGCATTCTGTATATAGTCACTGTGTTACAGGTTTACAGGTGCATTCTGTATTGAGGTATGTTAATAGGGAACTCTTAAGGGACTTTAGACTGGGGGAAGATTTGATGGTGTCTGGGAGGTTATTCCATAATTGCGGTGCTCTGTGGGAAAATGAGGATCGAGACATTTTCTTTTTGTATTGCGGTATTGTAAGTAAGGTGCTGGTCCTGGATCTGAGGTTATAGGATGAGGGAACTGCCGGGGAAAGCAGCATATTCAGGTAGGGTGGTAGCTTCCCTGAAAAACTCTTAAACACCAGGTTGGAAAGGTGAAGGGTGCGTCTAGAGTCCAGTGATGGCCAGTTTAGTTCTTTTAACATGTCACAATGGTGGGTCATGTAGTTACATTGTAGCACAAAGCGACAGAATGAGTTATACAATGTAGTAAGTTTCTGGAGGTGTGTTTGTGGGGCGGCTGCATACACTACATCTCCGTATTCAATAGCTGGCATAAGCATTTGTTGTACAATCTGCTTTCTTACCGCGGGGCTCAGGCACGATTTGTTTCTGTACAGGGCACCTAGTTTGGGGTAGAGTTTAGATGAGAGTTTTTCGATGTGGGGGCCAAAAGATAGATTTGGGTCTAACCACATACCTAGGTATTTGAGAGAGGTGACTGTGGTCAGTGTGTCATTTGATTTTGTCCCAACACATAGATGGGGTGTTTGCAATTTGTGTAGTTTAGGTTTTGTTCCAAAGAGCATTGTAACAGTTTTGTCAGTATTTAGAAAAAGTTTGTTATGTTTGATCCACTTTTCTACCTCTGTGAATTGTTCTTGCAGCGCGGCCTCCAGCTGCGGGAGATTTGGTTTGCTGGTATAGATTACGGTGGCGTCTGCGTACATGTGTACTGTTGAAGCTTTGCAGACGTTGGGCAGATCGTTTATTAATATTGTGAATAGCAGGGGGCCGAGTATCGAGCCTTGGGGTACACCGCACATGACTGGGAGGGGAAGGGAAGTGCTGTCAGAAATGGACACAAATTGAGACCTGTCAGACACATATGATTGGAACCAGGTTAACGTACTATCACCAATACCAGAGTTCTTAAGTTTTTGTAATAGGATGCCATGGTCTACTGTGTCAAAAGCCTTGGCAAAATCAAGGAAGATGCTCCAGTTAGATTTCCTTGTTCCATCCCAGCCTGGATATCATTACAAACTTTTAAAAGGGCAGTTGTAGTTGAATGATTTGGACGGAAGCCGGATTGATCTGGGGTTAAATAGTTCTGATACTGATAATAATCACGTAATTGAGGGTAGACACATTTTTCCAGAATTTTTGACATTACAGGAAGCAGTGATATGGGACGGTAGTTGATACCAAAGTATTGTCTCCACTTTTATGGATAGGTACCACTCTCGTAGTCTTCCAGAGTTTGGGTATGTATCCAGTTGCCAGTGATTCATTAATCAGGGTTGCGACAGGTTTAGCAATTGCTGGTGCACTGATTTTCAGCAGCATTGCTGGGATTTGATCAGGTCCAGACTGGTATTTCATTTTTTTGGCTATGGAGAAGTTTGGTGATGGCACTGACAGGCACTGGCCTAAAACTGAATTTCTCTGCGTTACAGGGCCTTTGCACTGTTGGTGGGTCCTGACCTGCGTGCGGCCTTTCTGATTGCGTGTCATTTCCTAGTTTAGCAATCGGGGTTGCACCGATACTAGTATCGGTATCGGGGCCGATACTGGGTACTGCAGGAGTACTTGGTACTCCTGCAGTACCCCCCGATATTTTTCCCGATACCGGAAGCCGGCTTGCCGGCATCCGAGGGGCTGCGGCGGCTGTCCGAATACTCGATCGGCATTCGGACAGCCGCTCCTGGAGCTGCTCACACAATACTTACCTTCCTGGGCGCCGCCGGGAATGTCTCCGCGCGTGCGCTCGTTGGAAGGACCCCAGCCGCGACCACGTGGGACCATGTGATCACGGTTGGGGTTCTTCCAACGAGCGCGCGCGCGGAAACTTTCCCAGCGGCGCCCAGGAAGGTAAGTATGAACACAGTGAGCAGCTGCAGGGCCTGTCCGAATGCTCTATCTGCATTCGGACAGGCCCTGCAGCTGCTCTCCGCGACGATACTTACCTTCCTGGGCGACGCTGGGAAAGTTTCCGCGCGCGCGCTCGTTGGAAGAACCCCAGCCGTGATCACATGGTCCCACGTGGTCGCGGCTGGGGTCCTTCCAACGAGCGCACGCGCGGAGACATTCCCGGCGTTGCTCAGGAAGGTAAGTATTGTCGCGGGGGGGGCATACCCATGAGCTGGGGAGCGTACCCATGTGTAAGCTGCCCCCAATATCCTGCAATTGCAATAAGCTGCAATATCCATGTGTAAGCTGGGGGGCAATATCCATGTGTGAGCTGGGGGGCATATCCATGTGTGAGCTGGGGGGCATATCCATGTGTGAGCTGGGGGCATATCCATGTGTGAGCTGGGGGCATATCCATGTGTGAGCTGGGGGGCATATCCATGTGTGAGCTGGGGGCATATCCATGTGTGAGCTGGGGGGCATATCCATGTGTGAGCTGGGGGGCATATCCATTTGTGAGCTGGGGCAAATCCATGTGTGAGCTGGGGGGATATCCATGTGTGAGCTGGGGGGATATCCATGAGCTGGGGGATATATACATGTGAGCTGGGGGCATTTTTATATGGTCTGTTCTTATTGGAAAGCGTCACATGACATTAAAGAAAAGTATCGGTACTCTGTATCGGTGAGTACTTAGAAACATAGAAACATATAAAATGTCGGCAGATAAGAACCTTTCGGCCCATCTAGTCTGCCCAATTACATGGATACTTTACCTGGATTTATCTTTTGTTTAGGATAGCCTTATGCCTATCCCATGCCTGCTTAAACTCAATTACTGTTTTGGCCTCTACCACTTCACTGGAAGACTGTTCCATGTATCCACCACCCTCTCAGTAAAATAATGCTTTCTGATGTTACTTTTAAACCTTTGCCCCTCTAATCTAAGACTATGTCCTCTTGTTTTGCTATTTTGTTTCCTTTTAAATATACTCCTTCCTCTACCTTGTGGATTCCCTTACGTATTTAAATGTTTCTATCATATCTCCTCTGTCTCGTCTTTTTTCCAAGCTGTACATGTTAAGATCATTAAGCCTTTCCTGGTAACTTTTCTCCTTCAAGCCGTACACCATTTTAGTAGCCCTTCTCTGAACTCTCTCTAAGATGTCTATATCCTTCTGGAGATACGGTCTCCAGTACTGCACACAGTACTCCAAGTGAGGTCTCACCAGTGCTCTGTACAGTGGCATGAGCACTTCCCTTTTCCTACTGCTACTTTTAAAAAGTGTCGGTACTCGTACTCGGTCTTAAAAAAGTAGTATCGGTGCATCCCTAAAAATAATTATTAAAAGCATTTGCTACATCTAGGGGGTGTTGTACAGTTTGGTTGTTTACTTTTAAAGCAGCTGGTTGGGAGTGGACGGGGGGTGCTTGTATGTTACTTATGATTTTCCAAAAATTTCTGTGGTTTGATATGTTATTGTTTAAATTTTCATTGAAGTATTGGGCTTTAGCCATTTTTTGTTTGTTTTGTGCATTCACTCCGGCATTTTCGGTATTCACGGTGATCGTTCATGGATCCAGTACTCTTGAACTTTGACCACAGGGAGTCTCTAAACTGGTACATATGCGTGAGGTCAGCTGTAAGCCAGGGGAGATGGGCCCCTTTTACTCGCACTTTGCGCAGTGGGGTATGGGTGTTCCAGACTTTCAGGAGCTCGGCTTGAAAGTATTCAATTGCACAGTCCAGGTCTGGGATTAGGTTTAGTCTGTACCATGGGAGCTGTTTGAGATCATTTAGGAAGGATTCAAGATTAAATTTCTTGAAAGACCTGGTGATTATTACCTTTTGGTGGACATTTTGTGGCCCTTATTTTGCGCACACAGTACACTAATCTTCTGTTTTTGAGCTATAGGTATCCTGTTTAAAATATTCAACCCCCTTTTTCACCCCCTTAGGGGCGGAGTTTCCAAAAATCCTTCCTTAGTGGGTGCCTACATCATAAAAACAGTGCACCTTCAAAATTTCACTTTCCTAGGTTAAACTGTTTCAACTGGGCGTTGATGAGTCAATCAGTCAGGACTTTCGCATTTATATATATAGATGCGTCAACAAAAATGTTAGCATGTGCCAGAGATTTCTGTAAGTCTTTAGCTGACACTCTAGGATTCTTCTTTACCTCATTAAGCATTCTGCACTGTGCTCTTGCAGTCATCTTTACAGGACGACCACGCCTAGGCAGAGTAGCAACAGTGCTGAACTTTCTCCATTTGTAGTCAGTCTGTCTTACCGTGGACACCTGAACATCAAGGCTTTTGGAGATACTTTTGTAACCCTTTCCAGCTTCATGCAAGTCAACAATTCTTGATCGTAGGTCTTCTGAGAGCTCTTTTCTGCGAGGCACGGTTCACATCAGGCAGTGCTTCTTGAAACCAGTAAACCCAAAACTGGTGTGTGTTTTTAAAGGGCAGGACAGCTTTCAGCAACACATCCAATAATATCACACTGATTGGACTCAAGGTTGGCTCACTCCTGGCTCCAATTAGCTCATGGAGAAGTCATTGGGCTAGGGGTTCACATACTTTTTCCACCCGGCACTGTGAATGTTTACATGTTATGTTCAATAAAAACATGAAAACATATAATGTTTGTGTTGTATTATTTTATGCAGACTGTGTTTTTCAAATTGTTGTGACTTAGATGAAGATCAGAGCACATTTTATCAGCAATTCATGCAAAACTCCACGTAATCCCAAAGGGTTCACAGACTTTTTCTTGCCACCGTTACATATATATATACACAACAAAAACATGGGGAGAGCACTCCAGACAAACACATTCAAGAACCTGCAACAACAGCTCCATGCATGGATACATAATACCGCTTTTACCACATGGTGAAAATTTCATAACTCTGAGCTTTGCTGAATAAAATGGTGGAAATTTGGTTCACAATGAACGGCCGTGAATTACTTAAGCTGCCAACAGCGTCAATGTAATCCACCCTCTGGCAGGTCCTACTCTGCAAACCTAATGACTGCCCATAATGGGATAAACTCACTTACTGAGGAACAGGTCCCTTCATGGAGCTCCCGCAGATCAAGGTTAAATAGGTCCTGGAGGAGGAGTACCTGTGGCAATATGTAATTCCTGGGTATGCACCCCTCCCTGCCACAGGTACTCCTCCTCCAGGACCTATTTAACCTTGATCTGCGGGAGCTCCATGAAGGGACCTGTTCCTCAGTAAGTGAGTTTATCCCATTACGGGCAGTCATTAGGTTTGCAGAGTAGGACCTGCCAGAGGGTGGATTACATTGACGCTGTTGGCAGCTTAAGTAATTCACGGCCGTTCATTGTGAACCAAATTTCCACCATTTTATTCAGCAAAGCTCAGAGTTATGAAATTTTCACCATGTGGTAAAAGCTGGTTTTATGTATCCACGCATGGAGCTGTTGTTGCAGGTTCTTGAATGTGTTTGTCTGGAGTGCTCTCTCCATGTTTTTGTTTTGTACTTTATTTTGAGACGCACCCGCACTGAAACGCTTAGTTAAGGCTGAGTGCTACCCCCCCATGTTTTTTGTGTGTGTGTGTATGTATGTATGTATGTATGTATGTATGTATGTATGTATGTAAACACACACACACAGGGCTGATAGATAGATATCTAACACTGAGGGCAGCCGTGTGTGTGTGTATATACATGTTTCAGACCTCAGACCAGACATGGGGCGCTGTCTGAACGCTCTTATCGGCATTCGGACAGGCCCCTGCAGTTTACCGCGTTTCGTACCTTCTACTGAGTGCCGCGGGCAAAGTCTCCCAGCGGCCGCTCGTTGCTAAGCCCCCAGCTGTGATCTCGCGAGATTGCTCCCAGCGCGAACTCCGAGATCTCGCCAGATCGCACCTGGGGGCTTTGCAAGCGGCGCTCGTTAGAAGGTACGAAACACGGTAAGCTGCTGGGGCCTGTCTGACTGCCGTTAGAGCGTTCGGACAGCCGCCCCAGCCCCTCAGATGCCAGCAAGCCAGCTCAATGCTGGCTTCCGGTATTGGGGGTGTCCCTGGAATTAGTCCGCAGTCTGGCGGGCTTCTAGCTCGCCGGACTGCATCTCAAAAAAAACTACTTGCCTGGATCTTCATGTCCCGGGCGTCGGGCGATACAATTCCCACACCCCTGCCCCAACATGTCTACCAAGTCTGAAGCCATTTTTTTTTTTGTCTCAGTGGAAGATGAAGACACTGAATCCGATACCACAGGAGGGAAAACGGGCACGTAGTCCAGGTCAGAGCCGTCATTGGGCTCAAAGTACCTCCTGGGGGGGGCGTGGCCGGCCGCTGAAGGGAGAAGTCGCATGTTACCAGAGCTATTGCCAGTGTGGCCCCAGATAATAAATCGGGGTTTCATAGGCCGTAACAAAATCGTTGGTCGGCCGGTTAAAATTGCCAGTATACTCCCAAATTGTGGATTGGTAATTTCACTCAGCACGATATATATCTCTTACTAACACGATTTAAAGCGTCTACATGTGTTAATGCCGCCACGTGAAAGGTGCCAGACCTTGTACAGACCCGACAAACGGCTCAAAGCCGAACATTAGCGATACACCGAGTCCATTCCTTCCTCTCGGCTAAAGTATATGTATGGTCTTAGGAGCAAAAAGTTAGACCCGCAGTCGCCACGCGTTTCACCGCTATACCAGCTCGTCTGTCGTGTCCCTGGGACAGTGTTATCCAAACAAAGGGTTAACCCCGTAACGAGTGTCATACAGAGTTATTTCTGGTAATTTCCTGTTCTTTTCCAGCATCTTTTGGATGTTATTTCCTGTGTATCTATACATGTTATTCTGTTTTCTGTTTTTTGGACCATACAGCGCTACTGAACTTGCCGGCGCTTTATAAGTAACTGTAAAGATAAAAATCTGTCAGAAGTTGGTGAATTTACAAATGTTCTTTAGTGATTCTCAAGGACCCTCACCATAGCGGACCCCAAATTATTCCAAAACCGCCAAAGCTGCTGTAAGCGCCTGTGTGGGGGTTTCTGGGGATGTATTAAGCATAGGGGCCCCGGGGGGGGGGGGTGGGAGACATTTTAATGAGAAAATAAATGTCAGTATCCGTATTTTGAACCTGCTGGGCCGTTGACTTGTGTAGCGCTCACTCCCGGAGGAGCCGCTGAATTAACCTTGGGTTAGTCTCCCCGCACTAGGGAATAAATATACACCAGCACTGTTGTGGATTTTATAGATTATATGCTTTACTGATCCCAATAAAGCGGCATATATAATGTAGATACGGTATATGAATGACAGGATTTCGTAATGCGAGAAAAACACGTGGCGGTAAAAGAAAAGTTTAACCCCTTCAGTTCTGGAGTGTAAGTCCTGTGAAAGTAATGTCTCAAAAAGGTGTGTGTGATCTCGGGTACCCGGGTACTGTATTTAACTGGCCAGTGAATGAAATGAGCAAATCTTCGACTAGTCACGTTGGGGCCCTGTAGATTTGGACAATAATGCAGCGTGATTTGTTATACTTGAAAATTGCGGCCTGGAAGGCCTCTCACCCATCCGTTAGACAATCTGTCCTGCTGCCCGATCAAGGATGTCTCTCCGCTTTACCACTGGGACTCTGTGCCACCGGATCAGCTCTCTCGCATTGTGGAGATCGGACAAGCAAAACTACGGCCTACCGCCTGCAATCCCAATGGATCATCGTGGTCTCCTTACTCGGGGTCCAACCGGAACTAAATTTCTGTGCAATCCTCTCGGCGGTGCGTAGGTAGGTCTCTGCAAAGTCACTCTCCCGATCTCCCAGCACCCGCAAGGCAGCGCCTGCTCTCCGGCCTGGTCACGATCCTTGTCAGTCTCACGTGCGTCTTCCACCTTTCGCCGCTCGGTTCACTCTGCCTCTCCTCCGAGCGAGGCTGCGGATGTCCTTCCTCTCTCTCCCACCCACTTCCTGTCTCCACCGCAAAGCACAATGGAAATTGTAGTTCCATTTTGTCCAGCATAGTTCATATGGCCCCTGTCTCCCTCTGGTGGACACAACAAGTAAATGCAGCAAACATAATCCTTAAACAGCGCTACAATTGTCTGAGGTAAATGGCGTTGCGGCGCATGTGTGAGGTACTTCATTCATGAGCGCAGCCTCAATGGTCCAAAATTTGTGCCCCAACAATGACTGACTTGAAGGGGAGGTGCAGAAACGCGCCCGTGACCGATGGAGAGACAGACTCGTCCCCCCAGAGGAAACCAAGATCCAATGGAGCAAATAAACTGTTACACTCCGCCCCATGAGCCGCCTCAGAGAAGCTATGGCGGGAAAGCCGCGCCTCCCCAAGTGACGCACTCGCAGGGAAGATGCGCTGGAAATCACTGGAGAGACAAACCCGTCTCCCCGGAGGAAACGAGAAGCAAATAAATAAACCCTCACTAATAAAGGGAGCAGGAAATGTGTAAAAACCAAGTTTAACCAATAAAAGAACCACCGTAACTATCATTAAATGAATGTGATCCCAACAAAGACTGTCAGGCAGAGCAAAGCGGAATGATATATACAGAGAGTGTGTGTGTGTGTGTGTGTGTTTAAAGCACCTTGAAATCATTACAGATATGTTTGTGCTGCTAATACTTATCTTTCATCGGGCGCAGCAAAGAAAAGAGGGTTTGGAGAAAGTTACCTCAGGATTTATCCGACCGACCGACTGCCCGCTGATTGGTCAGCACGACATGAGACGCCTTTCTATTGGACGGTTCACTGTTATGTTAATAAGAGAACTTTTTTCTTTCAGAATACTTTATTTGTCTGTATTTTGTCATTTGTTCTTTTGCTGCTATGGGCTAAAGGAAAGAATAGAAAAGCATAATAAGAAGCCTCTGTCTTGTGGGATAATTCAGGGGTCTGCCCTGCGTGCGGTGACTTTATATGAAGGGGCGGGGCCTGCGTGCAGTGAATATATCAAGGGGCAAGGCCTGCGTGCGGTGACTTTATATGAAGGGGCGGGGCCTGCGTGCAGTGAATATATCAAGGGGCAAGGCCTGCGTGCAGTGACTTTATATGAAGGGGTGGGACCTGCATGCACTGTCTTTATATGAAGGGGCGGGGCCTGCACGTGGTGACATCACTGTTGTTTTTCATAGCTCAGGAAGGAGTTTGGGAATAATGTCGCCCCCTTGTTTCCCCCGAAGAAGCTCTTTACCCTGACGCCAGCTGAGGTGGAGCAGAGGCGCGAGCAGCTGGAGAAGTACATGCAGACAGGTGTGTCTCTTTCTCTCCCACCCCCTGCAGATTGAGCCTTGAGTCCTTCCTCCCCCGCGCCCCCCCCCCCCATCTACAACCTCATGGATCTACATTAAGGAGTGAGGCCCGGCCTCCTGCCGAGCCGAGTGACCCCATGCGCCCCACTGCCGAGCCGAGTGACCCCATGAGCTCCCCTGCGCCCTCCCTCATCCCCCCGGACCTTTCAGAGTGACCCCCGGAGCCTTTCCCTGGGACTCCTGATCCCCCCCTCCTGGAGAGTGACGCCTGAGCCGCTCCCCAGGGCCGTGCAGAGTGAAGTGTGTGTTCGTGTAATACAGTGGCAAGAAAAAGTATGTGAACCCTTTGGGATTACGTGGAGTTCTGCATGAATTGGTCATAAAATGTCTCTGATCTTCATCTAAGTCACAACAATTTGAAAAACACAGTCTGCTTAAACTAATACAACACAAACATTATATGTTTTCATGTGTTTATTGAACATAACATGTAAACATTCACAGTGCAGGGTGGAAAAAGTATGTGAACCTTTGGACTTAATAACTGGTTGACCCTCCTTTGGCAGCAATAACCTCAACCAAACGTTTCCTGTAGTTGCAGATCAGACCTGCTCAACGATCTGGAGTAATTTTGGACCACTCCTCTTCACAAAACTGTTTCAGTGTAGCAATATTCTGGGATGTCTGGTGTGAATCGCTCTCTTAAGGTCATGCCACAGCATTTCAATCGGGTTGAGGTCAGGACTCTGACTGGGCCACTCCAGAAGGCGTATTTTGTTTTGTTGAAGCCATTCTTTTGTTGAATTACTTGTATGCTTTGGGTCATTGTCCTGTTGCATCACCCATCCTCTGCGGAGCTTCAGTTGGGGGACAGATGGTCTTACGTTTTCCTGCAAAATGTCTTGATAAACTCTGGAATTCATTTTTCCATCAATGACAACAATCCGTCCAGGCCCTGAGGCAGCAAAGCAGCCCCAAACCATGATGCTCCCTCCGCCATATTTTACAGTGTGGATGAAGTTTTGATGTTGGTGTGCTGTGCCTTTTTTTCTCCACACATAGTGTTGTGTGTTTTTTCCAAACAACTCAATTTTGGTTTCATCTGTCCACAGAATATTTTGCCAGTAGTGCTGTGGAACATCCAGGTGCACTTTTGCAAACTTCAAACGTGCTGCAATATTCTTTTTGGACAGCAATGGCTTCCTCTGTGGTGTCCTCCCATGTACTCCATTCTTGTTTAATGTTTTCCTTATTGTAGATGTGTCAACAAAAATGTTAGCATGTGCCAGAGATTTCTGTAAGTCTTTAGCTGACACTCTAGGATTCTTCTTTACCTCATTAAGCATTCTGCGCTGTGCTCTTGCAGTCATCTTAACAGGACGACCACGCCTAGGGAGAGTAGCAACAGTGGTTAACTTTCTCCATTTGTAGTCAGTCTGTCTTACCGTGGACACATGAACATCAAGGCTTTTGGAGATACTTTTGTAACCCTTTCCAGCTTCATGCAAGTCAACAATTCTTGATCGTAGGTCTTCTGAGAGCTCTTTTCTGCGAGGCATGGTTCACATCAGGCAGTGCTTCTTGAAACCAGTAAACCCAAAACTGGTGTGTGTTTTTAATGGGCAGGACAGCTTTCAGCAACACATCCAATAATATCACACTGATTGGACTCAAGGTTGGCTCACTCCTGGCTCCAATCAGCTCTTGGAGAAGTCATTAGGCGAGGGGTTCACATACTTTTTCCACCCTGCACTGTGAATGTTTACATGTTCAATAAACACATGAAAACATATAATGTTTGTGTTGTATTATTTTAAGCAGACTGTGTTTTTCAAATTGTTGTGACTTAGATGAAGATCAGAGACATTTTATGACCAATTCATGCAAAACTCCACCTAATCCCAAAGGGTTCACAGACTTTTTCTTGCCACTGTAAGCACTAAAATCCAGACGGAAGCAGGAGCCGCTGCACTGGGAATCTTCTCCTGCCACTTATTGTGAAATGCTGGTGTTTGTCATTGCTGTAATGTCTGCGCTTAGTGAATATACCCCATTTAGAGTTTGCTGATTGCAGCCTCTGAGCATTTAATGATCAGCTTCGTAATGCACGGCTTGGCATCATGCCCAGCTAGCCCTGTGATTTGTCACGTGTTGCAGGAAGCGTGTCCCGGCCGTGATATGTGCCCCGGCTGTCACGTGTTGCAGGAAGCGTGTCCTGGCCGTGATATGTGCCCCGGCTGTCACGTGTTGCAGGAAGCGTGTCCTGGCCGTGATATGTGCCCCGGCTGTCACGTGCTGAGAGTCCTGTGATTTATGTGTTTGTCTTTACAGTGCGCCAGGACCCCGTGCTCGGAGCCAGCGAGACCTTTAACAGCTTCCTACGCCGCGCCCAGCAGGTCAGTGACCCGTCATGTGTCCCTTCCTGTCACGAGCCGTGATGGAGCGTTTGGCGGGGAGTCGCTTAAATCTGTTCCCTGTGTGTGAAGCGGTGTCAGAGTAATCTCTAGCAGAGGGAGCTCGGGTCCCATGGGGCTTAATGCCGCGGCTCGCTGTGCCCCCTTAATGCCGCGGCTCGCTGTGCCCCCTTAATGCCGCGGCTCGCTGTGCCCCCTTAATGCTGCGGCTCGCTGTGCCCACTTAATGCCGCGGCTCGCTGTGCCCCCTTAATGCCGCGGCTCGCTGTGCCCCCTTAATGCCGCGGCTCGCTGTGCCCCTTAATGCCGCGGCTCGCTGTGCCCCCTTAATGCCGCGGCTCGCTGTGCCCCCTTAATGCCGCGGCTCGCTGTGCCCCTTAATGCCGCGGCTCGCTGTGCCCCCTTAATGCCGCGGCTCGCTGTGCCCCCTTAATGCCGCGGCTCGCTGTGCCCCCTTAATGCCGCGGCTCGCTGTGCCCCCTTAATGCCGCGGCTCGCTGTTACACGGCTTATATCTCATACTGTGCTGTATATAGGGGGGGGGTGAGACCCTCCTGTGACAGGGAATAGGTTATCATGCTGGGTGTGCGATTATAGGACTCCTGGTTCGATCGGCTCCCAAAAACCCGGTCTGGATATGGTGTCTCAGAGGGTTATTCACTGGCGCTGAGATTTTGGGTGAAATCTGAGTAACAGGAGATGCCGCGGCTCAAATCTCTTCCTGTCAATCTTTAGATTTTAGTTTGGGGGATTCCCAGATTCCCCTATTAGTTTGACGTCAAATCGTAATTCTAATAAAGACACGGAGGCGAATATTATGCTATTTTCTTTACTGCACCGAGAGCAGCAAAGAACAAAGAGAAAATACGAAGTAATTTGACAGAAAGTTTAACCGGCAATGAGCCGTCCAATAGTATTAACTCTTGCGTCTCCTCGACCAATTGGTGGGCAGCCGCTCATATATAGCCTGAGGTAACCACCTCCAAATCCTCTTTTCTGCGCGAAGAAAGGACTAAATAACCTGAGTGTACCAATTCAAACGCATTGAAGAACGATGAACAAGAACAGTCCGTTGTGACAGGCAACTGTTGAATTCTTCAAGTTCCAGCTTGGGTAAATTGAAGAGGAATGCAAGGCTTCGACTTTCCCCTCAAGGTGAAACAATAAATTGGATTGAAGATTAATACAGACAATACAATTCAATGCGCACAGACTGAAGGGGTTTAATCAATTCAATGCGCACAGACTGAAGGGGTTTAATCAATTCAATGCGCACAGACTGAAGGGGTTTAATCAATTCAATGCGCACAGACTGAAGGGGTTTAATCAATTCAATGCGCACAGACTGAAGGAGTTTAATCAATTCAATGCGCACAGACTGAAGGGGTTTAATCAATTCAATGCGCACAGACTGAAGGAGTTTAATCCATTCAATGCGCACAGACTGAAGGAGTTTAATCATTCAATGCGCACAGACTGAAGGAGTTAATCCATTCAATGCGCACAGACTGAAGGAGTTTAATCAATTCAATGCGCACAGACTGAAGGACTTAATCAATTCAATGCGCACAGACTGAAGGAGTTTAATCATTCAATGCGCACAGACTGAAGGAGTTTAATCCATTCAATGCGCACAGACTGAAGGAGTTTAATCAATTCAATGCGCACAGACTGAAGGAGTTTAATCATTCAATGCGCACAGACTGAAGGAGTTTATCCATTCAATGCGCACAGACTGAAGGAGTTTAATCATTCAATGCGCACAGACTGAAGGAGTTTAATCAATTCAATGCGCACAGACTGAAGGAGTTTAATCAATTCAATGCGCACAGACTGAAGGAGTTTAATCAATTCAATGCGCACAGACTGAAGGACTTTAATGAATTCAATGCGCACAGACTGAAGGAGTTTAATCAATTCAATGCGCACAGACTGAAGGAGTTTAATCCATTCAATGCGCACAGACTGAAGGAGTTTAATCCATTCAATGCGCACAGACTGAAGGAGTTTAATCCATTCAATGCGCACAGACTGAAGGAGTTTAATCCATTCAATGCGCACAGACTGAAGGAGTTTAATCAATTCAATGCGCACAGACTGAAGGACTTTAATGAATTCAATGCGCACAGACTGAAGGAGTTTAATCCATTCAATGCGCACAGACTGAAGGAGTTTAATCAATTCAATGCGCACAGACTGAAGGGGTTTAATCCATTCAATGCGCACAGACTGAAGGAGTTTAATCCATTCAATGCGCACAGACTGAAGGGGTTTAATCCATTCAATGCGCACAGACTGAAGGGGTTTAATCAATTCAATGCGCACAGACTGAAGGAGATTAATGAATTCAATGCGCACAGACTGAAGGAGTTTAATGAATTCAATGCGCACAGACTGAAGGAGATTAATCCATTCAATGCGCACAGACTGAAGGAGTTTAATGAATTCAATGCGCACAGACTGAAGGAGATTAATCCATTCAATGCGCACAGACTGAAGGAGTTTAATGAATTCAATGCGCACAGACTGAAGGAGATTAATCCATTCAATGCGCACAGACTGAAGGGGTTTAATCAATTCAATGCGCACAGACTGAAGGAGTTTAATCCATTCAATGCGCACAGACTGAAGGCGTTTAATCAATTCAATGCGCACAGACTGAAGGAGTTTAATCAATTCAATGCGCACAGACTGAAGGAGTTTAATCCATTCAATGCGCACAGACTGAAGGAGTTAAATCCGTTCAATGCGCACAGACTGAAGGGGTTTAATAAATTCAATGCGCACAGACTGAAGGAGTTTAATCCATTCAATGCGCACAGACTGAAGGAGTTTAATCCGTTCAATGCGCACAGACTGAAGGAGTTTAATCCGTTCAATGCGCACAGACTGAAGGGGTTTAATCAATTCAATGCGCACAGACTAAAGGGGTTTAATCCATTCAATGCGCACAGACTGAAGGAGTTTAATCCATTCAATGCGCACAGACTGAAGGAGTTTAATCCATTCAATGCGCACAGACTGAAGGAGTTTAATCCATTCAATGCGCACAGACTGAAGGAGTTTAATCCATTCAATG
Organism: Leptobrachium leishanense; assembly: GCA_009667805.1. Taxonomy (NCBI): domain Eukaryota; kingdom Metazoa; phylum Chordata; class Amphibia; order Anura; family Megophryidae; genus Leptobrachium; species Leptobrachium leishanense. Next base: position 53,068,402 of record CM019066.1, on the reverse strand, counting down.
CGCACAGACTGAAGGGGTTTAATCAATTCAATGCGCACAGACTAAAGGGGTTTAATCCATTCAATGCGCACAGCAGACTGAAGAGTTTAATCCGTTCAATGCGCACAGACTGAAGGAGTTTAATCCATTCAATGCGCACAGACTGAAGGAGTTTAATCCATTCAATGCGCACAGACTGAAGGAGTTTATCCATTCAATGCGCACAGACTGAAGGAGTTTAATCCATTCAATGCGCACACAGACTGAAGGAGTTTAATAAATTCAATGCGCACAGACTGAAGGAGTTTAATAAATTCAATGCGCACAGACTGAAGGGGTTTTCCATTCAATGCGCACAGACTGAAGGGGTTTAATCCATTCAATGCGCACAGCCTGAAGGGGTTTAATCCATTCAATGCGCACAGACTGAAGGAGTTTAATCCATTCAATGCGCACAGACTGAAGGAGTTTAATCCATTCAATGCGCACAGACCAGGGGCGGATCCTGGGTGGGGCAATTCCCCCCCCCCCCCGAAAATATTACTGAGCCAGCTGCCGGCCAGACGTTGCAGCATGCCTTCCACATTAAAGACACGAGGCTAGGAACTGCACACGTAATTGGCTCCGCCCCCCTACTTCCACCTGATGCTTAGTAGGCAGAGGAGGAGGGCACAACAAATGGCGCGATGAAGTCAGAGCCCGCAGCCTGCTTGCCAACCAGCGTCCAAACTGGGAAGGAGGACACAGCAGAGGACCAGAATCATTTTAGTGTGGATGGTGAGTGCCCCCCCCCTGCTAATTTACCTTCAAAGCATTTAAATGTGATTGTCTATAACATGTAAGCAGCTGAAAGTCTCCAAGCAGAGACAGCATAGAGAGCACTGGCAGCATGGGCACAGACCCTCTCCCTCCCTCTCTCCACCACTTCCACGTAAATCTAGCTTCCTCCCAGTTAATGTAATCCCCCCCCTCTCACATACATAGCAGCCCCCATCCCTCTTCTCAGTCTGTAGTCCAAGCTGCCAACTTGCCCGTCTGGCCAGCCACTGCCTTGGCACTTCCTGACAAGTGAAGCTCTACACACCTACACTGAGCCCAGCATTACACACAGTGAGCATTCCCAGCAATCCTCTAGCAGAGCACAGGGAGCTCCCCTTCCTCTGTGTGTGATTCATGTGGACAGCAGCGTGTGTGATTCGTGTGTTTTGTTTTAGGAAGGGGAGAAGGTACTACCATAACCCTTTCACTCAACAAAACGATGCCCCCCTCCAGCCATTTATTACCTATGCGAGAGCACACACCTGCTTATATCACCACAGTCCTAGCACATTTAATTTCCCAGGGTATTCTGGGCTAAACATTGATAGTATACATTCAGGGTTATTCAGAATAAGGTGAAACTCTGGAGAACATTTGGAGAAGTAAAAAGTCTAGGTTAAAATAGCCGATCTGCAAAGTGAGATAAATGGGAGCATTTTTCTGGTTTGGATATGATGACCTAGAATTTTCACTTCTCTAAATATTCTCCTGGGTTTCACCTTTCTCTGAATAACCCTGATTATTTACTGGATTCCTTTGTTAATGCCACTGGGACAAAATGGAAAACGTCTGCACCATTTTTCCTAGAGATATTAAATTGAACCAGCCATGTCCACAAAACCGTGCATATCTATACACTTTCAGAAACAGCTCTGATGTGCCCTTGGATTTTCATCAACATATATGGAGAAAAATAAAATCCCAATTTAAACATATCCGCGAGACATTGAAATTACAGAAACACCTTGTGTCTGTACTATACAGGTATTTTCAGCAATTATACCCCTGAATGTTATGCCTGTAGAGGAGCGAATGTCCGAGTGTCAGCTGTAAACCATTGAGTGCTCACCCTTTAACCTGCCATATATAAAGTGTTGTACAGTGACTTCAGAGCTCTCCCTGTGTTCTGTGACAGCAATGCTGGAAGTTTTAATGCTGTGGATTCTGATACACTCATACACTCATACACACCACACATTGCTGGGAGATTTATTGCAATGGTTTCTATGATACACTCATACACACAGCACATTACTGTGAGTTTTATGGCTACGTAGCCCTGGGGTGTAGGGGATGTATTGTTGTTATGTATGTGAATGTATGGCTGTGTGTGTGTGTAAATGCATGTATTTGTCTTTAAACAGACTGCTGTGAGTAAAATTCTGCGCCTGTGTCCTTGTCGAAGTCCAGCGTTGCCCCCTAGCCCTGCATCCAAAAGGCTGGTATTGCTCCTAGAATCGCCACATTATCTGCTACCTGCACTTGCCAAAGTAAGAGTGACACTCCCCAACCATGACTGAGTTATATCGCTGTGGATTCTGTGCCTGCTCATACACCCCAACCACGACTGAGTTATATTGCTGTGGCTCCTGTGTATACTCATATGCACTGCCTATCACTGTGAAAGTTTGCTGCTGTGGATTCTGTGTATGCTTATATGCACGCATTGCCCATTTCCATGACCGTTTTATTGCTGTGCAGCTCTGTGATACGCTCATACATACCGCACATTACTGTGAGTTTTATTAGCAGAGCAGTGGCGGTCTGTAAGTCTGGAGGAGGCATTATGGATTCCCCTAATTCGCTGAAGGGCCGAAGTGGATTTTCTTTTCTCAATATTATTTTGAAAATTGTGTGAATAAATAAATTCTTTAACACAAAAATGTGCATGTGGGTTGTGCGTTGTATAGGTGGGGTTTCGTAGGGGTATGGCTTACTGTGGGCATGGCACAAGATCTCCTATTGCCCGGGGGCCCCATTACTTGTCAGTCCGCCCCTGGTGCCAGCATATACGCTTGCCTAGTTGTGTACACACACACCGTGTCAGAGCCCCTGGTTGCAGCATGGCAGCCCCTGCAGACACTCCACTCCGGGTCATTGTGTCCCCAGGCAGCCCTTAGCCAAAACTGCTAGAGTGCTCCCCCCGAGACCTGTGTCTGGATCTGCCCCTGGCACAGACTGAAGGAGTTTAATCAATGCGCACAGACTGAAGGAGTTTAATCAATGCGCACAGACTGAAGGAGTTTAATCAATTCAATGCGCACAGACTGAAGGAGTTTAATCAATTCAATGCGCACAGACTGAAGGGGTTTAATCCATTCAATGCGCACAGACTGAAGGAGTTTAATGAATTCAATGCGCACAGACTGAAGGAGTTTAATCAATTCAATGCGCACAGACTGAAGGAGTTTAATCCATTCAATGCGCACAGACTGAAGGAGTTTAATGAATTCAATGCGCACAGACTGAAGGAGTTTAATGAATTCAATGCGCACAGACTGAAGGAGTTTAATCCATTCAATGCGCACAGACTGAAGGAGTTTAATCAATTCAATGCGCACAGACTGAAGGGGTTTAATCCATTCAATGCGCACAGACTGAAGGAGTTTAATGAATTCAATGCGCACAGACTGAAGGAGTTTAATCAATTCAATGCGCACAGACTGAAGGAGTTTAATGAATTCAATGCGCACAGACTGAAGGAGTTTAATGAATTCAATGCGCACAGACTGAAGGAGTTTAATCCATTCAATGCGCACAGACTGAAGGGGTTTACTATATACGGAATGCGCCTGTAAACATGTAACATAGTGACTATATACAGAATGCACCTGTAAACATGTAACAGTGACTATATACAGAATACGCCTGTAAACATGTAACAGTGACTATATACAGAATACGCCTGTAAACATGTAACAGTGACTATATACAGAATGCGCCTGTAAACATGTAACACAGTGACTATATACAGAATGCGCCTGTAAACATGTAAAAACAGTGACTATATACAGAATGCGCCTGTAACATGTAACACAGTGACTATATACAGAATGCACCTGTAAACATGTAACAGTGACTATATACAGAATGACCTGTAAACATGTAACACAGTGACTATATACAGAATACGCCTGTAAACATGTAACATAGTGACTATATTACAGAATGCACCTGTAAACAGTGTAACAGTGACTATATACAGAATACGCCTGTAAACATGTAACATAGTGACTATATACAGAATGCGCCTGTAAACACTGTAACAGTGACTATATACAGAATACGCCTTAAACATGTAACAGTGACTATATACAGAATGCGCCTGTAAACATGTTTAACACAGTGACTATATACAGAATGCGCCTGTAAACATGTAACACAGTGACTATATACAGAATGCACCTGTAAACATGTAACACAGTGACATATACAGATGCGCCTGTAAACTTGTAACACAGTGACTATATACAGAATGCGCCTGGAAACATGTAACACAGGACTATATACAGAATGCACCTGTAAACATGTAACACAGTGACTATATACAGAATGCGCCTGTAAACATGTAACATAATGACTATATACAGAATGCACCTGTAAACATGTAACACAGTGACTATATACAGAATGCACCTGGTAAACATGTAACATAGTGACTATATACAGAATGCACCTGTAAACATGTAACACAGTGACTATATACAGAAGCCTGAACATGTAACACAGTGACTATATACAGAATGCGCCTGTAAACATGTAACAGTGACTATATACAGAATGCGCCTGTAAACATGTAACATAGTGACATATACAGAATGCACCTGTAAACATGTAACAGTGACTATATACAGAATAACGCCTGTAAACATGTAACAGTGGGACTATATAACAGAAATACGCCTGTAAACATGTAACAGTGACTATATACAGAATGCGCCTGTAAAATGTAACACATGATATATACAGAATGTAAACATGTAACACAAGGACTATATACAGAATGCGCCTGAAGTAGTTTAATCACAAGTGACTATATCAGAATGACGTAAACATGATAAACAGTGAATATTTAATCCGAAGCTACTATACAATGCTGTGCAAATGCACAACACTGAAGTGACTATAGTACTCATAGTAATCGCACCTGCTAGTAACACTGTAACAGGTAGTTATGAAGTTAATAATGCGAATACAGACGATATGTTAACACACTGTACATGTTACATGTACAGGAAGTGTGACTATTTACCACTACAGTATGACTATAGTACCTGTAACATATATTTACACATGTAACAGTGACTATATACAGAATACGCGCCTGTAAACATGTAACAGTGACTATATACAGAATGCCCTGTAAACATGTAACAAGTGACTATATACAGAATGCGCCTGTAAACATGTAACAGTGACTATATACAGAATGCGCCTGTAAACATGTAACACAGTGACTATATACAGAATGCGCCTGTAAACATGTAACACAGTGACTATATACAGAATGCACCTGTAAACATGTAACACAGTGACTATATACAGAATGCGCTGTAAACATGTAACACAGTGACTATATACAGAATGCGCCTGTAAACATGTAACACAGTGACTATATACAGAATGCACCTGTAAACATGTAACACAGTGACTATATACAGAATGCGCCTGTAAACATGTAACATAATGACTATATACAGAATGCACCTGTAAACATGTAACACAGTGACTATATACAGAATGCACCTAAACATGTAACATAGTGACTATATACAGAATGCACCTGTAAACATGTAACACAGTGACTATATACAGAATGCGCCTGTAAACATGTAACACAGTGACTATATACAGAATGCGCCTGTAAACATGTAACAGTGACTATATACAGAATGCACCTGTAAACATGTAACATAGTGACTATATACAGAATGCACCTGTAAACATGTAACCTAGTGACTATATACAGAATGCGCCTGTAAACATGTAACACAGTGACTATATACAGAATGCGCCTGTAAACATGTAACACAGTGACTATATACAGAATGCGCCTGTAAACATGTAACACAGTGACTATATACAGAATGCGCCTGTAAACATGTAACACAGTGACTATATACAGAATGCGCCTGTAAACATGTAACACAGTGACTATATACAGAATGCGCCTGTAAACATGTAACACAGTGACTATATACAGAATGCACCTGTAAACATGTAACATAGTGACTATATACAGAATGCGCCTGTAAACATAACACAGTGACTATATACAGAATGCGCCTGTAAACATGTAACACAGTGACTATATACAGAATGCGCCTGTAAACATGTAACACAGTGACTATATACAGAATGCGCCTGTAAACATGTAACCAGTGACTATATACAGAATGCGCCTGTAAACATGTAACACAGTGACTATATACAGAATGCGCCTGTAAACATGTAACACAGTGACTATATACAGAATGCACCTGTAAACATGTAACCTAGTGACTATATACAGAATGCGCCTGTAAACATGTAACACAGTGACTATATACAGAATGCGCCTGTAAACATGTAACACAGTGACTATATACACAGAATGCGCCTGTAAACATGTAACACAGTGACTATATACAGAATGCGCCTGTAAACATGTAACATAGTGACTATATACAGAATGCGCCTGTAAACATGTAACACAGTGACTATATACAGAATGCACCTGAACATGTAACACAGTGACTATATACAGAATGCACCTTAAACATGTAACATAGTGACTATATACAGAATGCGCCTGTAAACATGTAACATAGTGACTATATACAGAATGCACCTGTAAACATGTAACAGTGACTATATACAGAATGCGCCTGTAAACATGTAACATAGTGACTATATACAGAATGCACCTGTAAACATGTAACACAGTGACTATATACAGAATGCGCCTGTAAACATGTAACATAGTGACTATATACAGAATGTGCCTGTAAACATGTAACATAGTGACTATATACAGAATGCGCCTGTAAACATGTAACAGTGACTATATACAGAATGCACCTGTAAACATGTAACAGTGACTATATACAGAATGTGCCTGTAAACATGTAACACAGTGACTATATACAGAATGCACCTGTAAACATGTAACATAATGACTATATACAGAATGCGCCTGTAAACATGTAACACAGTGACTATATACAGAATGTGCCTGTAAACATGTAACAGAGACTATATACAGAATACGCCTGTAAACATGTAACACAGTGACTATATACAGAATGCACCTGTAAACATGTAACATAATGACTATATACAGAATGCGCCTGTAAACATGTAACACAGTGACTATATACAGAATGCACCTGTAAACATGTAACATAGTGACTATATACAGAATGCACCTGTAAACATGTAACATAGTGACTATATACAGAATGCACCTGTAAACCTGTAACATAGTGACTATATACAGAATGCACCTGTAAACATGTAACAGTGACTATATACAGAATGCACCTGTAAACATGTAACACAGTGACTATATACAGAATGTGCCTGTAAACATGTAACAGAGACTATATACAGAATACGCCTGTAAACATGTAACACAGTGACTATATACAGAATGCACCTGTAAACATGTAACACAGTGACTATATACAGAATGCACCTGTAAACATGTAACACAGTGACTATATACAGAATGCACCTGTAAACATGTAACACAGTGACTATATACAGAATGCACCTGTAAACATGTAACACAGTGACTATATACAGAATGCGCCTGTAAACATGTAACATAATGACTATATACAGAATGCACCTGTAAACATGTAACACAGTGACTATATACAGAATGCACCTGTAAACATGTAACACAGTGACTATATACAGAATGCGCCTGTAAACATGTAACATAATGACTATTTCCTACATATTTATTTTCTGTTAATCTGTATATTTGTGTTGTTGTTAATATCTTGCATTTTATTACTTTGTATTTCTGTAACTGTAACACTTCAATGTTCTTGAACCCAGGACATACTTGAAAACGAGAGAAATCTCAATGTATCCTTCCTGGTAAAATCCTTTATAAATAAATCTGCCTCCTGTGGAGAACGAGTCGCAGCGCTTGCCCCAACCAGGTGGGCTGGTGTCTGACTCGATGATTAAATCTGGGGAAGGTCGGAGGATGACCTTGCCATTCCATGTGTCTATGTGGTCCAAGCACCACTGCATTTCTAGTCTGGAATCGTCGCTGAGGATGATTAGATCGGAATACAGGCATCCTCTCCGCAGCAGGTAACGTGTTTTCAAACGTTGAAGTGCCTGGTAATATAATGGTCCTGGAATGACCGCTTGTATTGATGTGGAGAGAAGACCTAGAAGACGAGTCAATCAGAAGTCATGTGATTTCCTTCTGAATCTTGGGTAATGGGAGAGATGGACATTTCTATTGAGTTTATGGTGAAGCCTAGTAACTCTAAGCATTGAGTTGGATCGAGAACTGACTTGTCGTGATTTATTATGAAACCTAGATTGGACAATAAATTGGTTTGTCTTTTCCTGCTCCAGGAGGAGTAGATCGTCCAAACATTATTAGACGAAATCGTCTGCTGCTCAGAAAAGACACCACTGGTTTCATCACCTTGATGAAGCATCTGGGGGCTGACGAGAGTTCGACAGGTAGGGACCGGATCCTCCATAACGTGTCCCCCCAGTAGAACTGAAGGTAGTCCCTGCTTGGACGTGCCATTGGGATTGACAGATGAGCCTCTATTAAATGGATTTTGACCGGCCAGTCCTGGGGGTTTAAGACTTGTTTTAGGGTAATGTCAGAGGAACGCATTCTGAGTACGCTCCGCGTCCGCGCACAACTCATACCGTAGACCCCACACGGTGCGTTTTTTTTTTTTGACGGATGTAGATGGGAAATAAAATTAATATGTAAAATGAGAGAAATCGATACATGATCTGAAAAACCAATTTGTCCATCACTCACACACAAAGCTACGCGGACGTGGTGCACTCTGCGTCCATCCTAGCGCTTTGATCTTCTTGCGTCCGGTGCCGCGTGCGTTGTGCGTGTGTGGGTCTCTACTGATCATAATTTTGTGCTGCGACAACACGGACGTGATCACTGCGTTCGTCTGACACCAGCCTTAATGATGGGATGTTCTCCATCTTGGAATGATTGTAAAATGACGAACTCGTTTAGTTTTTTTCACATTTATCTCCGGCTTTTTCTTTACCAGGAATATATTGCTTAGGGTGTGGAAATAGTCCTATGTGACCTTCCAGGGACTGCTTGTACGTCGTGCTGGTGATGTCCCGGCATTTAATCCTCTCCCCTTTTTTTGTTTTGTTTGTGTGGCGGTGACATGGGTTGACCAGGCGCTCCTTTGGTGTGGCTACCTAGGCTCTCTCCACTCCCCTTGGCCCTGGGTCTCCCGGCCACGTGACCTCTTCCAGCGGGTTGCTCTATCCAGGACGACGACGATGGGGAAGAAATGGAGTCTGAGGCCTCCTAAGAGTGTTCATAATCCGGATCAGTGTCCATGTCCATTTGTGTCGGTGTGAGCTTCAGATTCAGAGAAGTCCTCAGAGGAACTATCCGTATCGGCAGCGCCATTGGTGGGTTTCCATGTCCGCTTTTTGGCCCGCGTTGAGAGGCCTCTTTTTGTCTCCACAGAGCGTGGTGGAGGTTTAATATTTTTGGGCACTGGTTCTCCCTCTTTAGAGGCGCCCGGGACCTCATTATCAATATTGGATTCAATGGATAAATTTGCTGACACGGCAGAAGCTGCTCTTCCAGTAACATGAGCATTTAAGACCCATAACATGGTGGATTCAAGGTTTGTTGATAAAGCCGTGTAATGCCGCCATAAATGCCCACGCTGGCTTTGTGGAGGATCAGAGGGAAGTGGTGGCTTCCATAGCTGAGGTATTGGGAGGAAAAACTGGGGTTTGGGCCATTTTGTTAACGTTTGCAGGTGTGAGGCACTTGTACTTGTGTTTCCAAGTCCTCAGCGACTGGGATCTCCTGTGCGGCGTCTGGACTGACCTGAGGTACGAGTCATGCGCGAGGCAGAGAACCCGCGAGCGCCGCCTCAGATAATGTAATGCCTACTAACAGACAGGTCCGGAGGTGAATCGTGGAGAAGGCTCTGCTGCCGGGATGTTCCCCAACATAAAGGGTTTATTTCTGTGTATGGTATCACACAAGGGGTTAATTTATTTGCATTCTATTGTTTAAGGACCATTTAAAGCCCAGGTTAATATAACCATAATAGAAATGGTGCAAACTAAGTATATTTACCGAATACATGATATTTGTGAAGTAATAAATAATAAACCGTTTAATAAGAGTTTGCGGCTAATACTTATCTCTCATCGGGAGCAGCAAAGAAAAGAGGGTTTGGAGAAAGTTACCTCAGGATTTATACGAGAGACTGCCCGCTGATTGGTCAGCACGACACGAGACATTACTATTGGACGGTTCATTGGTTTATTTTTTTTAGAAAGGATTTTAGCAGGAAGGATACATTGAGATTTCTCTGGTTTTACAAGAAGGACACATTGAGATTTCTCTGGTTTTACAAGAAGGATACATTGAGATTTCTCTGGTTTTCCAGGAAGGATACATTGAGATTTCTCTGGTTTTCCAGGAAGGATACATTGAGATTTCTCTGGGTTTACAAGAAGGATACATTGAGATTTCTCTGGTTTTCCAGGAAGGATACATTGAGATTTCTCTGGTTTTCCAGGAAGGATACATTGAGATTTCTCTGGGTTTACAAGAAGGATACATTGAGATTTCTCTGGTTTTACAAGAAGGATACATTGAGATTTCTCATGTTTTACAAGAAGGATACATTGAGATTTCTCTGGTTTTCCAGGAAGGAACATTGAGATTTTCTGGTTTTACAAGAAGGATACATTGAGATTTCTCATGTTTTACAAGAAGGATAACATTGAGATTTCTCTGGTTTTACAAGAAGGATACATTGAGATTTCTCTGGTTTTCCAGGAAGGATACATTGAGATTTCTCATGTTTTACAAGAAGGATACATTGAGATTTCTCTGGTTTTACAAGAAGGCTACATTGAGATTTCTCTGGTTTTACAAGAAGGATACATTGAGATTTCTCTGGTTTTCCAGGAAGGATACATTGAGATTTCTCTGGGTTTACAAGAAGGATACATTGAGATTTCCCATGTTTTACAAGAAGGATACATTGAGATTTCTCTGGTTTTACAAGAAGGATACATGGAGATTTCTCTGGTTTTACAAGAAGGATACATTGAGATTTCTCTGGTTTTCCAGGAAGGATACATTGAGATTTCTCTGGTTTTCCAGGAAGGACACATTGAGATTTCTCTGGTTTTCCAGGAAGGATACATTGAGATTTCTCTGGTTTTCCAAGAAGGATACATTGAGATTTCTCTGGTTTTACAAGAAGGATACATGGAGATTTCTCTGGTTTTACAAGAAGGACACATTGAGATTTCTCTGGTTTTCCAGGAAGGATACATTGAGATTTCTCTGGTTTTCCAGGAAGGATACATTGAGATTTCTCTGGTTTTCCAGGAAGGATACATTGAGATTTCTCTGGTTTTACAAGAAGGATACATTGAGATTTCTCATGTTTTACAAGAAGGATACATTGAGAGTTCTCTGGGTTTACAAGAAGGATACATTGAGATTTCTCTGGTTTTACAAGAAGGATACATTGAGATTTCTCTGGTTTTCCAGGAAGGATACATTGAGATTTCTCTGGGTTTACAAGAAGGATACATTGAGATTTCCCATGTTTTACAAGAAGGATACATTGAGATTTCTCTGGTTTAACAAGAAGGATACATTGAGATTTCTCTGGTTTTACAAGAAGGATACATTGAGATTTCTCTGGTTTTCCAAGAAGGATACATTGAGATTTCTCTGGTTTTACAAGAAGGACACATTGAGATTTCTCTGGTTTTCCAGGAAGGATACATTGAGATTTCTCTGGTTTTCCAGGAAGGATACATTGAGATTTCTCTGGTTTTCCAGGAAGGATACATTGAGATTTCTCTGGTTTTACAAGAAGGATACATTGAGATTTCTCTGGTTTTCCAGGAAGGATACATTGAGATTTCTCTGGGTTTACAAGAAGGATACATTGAGATTTCCCATGTTTTACAAGAAGGATACATTGAGATTTCTCTGGTTTTACAAGAAGGATACATTGAGATTTCTCTGGTTTTACAAGAAGGATACATTGAGATTTCTCTGGTTTTCCAGGAAGGATACATTGAGATTTCTCTGGTTTTACAAGAGGGATACATTGAGATTTCTCTGGTTTTCCAGGAACGATACATTGAGATTTCTCATGTTTTACAAGAAGGATACATTGAGATTTCTCTGGGTTTACAAGAAGGATACATTGAGATTTCTCTGGTTTTCCAGGAAGGATACATTGAGATTTCTCTGGTTTTACAAGAGGGATACATTGAGATTTCTCTGGTTTTCCAGGAACGATACATTGAGATTTCTCATGTTTTACAAGAAGGATACATTGAGATTTCTCTGGGTTTACAAGAGGGATACATTGAGATTTCTCTGGTTTTCCAGGAACGATACATTGAGATTTCTCATGTTTTACAAGAAGGATTCATTGAGATTTCTCTGGTTTCCCAGGACGGATACATTGAGATTTCTCTGGTTTTCAGTATGTCCTGGGGGACGAGTCTGTACCGTTGCGTGTCTCGCCCAAGGACACTTACTGGAGAGGTGCTCTTGCTGGGATTCAAACCTGTGTCTCCACGCAGAGCAGTGATGTTATAGTAAGTTAACGAGAACTTTTTTCTGTCAAAATACTTTGTCCATTTTGTCATTTGTTCTTTGCTGCAAAACGAAAGAATAGCATAATACTCGCCTCCGTGTCTTCTGGGATAATTATTGGCGCTTTGTGAAAAATCTCCACAATGTTTTACTTGAGACTTTGGAATCCCCCCCCCCCCGCGAACCCCGGCGTCCTGTGTGCATTCAGATCCACCAAAATATAACCCGCTCTATATAAGGAGGTTCCTGTGCTCTGCTCAGCGAGTCTCTGTAACGCGTGGCCCCTGTGCTCTGCTCAGCGAGTCTCTAACGCGTGGCCCCTGTGCTCTGCTCAGCGAGTCTCTGTAACGCGTGGCCCCTGTGCTCTGCTCAGCGAGTCCCTGTAACGTGTGGCCCCTGTGCTCTGCTCAGCGAGTCTCAGTAACGCGTGGCCCCTGTGCTCTGCTCAGCGAGTCTCTGTACGCGTGGCCCCTGTGCTCTGCTCAGCGAGTCTCTGTAACGCGTGGCCCTGTGCTCTGCTCAGCGAGTCTCTGTAACGCGTGGCCCCTGTGCTCTGCTCAGCGAGTCTCTGTAACGCGTGGCCCCTGTGCTCTGCTCAGCGAGTCTCTGTAACGCGTGGCCCTGTGCTCTGCTCAGCGAGTCTCTGTAACGCGTGGCCCCTGTGCTCTGCTCAGCGAGTCTCTGTAACGCGTGGCCCCTGTGCTCTGCTCAGCGAGTCTCTGTAACGCGTGGCCCTGTGCTCTGCTCAGCGAGTCCCTGTAACGCGTGGCCCCTGTGCTCTGTTCAGCGAGTCCCTGTAACGCGTGGCCCTGTGCTCTGCTCAGCGAGTCTCTGTAACGTGTGGCCCCTGTGCTCTGCTCAGCGAGTCTCTGTAACGTGTGGCCCCTGTGCTCTGCTCAGCGAGTCTCTGTAACGCGTGGCCCCTGTGCTCTGTTCAGCGAGTCCCTGTAACGCGTGGCCCCTGTGCTCTGCTCAGCGAGTCTCTGTAACGTGTGGCCCCTGTGCTCTGCTCAGCGAGTCTCTGTAACGTGTGGCCCCTGTGCTCTGCTCAGCGAGTCTCTGTAACGCGTGGCCCCTGTGCTCTGTTCAGCGAGTCCCTGTAACGCGTGGCCCCTGTGCTCTGCTCAGCGAGTCTCTGTAACGTGTGGCCCCTGTGCTCTGCTCAGCGAGTCTCTGTAACGCGTGGCCCTGTGCTCTGCTCAGCGAGTCTCTGTAACGCGTGGCCCCTGTGCTCTGCTCAGCGAGTCTCTGTAACGCGTGGCCCCTGTGCTCTGCTCAGCGAGTCTCTGTAACGCGTGGCCCCTGTGCTCTGCTCAGCGAGTCTCTGTAACGCGTGGCCCCTGTGCTCTGCTCAGCGAGTCTCTGTAACGCGTGGCCCCTGTGCTCTGCTCAGCGAGTCTCTGTAACGCGTGCCCCTGTGCTCTGCTCAGCGAGTCTCTGTAACGTGTGCCCCTGTGCTCTGCTCAGCGAGTCCCTGTAACGCGTGGCCCCTGTGCTCTGCTCAGCGAGTCTCTGTAACGCGTGTCCCCTGTGCTCTGCTCAGCGAGTCTCTGTAACGCGTGGCCCCTGTGCTCTGCTCAGCGAGTCCCTGTAACGCGTGGCCCCTGTGCTCTGCTCAGCGAGTCTCTGTAACGCGTGGCCCCTGTGCTCTGCTCAGCGAGTCTCTGTAACGCGTGTCCCCTGTGCTCTGCTCAGCGAGTCTCTGTAACGCGTGTCCCCTGTGCTCTGCTCAGCGAGTCTCTGTAACGCGTGGCCCCTGTGCTCTGCTCAGCGAGTCTCTGTAACGCGTGGCCCCTGTGCTCTGCTCAGCGAGTCTCTGTAACGCGTGGCCCCTGTGCTCTGCTCAGCGAGTCTCTGTAACGCGTGGCCCCTGTGCTCTGCTCAGCGAGTCTCTGTAACGCGTGGCCCCTGTGCTCTGCTCAGCGAGTCTCTGTAACGCGTGGCCCCTGTGCTCTGCTCAGCGAGTCTCTGTAACGCGTGGCCCCTGTGCTCTGCTCAGCGAGTCTCTGTAACGCGTGGCCCCTGTGCTCTGCTCAGCGAGTCTCTGTAACGCGTGGCCCCTGTGCTCTGCTCAGCGAGTCTCTGTAACGTGTGGCCCCTGTGCTCTGCTCAGCGAGTCTCTGTAACGCGTGGCCCCTGTGCTCTGCTCAGCGAGTCTCTAACGCGTGGCCCCTGTGCTCTGCTCAGCGAGTCTCTGTAACGTGTGTCCCCTGTGCTCTGCTCAGCGCGAGTCTCTAACGCGTGGCCCCTGTGCTCTGCTCAGCGAGTCTCTGTAACGCGTGGCCCCTGTGCTCTGCTCAGCGAGTCTCTGTAACGCGTGGCCCCTGTGCTCTGCTCAGCGAGTCTCTGTAACGTGTGGCCCCTGTGCTCTGCTCAGCGAGTCTCTAACGCGTGGCCCCTGTGCTCTGCTCAGCGAGTCTCTGTAACGTGTGGCCCCTGTGCTCTGCTCAGCGAGTCTCTGTAACGTGTGGCCCCTGCGCCCTGCTCGGTGGGTGTGTGACGCGCCGCCCCTGCGCCCTGCTCGGTGGGTGTGTGACGCGCCGCCCCTGCGCCCTGCTCGGTGGGTGTGTGACGCCCCTGCTCGGTGTGTGACGTGCCGCCCCTGCGCCCTGCTCGGTGGGTGTGTGACGCCCCTGCGCCCTGCTCGGTGGGTGTGTGACGCCCCTCGCTCGCGCCCTGCCCGGTGGGTGTGTGACGCCCCTGCGCCCTGCTCGGTGGGTGTGTGACGCCCCTGCGCCCTGCTCGGTGGGTGTGTGACGTGCCGCCCCTGTGCCCCGTTCGGTGGGTGTGTGACGCGCCGCCCCTTTTGCTCTGCAGGAGACGCAGCAGATCCCCACGGAGGACGTGCAGCTTGAAGTTTTTCTATCGAATGGGCAGAAGATTAAAGTGAACATCCAAACCTCGGACCAGACGGAGGACGTGCTGGAGGTAAGAGGACACATGGGGCGCTCTGCTTGCTGTACCTTGCCGGAGATCCTAGTGGAGCGCGTGAGGTGCCGGCGCGTGATCTAGTGGGTCCCCCTTATACATGAAACCCTGTGTTACTGACATTACACATGTCAGCAAAAACAAGGTCCAGGTAGGACTCCCCCACTTAGGGGCTGATCCACTCCATGGTGCACTCCACACTCAGAATGAAGTCCATGCAACCTGAAAGCCCCAGCACTTGCATACTTTGCCAAAGTTCTCTTTCTGAGGTGATCACACACGTTTAACCCAAACTGGCTGGACACGTCATCAACTTTCCCACTAGGATGCAGGCCACTTGAGGCTGACCTCAAAGATGGAGAACACAGTGATCGGGCGATCGAGACTGCGAAGTCAGGACATGTTCAGTGCGTTGTCCACATGCTGCGCGCGAACGCAATGAAGCTCTGAGCACGTCCTTAGCAGCCAAGTGGTTAATCACAGGCCGAGCATCAGACATTCTGATCACACGCAGTGACTAACAGGAAGCAGATAATGAGGCAGTGTTTGCCTGACAGACCACTCAAACGTACACAGATAATCAGTCCTTAGCCAGCAATCCCATCAGCAGATAGCAAGAGATACACATGGACCATAATGATGCACAATAACTTTATTCATACAGAACACAGATTGCACAAACACTCTGGACACGAGAGGACAAGGAAACAATATAGAACATCCTGGCTGCACCTCCCAGATACATCTCCAGGCCCATGCACCCCAAGTCCAAAGTGACGCACATCACAGGTGACATGGCTCAGCACTGAATGGGTTAAGCCTCCTGTGTTTGATCATCCTGGATCTGCCGTCATGCACAATGTCTTGTGTTATTGTGTTGCACATTTGTTGTATTGTCACGTGTGTTTATACGGCTGCAGCCAACAGGAATTCTCTAATAACGGCAGGTTTAGCTTTTTAATTCTTAAACAAATGTGTATTTTTTTACTTAAAATAAGTTCATGACCAAATTGAGGGGGGGGGTGAAGGTTGGAGGGAGGTAGTCTAGGTGGGATGGAGTTTAGGGGAACAGACTGCAACAAAGGGAGGGGTGGCTGGTCTGAACCAGAGATTGGAAGACAGGGTGTGTGGGACAGTGGCACAGGACTCCAGCTCCAAGGAAAGATAGACCACCAGCAGTGCTGCTCCTAATCCATTGGCCGCACCGACCAGCTACTCCCCTCGTTAATTCTTCTGCCCCCATCTGGCCACTCCCCTTGTTTATCCATCTGCCCCCCCATCTGCCCGCTCCCCTCGTTTATCCATCTGCCCCCCATCTGCCCGCTCCCCTTGTTTTTCCATCTGCCCCCCATCTGCCCACTCCCCTCGTTTATCCATCTGCCCCCCATCTGCCCACTCCCCTCGTTTATCCATCTGCCCCCCATCTTCCCGCTCCCCTCGTTTATCCATCTGCCCCCCATCTGCCCGCTCCCCTTGTTTATCCATCTGCCCCCCATCTGCCCGCTCCCCTCGTTTATCCATCTGCCCCCCATCTGGCCGCTCCCCTCGTTTATCCATCTGCCTGCTCCCCTCGTTTATCCATCTGCCCCCCATCTGCCCGCTCCTTGTTTATCCATCTGCCCGCTCCTTGTTTATCCATCTGCCCGCTCCCCTCGTTTATCCATCTGCCTGCTCCCCTCGTTTATCCATCTGCCCCCCATCTGCCCGCTCCTTGTTTATCCATCTGCCCGCCCCTCGTTTATCCATCTGCCCCCCATCTGCCCGCTCCTTGTTTATCCATCTGCCCGCTCCCCTCGTTTATCCATCTGCCCCCCATCTGCCCGCTCCTTGTTTATCCATCTGCCCGCTCCTTGTTTATCCATCTGCCCGCTCCCCTCGTTTATCCATCTGCCCGCTCCTTGTTTATCCATCTGCCCGCTCCCTCGTTTATCCATCTGCCCCCATCTGCCCGCTCCCTCGTTTATCCATCTGCCCCCCATCTGCCCGCTCCCCTCGTTTATCCATCTGCCCGCTCCCCTCGTTTATCCATCTGCCCGCTCCCCTCGTTTATCCATCTGCCCCCCTCGTTTATCCATCTGCCCCCATCTGCCCGCTCCCCTCGTTTATCCATCTGCCCGCTCCCCTCGTTTATCCATCTTCCCCCATCTGCCCGCTCCCCTCGTTTATCCATCTGCCCCCCTCGTTTATCCATCTGCCCCCCCATCTGGCCGCTCCCCTCGTTTATCCATCTGCCCCCCCATCTGCCCACTCCCCTCGTTTATCCATCGGCCCCCCCTCGTTTATCCATCGCCCCCCCCTCGTTTATCCATCGCCCCCCCCCTCGTTTATCCATCGGCCCCCCCCTCGTGTATCCATCTGCCCCCCCTCGTTTATCCATCTGCCCCCCCCATCTGGCCGCTCCCCTCGTTTATCCATCTGCCCCCCCATCTGCCCACTCCCCTCGTTTATCCATCGGCCCCCCCCTCGTTTATCCATCGGCCCCCCCTCGTGTATCCATCTGCCCCCCCTCGTTTATCCATCTGCCCCCCCCATCTGCCCGATCCCCTCGTTTATCCATCTGCCCCCCCTCGTTTATCCATCTGCCCCCCCCATCTGCCCGCTCCCCTCGTTTATCCATCTGCCCCCCTCGTTTATCCATCTGCCCCCCCATCTGGCCGCTCCCCTCGTTTATCCATCTGCCCCCCATCTGCCCGCTCCCCTCGTTTATCCATCTGCCCCCCCCTCGTTTATCCATCTGCCCCCATCTGCCCGCTCCCCTCGTTTATCCATCTGCCCCCCCTCGTTTATCCATCTGCCCCCCCTCGTTTATCCATCTGCCCCCCCTCGTTTATCCATCTGCCCCCCCATCTGCCCGCTCCCCTCGTTTATCCATCTGCCCCCCCTCGTTTATCCATCTGCCCCCCCCATCTGGCGCTCCCCTCGTTTATCTGCCCGCTCCCCTCGTTTATCCATCTGCCCCCCCTCGTTTATCCATCTGCCCCCCTCGTTTATCCATCTGCCCCCCCTCGTTTATCCATCTGCCCCCCCCATCTGGCCGCTCCCCTCGTTTATCTGCCCCCATCTGCCCGCTCCCCTCGTTTATCCATCTGCCCCCCATCCATCTGCCCCCCCTCGTTTATCCATCTGCCCCCCCATCTGGCCGCTCCCCTCGTTTATCCATCTTTCCCTCCCTCGTTTATCCATCTGCCCCCCATCTGCCCGCTCCCCTCGTTTATCCATCTGCCCCCCCCTCATTTATCCATCTGCCCCCATCTGGCCGCTCCCCTCGTTTATCCATCTGCCCGCTCCCCTCGTTTATCCATCTGCCCCCCCCTCATTTATCCATCTGCCCCCCATCTGGCCGCTCCCCTCGTTTATCCATCTGCCCGCTCCCCTCGTTTATCCATCTGCCCCCCCTTGTTTATCCATCTGCCCCCCTCGTTTATCCATCTGCCCCCCCTTGTTTATCCATCTGCCCCCTCTGCCCTCTCCCCTCGTCCCGGCCTGGATCACGCATGGAGGGGCCACCTTGCAGACGTGCTTAGACCTACAGTGCTGTGCAAATGTTTTAGGCAGGTGTGAAGAAATGCCGTAAAGTAAGAATGCTTTGACACCAGACGTGTTTATTAAAGGGTTAATATTTTATGATCAGAATGTAGAGAAATCCCCCCCCCGTCATACCTGGGTACACGGCTTTGATGAAGGGTGGGTGACCTTGCAAGTCCTGGTTCGCACAGATCCCAGCTCGTTACTTGTCTTCTAGGCTGTCACCAGCAAACTGGACCTTCCAGAGGACCTGACTGGCTATTTCAACCTGTACCTGGTGAAGGACGGCAGTGATGGTGCCTTCTCCTGTGAGTGCGTCTTTGTGTACGTGGATACTGGCCTGGAAATGCTTTCTCCTCTGATCGCCATTTCTTTATCCACAGTCGTGAGGAAGTTACAAGACTTTGAGTTACCGTACGTGTCCCTCACCAGCCTCCGGAGCCGCGAATACAAGATTATCCTGCGCAAGAGGTGAGTGCTGCGACTAGCCCCCGGGGGCTGGGAATTAACGCTGGTTCTGCCGTGACTCTAAAGGATGGACCTTGTATTCCAGTTACTGGGACTCGTCCTACGATGAGGACGTCATGGAGAGCAGCATCGGGCTCAGTCTATTATATGAGCAGGTTAGTCACCCTGTGAGGGGTCCCCCTAAAAGCCATCCTGCAAACCGTCTGAGGGGGTCGGAGCCTTGGCGTCTGACGGGGTCGGAGCCTTGGCGTCTGACGGGGTCGGAGCCTTGGCGTCTGACGGGGTCGGAGCCTTCGCGTCTGATGGGGTCGGAGCCTTCGCGTCTGACGGGATCGGAGCCTTCGCGTCTGACGGGGTCGGAGCCTTGGCGTCTGACGGGGTCGGAGCCTTCGCGTCTGAGGGGGTCGGAGCCTTGGCGTCTGACGGGGTCGGAGCCTTCGCGTCTGACGGGGTCTGAGCCTTCGCGTCTGATGGGGTCGGAGCCTTCGCGTCTGACGGGGTCGGAGCCTTCGCGTCTGACGGGATCGGAGCCTTCGCGTCTGACGGGGTCGGAGCCTTCGCGTCTGATGGGGTCTGAGCCTTCGCGTCTGACGGGTCGGAGCCTTCGCGTCTGATGGGGTCGGAGCCTTCGCGTCTGACGGGGTCGGAGCCTTCGCGTCTGACGGGGTCTGAGCCTTCGCGTCTGACGGGGTCTGAGCCTTCGCGTCTGACGGGGTCTGAGCCTTCGCGTCTGACGGGGTCTGAGCCTTCGCGTCTGACGGGGTCGGAGCCTTCGCGTCTGACGGGGTCGGAGCCTTCGCGTCTGACGGGGTCGGAGCCTTCGCGTCTGACGGGTCGGAGCCTTCGCGTCTGACGGGGTCGGAGCCTTCGCGTCTGACGGGGTCGGAGCCTCGCCGTCTGACGGGGTCGGAGCCTTCGCGTCTGACGGGGTCGGAGCCTTCGCGTCTGACGGGGTCGGAGCCTTCGCGTCTGACGGGGTCGGAGCCTTCGCGTCTGACGGGGTCGGAGCCTTCGCGTCTGACGGGGTCTGAGCCTTCGCGTCTGACGGGGTCGGAGCCTTCGCGTCTGACGGGGTCTGAGCCTTCGCGTCTGACGGGGTCTGAGCCTTCGCGTCTGACGGGGTCTGAGCCTTCGCGTCTGACGGGGTCTGAGCCTTCGCGTCTGACGGGGTCGGAGCGCTTTCGCGTCTGACGGGTCGGAGCTTCGCGTCTGACGGGGTCGGAGCCTTCGCGTCTGACGGGGTCGGAGCCTTCGCGTCTGACGGGGTCGGAGCCTTCGCGTCTGACGGGGTCGGAGCCTTCGCGTCTGACGGGGTCGGAGCCTTCGCGTCTGACGGGGTCGGAGCCTTGGCGTCTGACGGGGTCTGAGCCTCACGTCTGACGGGGTCTGAGCCTTCGCGTCTGACGGGGTCGGAGCCTCACGTCTGACGGGGTCTGAGCATGGTGTCGTTTGCTTTGCAGACAGTCTGTGACATCGAGCGAGGGTGGCTGCAGGTCAACAAGGAACAGCTCCGTCAGCTGAAATCTCTGCAGGAAAAAGTCTCCCAGAAAGAGGTGAGACGGACGGGTTAACTTCTTATGGGTGTGATTTGCACATTTTCTGTGGGTAGATGTGGTGCCTCCATCAGGGGCGGATCCAGGGTGGAGCAATTGCCCCCCCCCCCCCCCGAGAAAATATTGCCAACCCCAAGGCTCCTCCCATCCTCACCTCCTTGCCGATAAACTAAAGGGGAAGACCGGTGAGGAGCCATGGGGGCTACTAGCCGTGCCGGCTGCTGTGATGACTCTGTAAACCTAGAGGAGTCTGGGCTGTGTGATCACATGACCCGAGGTTCCTCTGTGTGCAGGGAGACAGCCATGTGCTGCTGCTACAGGAGGACAGAGCTGCCGGATCCCCACTCCCCAGGACCACGCAAGTATATCAGAAGGAGGAGTGGGGCACTCTGTTCATGTATATTGTGTGTCTTTCGTTTAAAAGAAAAAGGCAAAATAGCTTTTATTTCCTTTTGATTTGTTGATTTTTGCCGTCTTGTTCTAAGGACCTACATGTTTTGTAACTGCAGATCCCACAATGCTCAGGCAGCCGGATAGCAGCCGGATAGCAGCCGGATAGCAGCCGGATAGCAGCCGGATAGCAGCCGGATAGCAGCTGGATAGCAGCTGGATAGCAGCCGGATAGCAGCCGGATAGCAGCTGGATAGCAGCTGGATAGCAGCCGGATAGCAGCCGGATAGCAGCCGGATAGCAGCCGGATAGCAGCCGGATAGCAGCCGGATAGCAGCCGGATAGCAGCCGGATAGCAGCCGGATAGCAGCTGGATAGCAGCCGGATAGCAGCCGGATAGCAGCTGGATAGCAGCTGGATAGCAGCTGGATAGCAGCCGGATAGCAGCACTGTGGGAGAAGTAGTTGCACAACATTGAAGGAGTAAAAATCCCTGAAAAAGGAAAATGCTGTGTTCGATCTGATACACAATTGATCTAATAACTTGGTGGCTCCTACAAAGAAAACCCCTAGGATTTATTTAACACAATATATTGTGTGTGTGTGTGTGTGTGTGTGTGTGTTGTGTGTTGTGTACACTCCTATACAATATACAGTAATTTTTTTTATTGGTTAAAGTTCCCACATAAACATACAACTTGCCAGAAATAATGCAGGAGCCGCGCGGGGCCCTATAAGTAATAATCCATCTTACAAATAACGGTATAAATGGTGCGGACCAAACCTTTTCATTATGTGGAAGTGCAGCAGAATTATTATCCACATACAGAAAACTACTATATAAAGGAAGGAGAAAAGAAAAAAGGGAAGAAGAGACAAAGGATGCTCCACAAGATCCACATATCAACGTAACTTTAAATCAATTTCCCAGAAGAAACCTCTTCCATCCCTCCCTCACATCCTGACAAGAGGAGAGTTTGCAGCCCTGTGATGATAATGATACACATCCTCTAATGATAACACGACTTCTCTCATTGAGGGACTGACCTTGGAGAGCCAATGGCGAGCAATCGAAATTCTACCTCTATGCCTTAATTGTATATTAATGGGAAGCATATGTAATTAATACTGTTTAGGAGATAAGGCATGGTCAGGCCCAGTGGCGTAGCGTGGGTTGTCGGCACCCGGGGCAAGGCAAGAATTGTGCGCCCTCCCAACCTGTGGACACGGTAACACAACCTGATTCCCTTCTACCAGTAGAGTATTGACCCCCCCCCCTTACCCCACAAGCACATGTATTGTATATTAAGAAAATACTGATATATAATAAACAAATGAAACACACATGCCCCCCCATGCTACACCACTGCTACCAGTCACCCTGTCCCAGTATACCCTAGCATAGTTCCACTCGCACACTATACCCAGTCACCCTACCCCAGTACCCCCAGACACTCTCTCCCAGTACCCCGTCACTATCTCTCTCCAAGTACCCCAGTCACTCGCTCCCAGTACCCCCAGTCACTCTCTCCTCTCAGTACCGCCTACTTTCTCCCAGGACCCCCAGTCACTCTCTCCCAGTACCCCCAGTCACTCTTTCTCTCCCAGTACCCCCCCAGTCACTCTCTCCGAGTACCCGAAGTCACTCTCTCTCTCCAAGTATCTCCAGTCACTCTCTCCCAGTACCCCCAGTCACTTTCTCTCTCCAAGTACCCCCACTTTCTCCCAGTACCCCAGTCAATCTCTCTCTATCCAAGTACCCTCAGTCACCATCTTCCCATACCCCCTCACTGTGTGTTGGTCACCCTGCTCTGGTGCCACACAGTGTCGCCTACCTGCATGGAGTTGCTGGTGGCCCGGGGGAGAGCTGTCCAGGGGGCTTAGTGGAGCTTGGATTTTAAATGTGCTGCAGGGCAGGCGCCTCCCTCCCTCCTTCCTGTTCAGTGACTGCAGGTATGCCAGCGGTGGGGGGCTGGCACAGGGCTTCAAGGAGGCTGACAAGCGTGGTACAGGGTGTTCCGTCAGATAATGCTGCGCTGCTTCACGTGACTCATGTCAGTGTTACGAAGGCGTCAGGACAGGACCAGAATTTTCTGTCCTGGCCCTCCCTTGCAGAGGCTGAGTACTAAGTCACCGCCGGCGCTGCAAAACTGGCGGCTGCCCTTGCAAGGGCCTCTCACAGACACCAGTGCTGATCCCTGCTGGAAAATATTAGTGGTTCAAATTTCATTTGAAATTTTGCACCCCCTAAGAAAATTGCGCCCGGGGCGACTGCCCCGAGGCCCCCACGCTACGCCACTAGTCAGGCCAGTGCAACGAGAAATCAATCTACACACCTTATCCCAATAGTTAGCAAGAAGTGGGCATTGCCAAAAGACATGGAGAAGAGATCCGATACTGGTACCACAACGCTAACACACTCCGGAGTATCCGGGCATGTGAGCCAAATGATTCGGGGTCAGATACCATCTATACAAAATGTTAAGGTGTGATTTCTGTAAATTCGTACTCCTGGTGTATTTATTAACCGTTTGAGTGGCATAGTACCAGTCATCCCTGAAGGTCGTTATGGACAGTTCTTTATCCCATCGGGACATATAGGGCAATTTCTTATTAGGATTTGCATTTAATAGACTGTCGTAGCATAAAGACGATGGTTTTTTCGTGACCTTCCTACCTAAACACAGTTTATGAAAAGCCGTATGATCTGCTGTAGCAAAGGACGATGTGCCTCTGTCAAGATTTATATTCAATAAGAAACTTATACGAGACACAAATATCAATCGTTTATATTTCCTAGAAATTCTCCTCCATTCTTTTAATTGTCTGTGTTTTACTTTGAAGAATATAATAATCAATAACCGGATAAAAACATATATATATATTTATTACGTATACAAAAAAGTTTCAAATCTCCTATCATAAACAAAGATTTATAAACAACCACAACATCCATCAGCACATAGACACTAGCTTCCCAATATATCAATATATGTATCTCCTGTTAGTAACTGCATATATGATTAATATCATTTACTTTATCAGTTAGTAACTATACACAAATGGTTAATAAACCTTTCTGCTATCGAAAACAAATAACATGTATTTCTCAGCAAACCAATGTTTAACAAGCTAGATCTTGTAGAGATATATGTATCTCTCTATGCTACGTGGATCAACAAACGATGAGCTATCACTTATTCTATTTCTAGAATGATAAGTAATAAAAACTTATTTAGTGAAGCCTCCCCTAATATCGAGAATTAAGCTTCTAATCTTCTGCTTCTTTTATTGTAGTTATATAATTCCTTGCTTATTAATTTAATCACAGTAATTTCCAAATTCAATATATATATATATCTTTGTAATTCACTTTGCAACAATTTCTTTAGGATAAATCCTTATATCTGATTCTTCAGATTTCCATCTGCAGATTTAGACATATTTTGAAGACTCTGGATCTATCTGTTGCAAAAAATACTCCAGATATATATAATTACATTAATTACTTAATTTTGCTTTCTCATACATTACCTCTGCAATCTGGATTCAATGAGTTACAGCAGCAATATTCTTTGATTGTTTTGGAATATGTGAAAATTATCAATATAGATATTCAATACATGCGAGTTAGAGGTGTGGTCCTAATTAAGTGATATGTTTTTTCTTGAATGCATTATCGTGTCTTGGTATGATCTGAATGCATTGTGTCCTGGAAATCTGAATGCCTTGGGACGAACAGTACAGCTCCAATTATAGTCAATTTGACGTCACTGACAATCTACCCCTTTTAATTTAAATATTTTTCTCCTATATTAATAAAATCTTTACTATGCCTCGAGGGCAGTGTTGCTCTTCAAATTAATTCCACAATTTAATTTTTATATATCTTATCTCAGGTCAAAAGATCAATCTGTCTTAACAAAGACCGTATATTCAATCCTAGACTTTGGGTCTCTCCTGTCAAAATTAAATTAATATCTCTACTCCTCTCAAAGTTTTTACTAAGTAAATTCCATTCTAGTTAAAATCAACAGAATCTATTCTTCAGTAATTATACGGTTTACCAGTTCTACACTCTACAAAATATATATTGGAGCATCTATTTTTACTGTGAATATATTGATTTATAAAAATATATTTCGTGAATATTTACCTAGAGATTTTAAATTTGTTCATATACCCAGAAAGAAAATATCTTTTTATTTTTAAGGACTTGTTAAAACAAACCAATAAATTTAAATATGACATGTCTGGCACTTGACTCAGCATTATATCACATAAAATCATTTTATCGTTTATAACATCATGTCTGGCATTTATAGAAAAAAAAACTATAACTCTTAAGGTTCACCTAGCCATGAACTATTTAATAAAAAAAAATCTGTCCATTTCTAAAACTAGGGAAAATTGAAAAAGAAACACTTTACATTAAAACAAGATGGCTACAGGCATCCATTTTAATTTTTCCATTAATATACCCGACACCTCGTTGAGTCAATGCATGTTTAACTCTAAGGTAAGTAAAACAGTCGCTAGCGGGGATAGCAAATTCCTGTACTAAGTCCGGGAAGGTTTTCATAGAGAAGGGTGTGAAAAGCTGATTGACTTGGGTGAGACCCACCTTAAACCAGTGGTCAAGATTCAGGTCCTGGACAGTGCGGCAAAGAAAATGCAACGGGGCCATACTTATCAACGGGAAAGGTCATAACAATGGTCTACCCACGGTCGCCATGACGTGAGAGAAAGCGAGGTGTTGAGCTGGAGAGTAGTGGTTTGGTGAGATGTCTTCCTGGGGCTACTGCTCGTAGAGACAGGAGACGTATTCTCAATATTGTCAAACAAGCAAAGCAGCAAGGGGAAGTGGACATTCTAGTCCATCTAGGGACAAATGACTTGGCTAGCAATGAGGTTTCTGAGATTAAGGAAGATTTTTGTGTTCTTGGAGGTGAAATACAGCAGATTGCGTCCACTGTGTCATTCTCTGAAGTTTTGCCTGTGCATAACATTCAGGATAGGCAGATGCGCAATAGGGAATTCAATTTGTGGCTTCGGGAATGGTGTCGGGAGCAAGGATTTGGCTTTGTGTCCCATGATAGCTCTAATTGGAGCAGAGAGGAACTGTATAAAAAAGATGGTTTGCATCTTACTCATAGGGGAACATATGTTCTCAGTGAGAAGAAGTTCAAAGGTTTCACAAAGTAATATTTAAACTAGGAGGGGGGGACAAAAGGGTAAAAAACAAACTGCCCGATTGTCCCCCAAAACTAAATTGGAGGGTGCAAGCAACATGCGGGGTAAAAAATGATTAGCTCAGAGTCGTGTCTATAAATGCTCGCAGTTTAGTCAATAAAACCAATGAACTGGAGGCAATGATGGCCGCTGAAAAAGTGGATTTAGTGGCGGTTACTGAGACATGGTTCAGTGAGAAAAATAACTGGGACATAACAATACCGGGGTACTCTTTATATAGAAAAGACAGAGAAGGTAGGAAAGGAGGAGGAGTGGCCCTGTATGTGAAAAACAACATAAACACGAACCAAATAAAAGTGAGCGAGGTGAACATAGTCAGTTTGGGTTATGCGAACATTAGGCAATCATACAGTAGCTCGTGTAGGTGTGATCTATAGACCCCCTGGACAAGTAGAAGAGCTAGATAATCTGCTGTTTGAGGAAATAGCCAAAATGACAATGAAGGGGGAAGTTATTATCATGGGGGACTTTAATCTTCCTGATGTGAACTGGAAAACCAAAACAGCTGGGTGCACCAGGAGTACAAATATTCTAAACTCCCTACTGGGATTATCTCTAACACAAGTAGTTGAGGAGCCGACCCGTAAAGAGGCCATATTGGATTTAATACTCACAAATGGAGGTTTGGTATCAGACGTTGTTGTAGGTGAAAATTTGGGATCTAGTGATCACCAGTCAGTATGGTTTAATATAAGAACAGGGATGGAGCCGCACCACACAAAAAGAAAAGTTTTAGACTTTAAAAAAAACTGATTTTTCTAAAATGAGATTTTGTGTGAATGAGTCACTATCAGACTGGAGGAGTTTAAAGGGAGTCCAGGAGAAATGGGATTATTTAAAGGAGGCATTATTGAAGGCCACAGGCAATTGCATTCGGCTTGTTAGCAAAAAAAAAAAGGGAAGAAACCACTGTGGTACTCTGCAGAAGTGGCCAAAATAGTGAAGAACAAAAAGACAGCATTCAATAATTATAAAAAAACTCAGGCAGACCTAGAAGATTAGGCAGAAAGAGGCAAAGCAATTTATAAGAACTTCCAAAGCACACGCAGAAGAGAAAATAGCTCAGTCAGTAAAAAAGGGGGACAAAACATTTTTTAGATACATAAACGAGAAAAGAAAAGTAAAACAAAGATTAGTTAGATTAAAAACAAAGGAAGGAAGGTATGTAGAAGAGGATAAAAGTCTCGCTGACTGCCTCAATGAATATTTTTGTTCAGTCTTTGCAGAAGAAAAGGAAGGAAAGGGACCTCCGTTAGGAGGAAACACTAACGAGACATTTACATATGAGTTTACAGAGGAGGAGGTGGAGAACATGGGTTTACCTCAGGGAGATCATGCCAAACTAATCTTAGTGATTTTTTTGATTGGGTAACAAAAATAATAGACACAGGTGGTGCAGTAGACATTGCTTATTTAGATTTCAGTAAGGCTTTTGATACTGTTCCGCATAGAAGCTTATCAATAAATTGCAATCTTTGAGCTTGGATTCCAATATTGTTGAATGGATTAGGCAGTGGCTGAGTGACAGGCAACAGAGGGTTGTGGTAAATGGAGTTTATTCGGCGCAAGGTCTTGTTACCAGTGGGGTACCTCAGGGGTCACGGGTTACAAGGCACGTAATGAGGATAGGGAGGGGTTAGCTACATGCAGGGATACAAGTCGAGGGGTAGTGGAGCCATGTACTAAATGTAGATCAATGCGACTGTAGGGCGAGTGAACTGGGGAGAAACACGTATAGTCCCTGGTGGAGGTTGCACAATCTCCACGCGTCGTATAGGTCAGAGGAGTGCATGAACTCGCGTAACTGGCAGCTAGAAGGATGCTGTTTGCAAGGCATGGCTCGGGTCTTGCCCGGTTGTGTATCAACTGATGGGTCAGGGGTGCAGTTAAAATTGCCACACAAGAAAAGGGTTCCCCCTGCCACCTCCTTCATTTTACTAGATGCCTTTTTAAGGAAACCGATTGGGTTATCATTAGGCAAATACAGGTTAGTAAATGGTAATTCATTCAAGAGGCGTCGCAGCGGGTCATCATATTGAGGAACTTAAACACCCAGTCCTTATGAAAAGGGATTGAGACGCCCCTGAACTTCGTCTGGGCAGTTGAATGATGTGAAACAGGGTACATAGCAGTTTTCAAAAGCGGTGTGCGTGAAGCCCAAAAATGTGTCTCTGCAAGCAGACGATCGTCGGCTTAACCTTGTGAGGATCACGAAACGTTCGTACGGAACATTCAGCCCCGTAACATTCATGGAAAAATCCCGGAACTGGGGTCTACTGATGGGAGAATAACCACACTATATCCACATTCACGTTAAGCTTAAAAAGGGGAGAGGTCCGGGAAGTATGGAGGCCATGGTCTGGAAAGTAGAATAACATGAGAAAAAGGAAGAAAAGAACAAAGCAAAGCGCACTGTATCACAAGGATACAGCAAAACCGAGGCATTCTACAAAAACAAGAAAAATCCAGGAAAACTCAAAGGGTGACGACAGGACAAAGCACTACTCCTAGCCCAGCGCGAGCGCCAAAAAAATCCTGAGCAAGCAAGCAGAGGGTCCCAAGGCACAGAAGGAAACCTCAAAAGCTGTAGCTACTTCAGGGAGACAATGTGAATCAATTTTGTCCCCAACCCAGCTGGATCTTGAACACACAGAGAAACTATCAAAGAACCGAGAGCAATAAAACCTTCCCAGGACCTCCGGCAGAAGCAAGATCCTCAAAGGAGGAAGAAGATCTGTCACTTAGGCCGGACTCTCTGCCATTCTGGGGAGGCTCGCTAGGAGGTGAGAAGTCAGCCAGAATATTCCACTCCTTCAGGAATTGTAATCCAGTGTTAATGTCAGGGATTACATGCTGGGTTCCATCTCTCCACACTAAAAGCTTTGTGGGGAAACCCCACCTGTACGCCAGCTTGTGAATGCGAAGACGCTTCGTGTGTGAGGAGAATTCACAGCGTTTGGACATAGTCACTGCCGAGAGGTCAGCGAAAAAAGAAATGTCAGCATAGGGGGCGGACAAAGGCATGGATTTGCGGGACGTGGACATCAAGGCCTCCTTGATATGAAAGAATTGGACCCGCATGATAACATCACTGGCCACCGACGAGGGCAGGTTTTTTGCTCGTGGAAGACTGTGTGCCTGATCCAGCAGCAGGTCTTGTGGTGTAGTATCGGGCAGCAAAATTTGAAACCGCTCCAAGAGGTATGGTTGTAAATCCACCAACGTGACTGCTTCTGCAATACCCCTGATCCAAATGTTATTGCGCCGTGAGCGATCTTCAATATCCGCCATTTTAAGTGCCAAAGAGTTGTGGGCCGCTTGCAAGGCCTGATGCCTGTCCACCAGATCATTATGGGCGAGACCTAAATCCTCTGCCTTAATTTCCAACACATACGTTCGCTCACCCAAATCTTGGACATCTCGGCTCCTGCTGCGCCCCTTTAATATCTGCCTGTATGGTCGTGCGCAGGTCCTGCAGCATTGCATGCAATCTACTCTCCGATGGAGGTAAGGAGTCAGACAGTTGAGGCCGGGGCGTCCCCATCTGGGCCTTGAGAGGGCTCACGCTGTGGGGAGCCGCCATCTTGGGCCTCCTTACTGCGATCTTTCCGTGCTGATTTCGGCAATACAGAATGCACCTGTAAACATGTAACACAGTGACTATATACAGAATGCACCTGTAACATAATGACTATATACAGAATGCGCCTGTAAACATGTAACCTAGTGACTATATACAGAATACGCCTGTAAACATGTAACATAGTGACTATATACAGAATGCACCTGTAAACATGTAACATAGTGACTATATACAGAATGCACCTGTAACATAATGACTATATACAGAATGCGCCTGTAAACATGTAACATAGTGACTATATACAGAATGCACCTGTAAACATGTAACATAGTGACTAGATACAGAATGCACCTGTAAACATGTAACATAGTGACTATATACAGAATGCACCTGTAAACATGTAACACAGTGACTATATACAGAATGCACCTGTAAACATGTAACACAGTGACTATATACAGAATGCACCTGTAAACATGTAACACAGTGACTATATACAGAATGCACCTGTAAACATGTAACATAGTGACTATATACAGAATGCACCTGTAAACATGTAACACAGTGACTATATACAGAATGCACCTGTAAACATGTAAGTGACTATATACAGAATGCACCTGTAAACATGTAACACAGTGACTAGATACAGAATGTACCTGTAAACATGTAACATAGTGACTATATACAGAATGCACCTGTAAACATGTAACACAGTGACTAGATACAGAATGTACCTGTAAACATGTAACATAGTGACTATATACAGAATGCACCTGTAAACATGTAACATAGTGACTATATACAGAATGCACCTGTAAACATGTAACATAGTGACTATATACAGAATGCACCTGTAAACATGTAACATAGTGACTATATTTCCTACGTATTTATTTTCTATTAATCAGTATATTTGTGTTGTTAATATCTTGCATTGTATTACTTTGTATTTCTGTAACTGTAACACTTCAATGTTCTTGAACCCAGGACATACTTGAAAACGAGAGAAATCTCAATGTATCCTTCCTGGTAAAATCCTTTATAAATAAATAAATATAACAGTAATGGTACAGTCCAGTCCTTTCTTGACCAATCATCGTGCAGACTGCTCTATAAATCTCCTGGTAACCCTTGGCAACCCCTCTTTTCTGAAGCGAGACGGACGAACATCTTATCCAAGAACAATGGGAGGAGCATTTGCCGTCCAATTATTGCTTCGAAACGTAGTTTAAGCTGTCAAAAAAACATATACGTTAGAGATCACCAAGAATTATTTTAAGAGTTTGGAAGACCAGTAAAAACTGTTCAACTCCATATACTTATCAAACCAGGGCGGGAATAACCCAATAACAAGGGCGAGCTAATACTCTCCTCCGTGTCTTTATTAGAATTATAATTCCCCGTCATGATAATAGGGGAATCTGTGAATTATCCCACAAGACACGAGGCTCTTATGATGCTAGTTCAAAGCCTAGTTAATTAGTGATTGTGACATGTGAATCACAGGTTTAAAGTAGAATTTCCTAAAAGTGGATTCTCTGGACCAGTCTGCTGTTTTCATGATGTCTTCAAGACGACATCCTTGAGATAAAGCCCCGGAAGCAACCGCTCTCTGAGATGAATGAGCTCCAAACATGGAGACATCTATACCAGCCTCAGACATGGTCCGTTTAACCCAACTAGCCAAAGAAGTGGAAGTTATTGAATTATAAGGTTTACGCAAAGCAATAAATAAATGTTGGCCCTGAGGTGACCTATATGGGGCAGTAATAGCCTCATATTCTTTAAGACAATGTACCGGGCAAAGACTGGAACGTTGTGGAAAAGACGTTTGACAAGGAAGTTTTAGTTCTATTAAAAATTGAAAATTTCACCCCTGTAGGAGCAAAAACACGACCCGACAAATCCAGGCTCTGACATCAGAAATGCTTTTACACGAAATGAAGCAAAACAAAATTGATAAATTTTCCTAAGGACCCGGAGGCGAGTATTTGCCATCTTTCTTTAATTTCCTCTCAGCAGCAAACAGTTAACATTAACATAGTAAGAGAAAAACAGGCTTCCCCCACAACAGGGAATAACCACACCCCACAACCCTCTCCAGCCAATTAATGTAGTCCCGCCCAGAGGTCATCAAATCCTCTTTCTTGCGAATCCTAACGGTCAGATAGTTGCCATGACGAGACGGAATATCCCAATGGGGAAACGAAGAGAGGCACTGGAGAGTGAGTGTGGAAGACAGTGAGATCCGCCAAACAGAGGAAGAAAACGAACACTAGGCTGAAAGACAAAAGCAGAAAACATGGGGCGGTGGTTAGAGCCGGAGCCACAACCGGATGCATAATCCTGAGACATAATGAAGAAATCACAATGGACACAGCCAGCAGGAAGCAATAAAATAACTTTAATCTGCGTCAAATCATGATCGCATGCGCGCATAGAACACATCGCTAGCGCTTGAGGCCGTGGAAGGCACAACAGGGCACATGGAAGTGGGATCCATCAATAGTTTATTTGCAACACAAAGCACAAGTGTAAAACAAGGGGGAGGGAAATACTCGCCTCAGTCCTTATTAAAATTAAAGCTTTCCGTCATGAAATAGGAAAATTTATCAATTTCAACACAGGACTCGGAGGCTCATATTTGCCAATTCAAAGCTGACTTATAACTGAATCCGTCCAGTGTGGAAGCGGACGCCTGTAGAAAGGTTGCACAGTAGATTCCCTCGTCCAATCAGCGTACCGCATGATTACTTCCAACCCACAACCAGCCGCCACGGTGGAGGAGGCCATAGCGGCACGAGACGAGTGTGCACCAAAACACTATTTATCCACACCGGAAAGATCCAGCAACCAACGCGCCAAAGTCTTCGATGACCTGGGTCGGTGCAGTGCATGATAAAACAAAATAACAGAGAAACGACATTGAAACAGGAACCTGAAGAGCGAGCGTCAAAAATCCTATGGGGACCGAACCAGGCATAGCACTGGGCTATCCGAAAAACCGGGGAAGAAAACCAAAGTAATTAACAACTTGGCTTACGAGACACCCCAAAATAAACGCCATCCAGGCTAAAGGAGCAAGACCGATGGTCAAGATCGGACGTCACCCACACACTTGCAGGAAAGAAAAACAAGACCACAATAGTAACGTAGCCGACAACTATCGTAAGGATAATTCCTGATCGTCCGGCCAGGCCTTCAAAGGACCCCAACACCAGGGATACGGCCCAAGCTGAAGAGTATCTAGGAAGAGGGGTCATACAAAACTAGCTCCTCGTAACAGCCGACAAATCAGCGGATGTTGACCCATAGCCACACCGGCGAAACCGATGTAACCTGCAGAAAAACGCCTAACGATACACGTGCCGCGTCCAATTTGCCAAACCGGAATCAAACATGGAAGTAGGAAAATCCAAGAGAGAACTCAAGCCGAAAAGGGATCTTGATACCATCCCACGCACCAAGCAACCCATCGGCTCCAGGTAGATCTGTAGGCGCCTCGTGTACCTGGGGCCCACGCCTGTAACAGCAACTCTGCAGAGTGGTCCGAAATTTCCTGGCCCTGCCAGGCAAACCAGAAACCAGTCATGACAACAAATCCAGGTTGTGCTCAACAGGAGGGGATGTGGGGAGTCTTCTGTGTCGAGCAGAATTTCCAGACAACGCGGCAGCATCCTGGGAACGTCTATCACTATTTCCAACAGAGACGGAACCCAAGGTTGAGTCGGGCAACATGGGGTGATCAGGATGTAGAAGAATCTGGCATTGAGACGAGTTCCCGGTGAAACACTTAACGGCAAAGAGTCCTGCCAACGATACCAGTATGTTGATGTGAAGAACTTGTTCTTTGGGGGGGGCACTGTCCACCCCATCTTTGCACCTTCGCAAAGGTCTCCCCATCCCAGATCGCTGGCATCCAAGTCGATGGGGGGAGTCGGGTGTGACGGAAACTGTCGCTTCGCGTTCCATATTGACATCGCCACCATATGAGGTCTGCTTGAGTGTCATCCAACAGGTGGACGACGTTTTGGGTAGTCCAAACCCATTCTAAGGGAACAGGCCTTCAGGCGTAGGAGGGCCAGAATGGGAAGCGGAGCCAGAACAATTGCTATGCGAGCCACTGCCAGGAGACCAATCACCCTGGCCAGCATCCTCAGACGAAACATAGAAACATAGAAAAATGTCGGCAGA
Source organism: Leptobrachium leishanense (assembly GCA_009667805.1). Classification (NCBI taxonomy): domain Eukaryota; kingdom Metazoa; phylum Chordata; class Amphibia; order Anura; family Megophryidae; genus Leptobrachium; species Leptobrachium leishanense. The sequence goes on along the minus strand of CM019066.1, from coordinate 53,033,875 downwards.
TAAGAACCTTTCGGCCCATCTAGTCTGCCCAATTACATGGATACTTTACCTGGATTTATCTTTTGTTTAGGATAGCCTTATGCCTATCCCATGCTTGCTTAAATTCAATTACTGTTTTGGCCTCTACCACTTCAACTGGAAGACTGTTCCATGTATCCACCACCCTCTCAGTAAAATAATGCTTCCTGATGTTACTTTTAAACCTTTGCCCCTCTAATCTAAGACTATGTCCTCTTGTTTTGCTATTTTGTTTCCTTTTAAATATACTCCCTTCCTCTACCTTGTGGATTCCCTTTACGTATTTAAATGTTTCTATCATATCTCCTCTGTCTCGTCTTTTTTCCAAGCTGTACATGTTAAGATCATTAAGCCTTTCCTGGTAACTTTTCTCCTTCAAGCCGTACACCATTTTAGTAGCCCTTCTCTGAACTCTCTCTAAGATGTCTATCTTAGGCGCGGAGTGGTGGAGAGGGTCAATCTCCTCGCGAATGTCCCGGATCATGGGGGGGGGGAGACAGGATCAGTAACAGATCGTGTGAATCCAGAAGGAAACCCAGAAACTCGATCCGAGGGGTCAGGGTCCGTATAGACTTTACGTATTGATAAAAAATCCTAGATCTTGCAATAGGTACCCCATCCTCTGAAGATGAAACAGGAAGGCGTCCTTGGATTGAGACATCTGAAGGACGCCGTCCAAATATATACTATGAGACGTATGCCTCTGGCTCTTAAGGATGCGATCACCGGTTGCAGCAGCTTCGTGAACCACCCAGCCTAGGAGAGACCGAAGGGGAGGCACGTGAAGCACCACATGCGATCCTGCCTAGTGAACCTGAGAAAGTCCCTGCGGGATGACTAAACTGGGACCGTCAAATAGGCATCTTTTTGACCTTCCAATCGTCCCAGAAGAGGATGTGTTTCAGTGTGGACGCTTTCCAGCTTGAAGTGTCTGTATGTGACAAAGTGGTTCCGTTCTCTCAGGTTGAGGACTAGGTGCATGCCACTGCCCTTTGTGGCCACCATGAATGTGCCCAGGAACCCTCCTGTAGAGTGAGCGGCTTGTTCTATCGCCACCTTGCGCAATAATTCCCGTATCTCCACCTTCAACCTATAAAGCGTGCGCGCGCGCGCAAAGTGAAGCGGCACGGGAGGGTGCAATTGTGTTGGTGTGTTTACAAACTCCATTGAGAAAATCTGCGGAGCGGGAAGGGCCCATGTAGGTGCTAAACTGTTTGCAAATGGCTCACGTAATAACTGGCCCTCAGTCTTTAACCCTAGATCTGTGTCAACCGTGTGAGCGAACTCTTCAGATTAATTTATGAATAGGATCGTTTTCCTACGCTCCACCTCCCAGAGCGGCGTTGGCGTTTGCCAACAAACCTAGGGAACGCTGCAGCCATTCACCAATCTCAGCGGGATCAAGGGGGTTGTTGGACAGCTTGGCTTGGTCCAGTACATCATGGGCCTTTTATCAGGGGCCCAGACGTATCCAGCAACTTATCCTTGCAGTTTCTCATGGCAAAATCTATGCCTTTTAATTCGCGGAGCAGCCTTTATTGGCCATATAATTCTGAAAAGAAGCCTCCAAATCAGGGGTAATACAGGTTGTGTCAATGGTAGTGGGTCTAGGGCATTTGGCCGCAGGTTAAACCGTGGGCTGTTAAATAATGGACAACGCATCACACTGTCGACCCAGTGCTCCATATGGGGTTGCGGGTCCAAGCAGAGGAACTCTGTGAGATATCTCCCGGAGGTTAAACAGTGGGTTCCTTGCATGATCAAAGTGTCCCCAACCTGTATAGGGGGAGGCTCCGCGTGACCGACCTTGAGAGGTCTGAGCCGGTCTCGGTGCATATAAAACAATGGGGTATCCCCTTCATCTTTGCCGTAATCGGGGTTCCCTGCCCCTGAATTGGTTGCCACGGGATGAGACTTCAAACCTCTGCTTCGGGTCTCTTGCCTCGGCCGCTTTTGTTGCCCCGTGGTCAGGAGCTCTTTTGCGAGAGTCTAGCTCGCCAATCATTTCAGGCATTGGTGCGGGGATGCCAGCCCCTCCATAAGCACCCAGTGGGCCTGAAATTTCAGGATTTAATGGCCCGGAGGCAGGGGTAGTCAGTGACCTCCTAAAGGAAATCTCACCGGCCTGAACATGGCCTAGGGAAGTCTCAGGGGCCTGAATCTGGTGTCATAGGGGAAAAATAACTAAACCCTTTGTTTTATTTATTTTTGTGCGAAGCTGGTGCCGCCGCACAAGGAGGAGTTTAAAGCAGCGAGCTGCTCTCCAACCCGGAGCCCCGGGTGGGAGTAGGAGACGGGCTTCTTTGGAGAGACATGTACGTGTGTCAGCAGAGACGCACAAGGCAAATGGCGCTGAGTGTGAGGTAAAGGGGCGGAGCTAGTTATTGCCTGGAAGGGGATGCAGCGGACTTGAGCGGGAATGCTGAGCTCCAATGGCTGCAAACATGCAGGCCTAAAACAGCAGGGGAGGGGGCAGCCCCGAGCGGACAAGAGGCGAGTCCGAACGGGGAAGCCGACAAAGAACAATACCGGAACCAACAGAAGGACCAGAGGTCCTTCAGACAGGCCCGGCGGGAGCGCCGACCTCCGCGGCTATCACCGTAAGGTGACGGCGTCCCAAGGAAAATCAAAGATGCAAAAATTACTAATAAAATATCACACAGTAAAATTACCACACAAACCACGAAAAAAATGCTGAAGCAAAGAAATAATACTTATATCTCCAAGAGGAGCAGCAAAGAAAAGAGGATTTGCTGACCTCTGGGCGGGACTATATTGATTGGCTGGAGAGGGTTGTGGGGTGTGGTTATCCCCTGTTGTGGGGGGGGAGACTGTTTTTCTCTTACTATGTTAATGTTAGCTCTTTGCTGATGAGAGGAAATTCAAGAAAGAGATGGCAAATACTCGCCTCCGAGTCCTGTGTTGAAATTGCTAACTTAGCTGAAAGTTGTTTTATGGATAACGCATCATTATCTGACCACGCCTCCAGCAAATTAAATATCAAATTAACTTCCCAGGTGGACGTATAACGGGAACGTGGGGGCCGATTGCAACGTATACCTTTCAATAACCGACATACAATAGTATGATTACCTGCAGGGACCCCATTAAACCCTTGATGATAAGCAGAGATTGCAGATCTGATATTATTTACCGTTTCGATACACTTTCCCATCCTCAAACAACGGAGTGAAAAACCTCAGAAGACTACCTAAAGGAGCTGATATGGGATCAACTTGTTGTTCCATTCACCAAGAAACCCATAATCTCCATGCTCTCTATCATATCTCCTTCTGGTAGAAGGAGCCCAGGAACTTGACAACAAGGAAGCAGTTGCTTCCGAAATATTGTCTGAAGGCCAATGACCCCTGATATTTTCCAGGCTACAAGCTGAAAAGAGTGAGATTGTAGAAGGTTCTGCAATGTTCCCGCTGGATCTTCCAAGGTGGTCCTCGGGATAGCTACAGCTATTTCCAGAAGCTGTGGAAACCAGGGTTGTGACCTCCCATAGGGGTGTTATCAACACCACTGTAGCTAACCGTGCACGTACCAAACGTATTACAGCCAGAACGAGTATGAATGGAGGAAAAACATAGAGAATTCCCAATGACAAATCCTGAACCAGAGCATCCGTGGCTACGGCCATGGGATCTGGTTTCCAACTGTAAAAGTGAGACACCAGAGCATTGAGTTGTGTGGCAAACAGATCCATAGCAAATGGTCCCCAAAGGGATGACAAAGTGGAGAAGACCCTGGGATCTAATCCCCGCCACTACGTTGCTGCTGAGCCTCGGAATATATTGCGCCTGAACTGACAAATTTGTGAGACAGGCAAAACCCCCAAAAGGATTTTGCTGTCTCTGCCAATAGTCTGGATCTGGGACCACCTAGGTGATTGATTTACCGCACTGCGGACAGATTGTCCATCTTCAGTAGAATGGATTGAGCTTGAAAGTGTTTGATAAAACTTGGCATAGCAAACAATCCTGCTAGGAGTTCTAGACAATTTATGTGTAATTCTGTTTCTGTGAAATCCCATCTGTCGCCTGTGTATAGTGATCCGCAGCGCGCCCCAACCAGGTCTGCTGGTGTCTGATTCTGTGACTAACTCTGGGGTAGGATGAGTGATGGCTTTGCCGTTCCAAGTTTCTATGTGGTCCAACCACCATTGCATCTCCAATTTCGACTCATCGTCCAAGGAGATGCAATTTGGGATACAGCCATCCCCTCCACAGATATCGTGCATTCAGACGTTGAAGAGCATGGTAATACAGTGGTCCTGGAAGGTGTCGTAGAAATTAATCTACTATCAATTCCCTAATGTAGTTTGATCCGCTGTACTTACAAGCAGCTCTCTGCTAACCCTGGCATACTTATCTGAACGCCCGCAGCAAGGAGACCCAGAGACTCTGCTGTGGTCTATTGGATCCTCACCCAGAAAAAGCCACACACACACACACACACACACACACACACGTTGTTTCTAGCTGGAGTTCCTCTGGCCAAGTGCCAAGATGTTCCTGTGGCTTCTGGTCAGCTTCATTTATTAGACAATCGCACACGCCCACTGGGCAACTGGTTGTACAACAGAAAACCAGTTTGTCCAGTAATTACATTTACATATCAAAAGGACAGGGGAGTGGACTAGAATGACCGACCGGCCTCCTGGAGATGACTCATCCCTGCGTCATCTCCAGGGTCCCCGCCAGCCATGTTTGTCCGACCATCCCCCATCACTGTCAATATGGACCCCACTCAGATACTGCTCAATCTACTCGTTCCTATGGATTATTGACATATCTGCGGAGACCTTCAGTTATTGTCTGTGCACGGTACGAGTGCCCAGACCAGGCTTAAATGTCTTAAAAGCAGGTATGCCTCTAAACCCAAAAGAAGGTTTTCATACTGACGGTTTTGCCGCTGGTTTGGATTTAAAACCACATTCAAATCCAACACAGGGAGATAGATGACAACTTCTAAAAACACACACATCCTAGAGTATAATGTCCACATAATAAAATTTCCACAACAGTCCCTCCTCTTTGTCATTTGCTCCCCAGTGTCCCCCGATGAATCTCGTTCTTCCTTGGAAAGAAACAGTTCCTCTTGTAAAGTTCTGAATGCAAAAAGCCAAACAGATGATGGAAAACAACAGACAGTCCATCTTGACACGCCGAATCTTAAAGCAAGTGTTAAAACAAATCTCGACACATGGATCATAAAGCAAAAACAAATCTTGACACGTGGATCATAAAGCAAATCTAAAACCAAATCTTGACACGCCAATTTTTTGGGCAAATCTTAAAACAAATCTTGACACGTGGAACTTGACACGTAGAATCTGCTTTAGGGGAGGTGACTCAGAGGGAGGACATGAGGTGGTGGGTTGCGTTTACCGTTGGTCGGTCTGAAATCCTCTGTATCCGGTCCATGGGTTGGTCTTCTGGGCGTCTCCTCTGTTCAGGCTTCGGTAACTCGGTCGGTCTGAATCCTCTGTATCCGGTCTATGGGTTGGTCTCCTGAGATCCTCTGTGTCCGGTCCATGGGTTGGTCCTCTGGGCGTCTCATCTGTTCGGGCTTCGGTAACTCGTCGATTAGACATCAGGAACATCTCACTCCGGCACATAGAAGGAATAGAGACAGAAACACTAAGTATTTATACTCCCATTACCAGGATCCAATGGAAAACACGAAATCCCCCGAAGCTTCCCAAAGCTTTAAAAAAAGATTCCAACCCTCACTAGCTATGGCTCCGCTTCTGACCTGCTCCCATCAGTGTGGACCTGACCCTTGTAAATCCCCCCCCTTTGGACGCTCTACTGTCGTTGTTTCTTGGTGATCTCCCTCACTACAACACCGCACAAGAATTTAAACAAGCGAATGGCAGGAGCCAGAGTTACTATTACAAATGTCTCCTTGTGGCCCTTGCTAGTCTTAGGTACATTTCCCTCGCTAAACAAATAAAGAAAATGATACTCTTCACTCTTTGACGTAGTTGAGAGACTTCTTGCAGTGACCGGCGTGGATCCAGTTGTCTCGTCCCTCGAACTTCAGGGAGGTTGGCGTCGTCTGCAGCACCTGGAATGGCCCACGATATCTCGCCTCTAGTCCCGTCCTCGGATGTTTCTTTAGCATGATCCAATCACCTGGTTGACTAGAATGAACACTGGTTATTGAGTTTGGGTCTGGGAGAGACTCCCGGACCTGGTGGACCTTTTGGAGCTCATCAAGGAAAAGCAATCATGATGGTCCTCAAAGTGTTTCCCTACTAGGTTGGAAAATTGATTTAGAGGTTGAGAGGTTAGAATAGTTAGTAAAAGTTGGAAAATTTACGTTTTTCACACCTTTATCTCCCCCCTTCTCTTCCTCCTTCATAACAGGAAGAAGAGACGCTGTGTTCAAAAATGGTGCATCGTCTTAGAGTCAGTTTAGTGGGTGTTAGAGCCACTTAATGTCTTTACTCTCTGGGTGATTAATGTCGGGTACCCTGAGAGATACAATGTCCTAAAAACCTTTTCCTTGCAAAACTGTACTTTTTTCAGCTTGCAATTGTCTTCCGAGGGACTAGTCACCGACCCCTGATGAGGACGTGTCCATGTTAGGTGTTGACCCTGGAATGTAAAAACACAAAAAAACTGGAGAGAGCAAAGTTAGTTACATTGGTGATAACAGAAACATCAGAGGAAACTACAACAGATCCAGTGTTCGTGGATCCAGCCTGCCTTAGCAGAGTTAGCCCAGTAAGAGCCTCTTCCGCTCCCATCATTGGATTACCAATCGCGGCTATCCCCTCTGGCCAGGTGTACATAATGCGGTTCTTCCGGACTGAAACCGCCTTCTGTATACCCTGTCAGTTTACCTTAAAAGACTTCTGAAGCTACATCTTAGCTACATCTAAGGTCTTTGCCGTCCAGAGTCTGGGTTTAAACTCCGTTATGAATTTCTCCCATCTCCAGGCGTCAAACGTCCCCTCCAGAGGGATACTCCAAGCGGTATCCTTGGACCATCTATGCCATTCTTTAAAAGGGGTTTCATGGCCTTCGCCCCAAACCTAGATTTCGTGTGCTGCGCAGCCATCTGACTGTGGGAAGCCTCGCTTTCCTTCCTTTGCATGGACGGCACTTTGCCCATGGCGATTCGAATCGGCTTATCGTCTTACCCCTGCGTCCAGGGAAACCCTTGCACCAATTTAGGAGAGCACCGTCTGGTGTCGTCTTTTACGGTGGATTGTCAGACTATAACCACTATACCACTATAGTCCCCCCAACTAGAGACCCTAACCGAGGCAACGTGTAACTATGACTTGTTGTCCCAACAGGTTTGGTACAGAACTATGCCCCAAACGATTAGTCAACAACCACAGATTACCCCCTCTGAATTATGTCTCTACCCCTCACAGTGTATGCATACACAAGCGTATACGCTGTACGCCCGTACACTGCGTCGCCAGACTAAACCGCACAGCACAATGACTATCCTTTCTCTACAGAACAATGTGGCTTCTCTCAGTATACATTTGTTAAATGGGGATAGCCTTCTGCTGTCTATTTCCTAGTTGTACGATGTCTCATTACAACACATGAATCACTGTCACCAAATGAAAAAAACTTCTCAAAAAAACTTAACAAACAGTCTGAACTTAAAGCCGAAATGACCTTCTCGCTGCGCAAAGCAACTCTAAACCAATAAAAGCGTATTATTCTCGCTTGCACAATCCGCTTTGACGTAGTAAATATAAAAAGAAAGTTTTAAAACCAAATCCTTTCTTTTTCTACCGCAAAACCAACTGTAATGCGATACTATGCAAAACGCAGCAAGGTTCTAAAACTCAAAACAATAACATAAAAAAACACAACTGAAGTACATTCTCTACCAAAACTTCAGTTACAGGAAGTCTTGCTATATACATTGAGATTCAGTAAAAAGTAACTTTTAACTTAAACCCAAAACTCAATGCAAACACCAAGAACAAAACAAAAAACCCTTAGAACACACAATTGTATAGGACTGAATTAACACATCAATGCCTGAAACAGTCCAGTCCCCAGCCACCTTTATATTACCATAGAAACAGGATTTAACATTACAATAAGGTCCCCAAACAGGTTTCCAGCGAAAGGAAAAAGTCAATTTGAATTAAGTTTAAAAGTTCCATTTTTTTTCTTTTTTTTTTTTCTGCAAAATACAAACAGTAAAATAGTTTAGAAAGACCTCAATAACATTTCTTCATTTCCCCTTTTCTGGAACCCAAAATTAGGAACTCTGCTGAACTCCCAGAAACGATCTCTTTCCTCTCTAAGCTTCACATTTTCACATTTCAGCCGTTCATATTGGGATTTTAAATCTTTTTCCTGGATCCATGACCTTGGCTGTCCCTGGCTTCTATGCCTTTGCAAAGATCCATGTCTGGGACCATTACCCCACCTTGCTGAATGAACCACTTTACGTCTAGGTGTGGTTCGGGGATACTTAGAATCTCTGTGTCTGTTGCCATTAGTTACCACACAGTACCTGGCAATATCTGAAAATCCCCTGCATGCAAAGCAACGAATAGCTTGTCTCCCTGCACAAAACCTTCTCTGGGCACATGGTGATCGGCCTTGCTGCACAACACTAACCATCCTAGCATTACTAGATCCCACACCACTATCTGAATGGAGTACTTTTACCACAGACTCACCTGAAGTATCCTCCGCCATTGCATTAACCTTTCCAACTCCAGGGTCAGACAAATTGTCCATCTCCATCCCTGAGTCGGTTTCAGTATCTGACCCAAAGTCCTCAGACTTCTCCATACTTACAGCACAATGTTCAGCTTCTGTCCTGCTGCAGGGACCAGACAATTCCCTTACAGCCTCCTGTGCATGCGTCGAGCTTTCAGACAAACATTCATTCTCCTTGCACAGCTCAGTATTAGACCTCACAGTACATTCATACTCTGTGCTAGTTTCAGCTGCCTGCTGGACAAGAGCTCTCAATTTATCAATTTCCACTTTCAAATCTTCCATCTCTCCTTCCAAACTCAGCTTCAGCCTACAAGACTCCGGAAATTTATCAGCTATCCAACCAGCAGCAAAAATCAGAGCATGCTTTCCTTTCCGTTACCGATCAGGTTTGCTACACAATTCTTGGCCTCCCACAAAGGATCAATAGATCCCTGCATAGCTTGAACAATGGCCACCGTGTGTTCTACCTTAGCTACTTCCTTAAAAATGCTTTCCATTGTATAGGAATACAAACACTACAATGGTTACTACGAAAAAGACACTGCTATCAATCTATGAGTTGTCCCAATACTTTTGGCACAGAACTACAAAGCACCACCCTCCTACACTGTAGTACCCGTATTAACTATACCAAACAATTCTACAATTCAGTGTAACAGCCACAGATATACAAACATTAAGCAGAATCATTAACCGTCACACAATGATTCCCCTATCAGGCTGGTCACTGGGCTATAACATGACCGAACACTCAAAACAAAATCAAGCTGTACATGAGACAAAAATAACTTCAGGACAAAAACTAACATTTGAGGCAAAAACAAACCGCTTTCCATAGACACCAAAACTAAAAGTGAATCAGCTCCATCTAAAACTGAATTCCTTGTTAAAAAAACCTGCAGCCCCAAACTAACCAAGATGGCTGCCAAACCACATGTTTTTCACACAAAGGTAAGATGGCTGCCAAACCACATGGTTTTCACACAAAGGTAAGATGGCTGCCAAGGCACATGTCTTTCACACAAAGGAAGACCAAGATGGTGTCTCCAAAATCCAGCAATAGAGAAACCAAATTAAACAAAACAGTTTCTCTATTCCCTGTGCCCCACCCCCGAAACCAGAGTAAAAACCTCCTCTGATTTAAAGGCTAACAGTATAAAAAATCCTCTAAATGCAGTTTCTCCTGTACAAACATTAAAACAAAATTCTGCCTCTACAAACCAAAATCACCTCTTACAAACATAAAAGTTACACAAACAGAAGTTACAACAAAAACGATATCCTGTACTGGTCAGCACACACGTCACAATCTCACCATACAGTCTCTATACAATCAGCTCAGATCCACCAAAAACTACAAAACAGAAAATTACTTACCTCGTTCTTACACAAAACGAGCAAAATCGTTTTTATCAAGCCGAAATTTCCTCAACGCAAGAGACAAAATTACAATTTACTTACTCTCTCCTTTTTTCTTCTGTGCAGAGGAAAAATCTGTTGGTTCCTTGTTTAGCTGACTCGCCATAATGTCGTAGAAATTAATCGATTATCAATTCCCTAATGTAGTTTGATCCGCTGTACTTACAAGCCGCTCTCTGCTAACTCTGGCATACTTATCTGAACGCCCGCAGCAAGGAGACCCAGAGACTCTGCTGTGGTCTATTGGATCCTCACCCAGAAAAAGCCACACACACACACGTTGTTTCTAGCTGGAGTTCCTCTGGCCAAGTGCCAAGATGTTCCTGTGGCTTCTGGTCAGCTTCATTTATTAGACAATCGCACACGCCCACTGGGCAACTGATTGTACAACAGAAAACCAGTTTGTCCAGTAATTACATTTACATATCAAAAGGACAGGGGAGTGGACTAGAATGACCGACCGGCCTCCTGGAGATGACTCATCCCTGCGTCATCTCCAGGGTCCCCGCCAGCCATGTTTGTCCGACCATCCCCCATCACTGTCAATATGGACCCCACTCAGATACTGCTCAATCTACTCGTTCCCATGGATTATTGACATATCTGCGGAGACCTTCAGTTATTGTCTGTGCACGGTACGAGTGCCCAGACAAGGCTTAAATGTCTTAAAAGCAGGTATGCCTCTAAACCCAAAAGAAGGTTTTCATACTGACGGTTTTGCCGCTGGTTTGGATTTAAAACCACATTCAACTCCAACACAGGCAGACAGATGACAACTTATAAAAACACACACATCCTAGAGTATAATGTCCACATAATAAAATTTCCACAACAAAAGACCGCCTGTATTGCTGCGGAAAGCAGACCCAGAAGACGAGCTAACCACCTCAACGGAAACTCCCTTGTGTCATGGAACTGACGTAACGCTCCCCACGTCAAACCCCAAGACTTTTATTTCCATGGCGAAAACCCCAAAAGACATAGACCGTTGCTTTTGGGGAAGACCTTATGTTCATTTATATTCGTGTGGTTTTAAATGTATTGTCGCTGAACCCCTTGCTCAGAGACTGTGGACTGTATTAACCCTCACTCCTTTGTTATTCCCCTCAGTTAAGCTATTTGTCTCTTAGTGTTTTAAATTGGTGGTTTTGTGACTCCAGCCCCCCCCCCTATCAGCACGTAATCAAAATGCCTTTAAGCCTGTCCCTTATGCTCACTGTGTTATCCGACACCAGGGTTAGCCTGGGATTGAAAGCCTGAGCTGGGTTTGAAACCCCAGCCAATCACCATCCAAGGGCCAACCAATCCCATTCCAGGAATGCACCTCATTGACTGTAATGGAGCCATCTGCAGAAACTTTAAACTTCTGCGCCCCGAAAAGTAACTCCTCCAGCGGGGTGATTTTTAACAGGTGGTGTGATCCTCAGGCGAGCTACCGTTGTGGTGATTTTCAAGAGGGAGCTCCATTGGGACCCCACGTTGCTGAGCCTTTCTTGACCCCAGGAGCTTAAGCAGCCCTGACCATGTGGCATCCAAGGGGGATATCTACTATATGCTGCCACTCGTGCCCCTACCCCCAGATCTGGGCGCTTTTTGGACTGTGACACCCTAGGGACCCGAGCTATCAAACGGTACCCCTGGATCGCTGCTGCTCCTCTGGAATCCCCCCCCAAACAAGGACCTGTGCTCTGTATGACTGCAGGTACAGTTAATTATAAGGCACCACCATGTACCGTAGCGCTGTACAATGGGAAAGACAGGATAACCAATATACATGCAAGTTAAACACATAGAACAGTACCAGAGAAGCCCCTGCTCAAGAGCTTGCACTCTGAGAGGACCTGATGGGGAACTGCTGAATGACGGTGCTGTAATGTCTGGGGGGCGGGAATGTTAACTGTTGTTATCTGATTGTGAACCAAATAAAAGTAGGCCAAGTGAAATGGCCAGTGTGTATCCTGTGATGAACATCCAGCCTGCCTGGTGTCTGTCTCAACTACGCTACAGCTATAATCACTCTCAGAAGGCACAGCACGGCATTCTGGAAATGCAAAGAGTCTCCAAGGCAGGCGTTCAGAACAAGCGGGTCTGGTGCTGTGGATCAGGCTGCTCGAGTCACTGAGTTCCGAGCAACTCAGAGGCCGGGCTGATCCTGGTAAGGGGGTGTCTGGAGAGCCAGGACAGACGGGAAGAGACGGCGTCCCGTCACATTGGCTGGCAGCGGTGTGGATAGAGGCTCTCCAACACTAAGACACCCCGAGATGACAAACTACGCAGCCTGCAAGCGGGACACCCTGAGGGACCTGCTGGAGAGCCGAGGAGGGAGCGCCGGATCCAACGGCAAGGATGCCCTAATTAGCGAGCTGACCGAGATGGACCAAAGGAACGGCGACACTAGACCCCGGTCAGCTGAGGAACTGTTCCAGCAGAGGGTCCGGGAACGCATTGCCCTGTATGGGGCCGATCCATCAGAAGCTTCTATACAACAAGTCATAAATGACATTAAGCAGCAGGATGCCCAGAAAGAAAAAGCTTGATCAGAAGGAAAGAAAGCTGGAGCGGAAAGAAAGAGAGCTGGATCGCCAGGAGAGGGTGCTTGAGCGGCAACACGAGCTTCAGATGATCGGGCGTCAAGCGGAGGCCAGGCAGATGGAGCCTCCACACCAAGAACCCACACGCCCCAAGAAGATACCGTTTCAGGTATTCAAGACTTTTAACGAATCAGAGGAGGAGATTGAAGGCTTCCTCCAAGACTTTGAGCGTTTATGCAAGGTGCACGAGGTACCACGCTTAGCCTGGGCAGGCATTTTAGCCAGCAAGCTGGCCGGGCGGGCCGCCGAGGCATATCGGACTGTCTCAGACCAGGACGCTACAGATTATTCCCAGGTGAAACAAACCCTACTAGCGAGGTTTGCCATCACCCCAGAGGCCAGCTGCACAAAATTCAGAAACTCCCGCAAGCAAGCCAACACCACTCATTTCGAGTGGGCCCACCGACTACAGCGGGACCTTAAGGGCTGGTTCCAAGGGAGCCAGGCTGATATCGTCGAGGCTGTCACACAGCTGATATTACTCGAACAATTTCTGGATCACACCACCTCGCCAATTCAGGACTGGGTACGGGACAAAAAACCCAGTACAGTGCAGCAAGCCCGCCACCCTGGCCGACGGTTACGTAGACTCACGGAGAACCAGCGGAGGTGCCCGGCAGCCATTACCTCAGCCCAGCCTGCCACCTCACCATGCGGCAACCCCACCATGATGGCCAGCGCCACGACAACCACCCCGAGCCAGTTCAACATCCGGATCCCGGTGCTACGCTTGCAACCGGCCTGGGCACCTCAGCCGGAATTGTCCCAACCGTTCCCCCAGAAGACCAACTCCTCCACCCTTACCAGCAGCCCACTGCTACCAAAACGAGCCACAGCCCCTGGACATCCAAGCCGAGTGGGAACAACTATATGAGGCTGATCCTGTCCAAGCTTCAGCTGGGGACAACCGACAACATCACCTTGATGAAACTATTTGGATCACTTGACCTCCTCCTACACCTCCGAGGCCGCCTTGCCTGTAACCACCCGGCAGCGGAGCCAGAGACCAACCGACGCCACTCCTGCGGGGACCCAGGTAAGACCACAAGCTTCCCTGACAGCTCAACCTGACCCTCCCATGACATGGGATTCCCCTACTGACCTAAGACAGCAGACCCTGAGTGACCCCACGCCAGAGGGCTACCGAGACCGGGCAGGGAAGGATGCCGGGGGGTAGAGGGAGACCGGATAGAGTGGGAAGGGGGCCTCCTGTATCGCTATAATGAGGGGAGGGGGGCTAAGACACCACGGGGGCCCCACAAGCAGCTAATCGTACCCCAGAAACACCGACTAGGGCTCCTGAGGCTGGCTCACGACATTCCCCCCCACCGGGCACCTCCAAAACCACGAAGCGGTTATCCCGCTCCTTCTTCTGGCCCAGGTTCCACACCAACGTACGAGAGTACTGCCGGACCTGTGAGGTCTGCCAAAAGATGGGGAAGACAGGGGATCACCCAAAGGCCCCCCTTCAACCCCTTCCCATTATTGGGGAGCCCTTTAGCCGAATAGCAGTGGATATCATGGGGCCCCTTGCCCATCCCCAGTGCCACAGGGAAAAAATACATACTCACGGTGGTGGACTATGCCACCCGGTACCCCGAAGCCATCCCCCTGGCCAATACCCAGGCTGACACCATTGCCGATGCCCTGCTACGGTCTTCACCCGAGTAGGGTTCCCCAAGGAGATACTATCTGACCAAGGGTCCCAGTTCACCGCTGAGCTGACGCAGCAGCTCTGGCGCCTCTGCGGCATCAAGGCCCTCCACAGTGCCCCGTACCACCCTCAGACCAATGGGCTGTGTGAGAGGTTCAATGGGACCCTAAAACAGTTACTCCGAGCCTTCTCCCAAAACCGGAAGGATTGGGAGAAGTATCTACCCCACCTATTATTTGCCTATCGAGAGGTACCCCAAGAGTCCACAGGGTTTTCCCCCTTTGAGTTACTTTATGGGCGCAGGGTTAGGGGACCCTTAGATTTAGTAAGAGACCACTGGGAGGGAATCGACGAGCAGGAGGGACTCCCAGTCCTAAATTACGTCCTGGAGCTGCGCGAGCGCCTGAGAGAACTGACGTACCTAGTTCAGTTGAACATGCAGGCCGCCCAGACCCAGCAGAAGGCCTGGTATGACCAGTCCGCCAGGAGTCGCTCCCTTTGTGTCGGCCAGCAGGTCTTGGTACTGAAACCACAGAGGCGAAACAAAATGCAGGCAGCCTGGCAGGGCCCCTACCAGGTGGTAGACCGGCTGGGCGATAACACCTACGTGGTTGTCAGTTGTGCCGACACAAGGGTCCGGCGGACGTTCCATGTGAACATGATCAAGGCGTACCATGAACGGGCTGAGGCTGTGGCTGCCATATGTGCTTCGGCTACAGAGGAAGCCGAACCTATTCCCCTGCTAGAGCTTCCTGGAACACATCATCTCAATGGGGGGGTGGAAGACATCCAGTTAGGAGAGGGGTTGGGCTCCCGGGAAAGGGCACAAGTCTGGAAGGTACTCCAGGACAGACGGGAGATGTTTTCAATGATCCCGGGGTACACTCGTAAGGCAGTACACAAGGTGGAAACCCACGGGCAGAAACCCTTAAGGCAACCCGCCTACCGACTCCCTGAGGCCGTACAGGAAGGGATGCGGACCGAGATCAGGGAGATGCTCGAACTGGGGGTGATCGAACCCTCTGCCAGCCCGTGGGCCTCCCCGGTGGTGTTGGTACCCAAGCGTGATGGCACCACCCGTTTCTGTGTCGATTTATAGGCGGTTGAATGACTGCACCACTACCGACGCCTACCCCATGCCCCGCGTAGATGAACTGCTAGACAGAATATCCCAGGGGCATTTCCTGACCACCATAGATCTATGCAAGGGCTACTGGCAGATACCCTGGAGGAGTAGGCAGTTCCGAAGTCAGCCTTTATCACCCCGTTCGGCCTATACCAGTTTAGGGTAATGCCGTTCGGGATGAAGAATGCTCCGGCTACCTTCCAGCGCTTGATAGATCACCTCCTCGATGGTCTACAAGACTTTGCCTGTGCATACCTGGATGACATTGCAATATACAGTCAGACCTTGGAGGAACACCTCCGCCACCTGGGAGTAGTGTTGGATCGGATACGGGCTGCCAACTTGACCCTGAAGCCAGACAAATGTAGGATCAGGCTGTCCGAGGTGCAGTACCTAGGGCACAAGGTGGGGTGCGGGAAACAAAAACCAGAGCCCGCTAAGATTGAGGCCATCCTAGATTGGCCGACCCCACCGGACCAAGACCCAGGTCCTTGCCTTCTTAGGGACAGTGGGGTACTAGCGCAAATTCGTGCCCCATTACAGTGACCTTGCCAAACCTTTTAACAGACCTGACCTGAAAGACCCTCCCTCGCCAAGTCCTGTGGTCCCCAGAGTGTGAGGCCGCCTTTAAGCAGCTCAAAGCGGCATTAACCCAAGCCCCCATCCTAGCAGCACCAGATCACAGCAAGCGTTTTGTCATCCACACAGATGCCTCCATGTTTGGACTGGGAGCTGTGCTAAGCCAAGTGGGAGACGACGGAGGAGAGCACCCGGTGGCGTACATCAGCCGTAAGCTCCTACCTCGCGAAGTTGGATACGCGGCCATCGAAAAAGTGTCTGGCCTTGGTTTGGGCCCTAAAGAAATTTCACCCATATGTCTACGGGCGATCGTTCACCGTGATGACCGACCACAACCCCCTGATCTGGCTCAACAGAGTGGCTGGAGAAAACGGCCGATTGCTCCGCTGGAGCCTGGCCCTACAACCATACAACTTTACAATCCAGTACCGCCCAGGCTCTCAAAACGGAAACGCCGATGGATTATACCGGCAAACAGCCCTGGAGCGTTGATCCCACTTTCTTTTTCCAACGACCCGGAGTCGACCCGTTGGGGTCCAACTGTGGCCGTCGGACTCCTTTGGGGAGGGGAGATATGTCATGGAACTGACGTAACGCTCCCCACGTCAAACCCCAAGACTTTTATTTCCATGGCGAAAACCCCAAAAGACATAGACCGTTGCTTTGGGGAAGACCTTATGTTCATTTATATTGTGTGGTTTTAAATGTATTGTCGCTGAACCCCTTGCTCAGAGACTGTGGACTGTATTAACCCCTCACTCCTTTGCTATTCCCCTCAGTTATGCTATTTGTCTCTTAGTGTTTTAAAGTGGTGTTTTGTGACTCCCCCCCCCCCCCCCCCCTATCAGCACGTAATCAAAATGCCTTTAAGCCTGTCCCTTATGCTGTGTTATCTGACACCAGGGTTAACCTGGGATTGAAAGCATGAGCTGGGTTTGAAACCCCAACCAATCACCATCCAAGGAGCTAGAAGGGCCAACCAATCCCATTCCTGGAATGCACCTCATTGCCTGTAATGGAGCCATCTGTAGAAGCTTTAAACTTCTGCGCCCCGAAAAGTAACTCCTGCAGCGGTGTGATTTTTAACAGGTGGGGTGATCCTCAGGCGAGCTACCGTTGTGGTGATTTTCAGGAGGGAGCTCCATTGGGAACCCACTTTGCTGAGCCTTTCTTGACCCCAGGAGCTTAAGCAGCCCTGACCATGCGGCATCCAAGGGGGAGATCTACTATATGCTGCCATTCGTGCCCCTACCCCCAGATCTGGGCGCTTTTTGGACTGTGACACCCTAGGGACCCGAGCTATCAAACGGTACCCCTGGATCGCTGCTGCTCCTCTGGAATCCCCCCCCAAACAAGGACCTGTGCTCTGTATGACTGCAGGTACAGTTAATTATAAGGCACCACCATGTACCGTAGCGCTGTACACTGGGAAAGACAGGATAACCAATGTACATGCAAGATAAACACATAGAACAGTACCAGAGAAGCCCCTGCTCAAGAGCTTGCACTCTGAGAGGACCTGATGGAGAACTGCTGAATGACGGTGCCGTAATGTCTGGGGGGGCGGGAATGTTAACTGTTATCTGATTCTGACCCAAATAAAAGCAGGCCATGTGAAATGGCCAGTGTGTATCCTGTGATGAACATACAGCCTGCCTGGTGTCTCAGCTACGCTACAGCTATAATCACTCTCAGAAGGCACAGAGCGGCATTCTGGAAATGCAAAGAGTGTCACGGACCGCGTTGGTATCGCGGGCCGCGCTGGATCTAGGGGGCGCCTGGCAGCGACTTCCTCGCTGCTCGCTGGCCAGGCGCCGAGTGATAACGCAGCCGGCTGCGCTCACGTGGGGCGCCAGGGGGCGGGGACTGGCGTGATGACGCGGACCCGCCGAGTTTAAAACCCAGTTTCACTATTCACCGGTGCCCTGACGTGGTAGTTACTTCCCGCAGAGCTCTTGTATATTTTGCAATTACTACTATTCTGTGTATGACCCTTGGCATTGGCAAACGAACCATTCTGTGTGACCCCTGGCATTGGCAAACGAACCACTCTGTGTATGACCCTTGGCATTGGCAAACGAACCATTCTGTGGTGACCCCTGGCATTGGCAAACGAACCACTCTTGTATAACCCTTGGCATTGGCAAACGAACCATTCTGTGTGATGACCCTTGGCATTGGCAAACGAACCACTCTGTGTATGACCCTTGGCATTGGCAAACGAACCATTCTGTGTATGACCCCTGGCATTGGCAAACGAACCACTCTGTGTATGACCCTTGGCATTGGCAAACGAACCACTCTGTGTATGACCCTTGGCATTGGCAAACGAACCACTCTGTGTATGACCCTTGGCATTGGCAAACGAACCATTCTGTGTATGACCCCTGGCATTGGCAAACGAACCACTCTGTGTATGACCCTTGCATTGGCAAACGAACCATTCTGTGTGTGACCCCTGGCATTGGCATTAACTCTTCTAATTCTGGTATTGAGGTCAGTCTGTGTGGCACCCTAAGCACACATCAGACTACCTCTTGTCTGGTTAGGATCTTGGGAAGAGCTAATTATTCTAAAGTCTTGTGTATCGTTCTAGTGTCATTCTTTGTGGTTACACTATCCTGTCGTATTCTGTGTCTGTCTAGTCGTGCCGACCAACCTAAGGATCGAAGGGTAGAGAGTGTCCTGCGTATAGGGACCACTAGTCAGATAGCAGAGGGATCCGTGACATTACGTCAGGGCCAATGGATCCCGCAGACCTCTCTAATCAGTTGACACGTATTGCAGCCAGACAAGAAGAGCAGGACCATAGGATGGACCAGATTGCTCTTGCCCTGCAAACCCTGTTAAACCGATCCAGTTCTGGAACTGCAAGCCCTCCAGACCCAGTAGTGCCTAGGATCAGTCGGCCTCTCCCGAGGGATGTAGGCTCAGTATGAAAGCACCCGTACGCTATGATGGAACACCAAACTTATGCCGGGGCTTTCTGACCCAACTGGAAACTTTGTTCGAGAACAACCCCGGATCATGTATGTCAGATAAAGCTAAGGTGGGCTATCTAATTAGTCATTAACGGAGAAGGCTTTATTGTGGGCTACTCCCTTGTGGGAGAACAAGAAACCCATCATATACGATTATGAGGGTTTTACCTCAGAGCTTAAACGCACCTTTGACCCCTCTAGAAGGGCTACTAATGCGGGGAGGTCATTATTTCACATTAAACAAGGTAATAGGAGGGTCTCTGAATACGCAATAGAATTTAAAACCTTGACTTCAGAGGTTCTCTGGCCGAACGATGTCCTAACCTTGGCCTTTACTGAAGGTCTGAACGACGCGTTTATGTTCGAGTTGGCTCCTCTAAAATTGCCAGAGACTCTTGATCACTTGATCGACTTCTGTATTGCTATGGATGATCAAATTAGGGAAAGGAGACATCCCAGGGATAGACCTAGAAGGCTCTTGCCTCCTTTACCCTTATCGTCCAGAACTACCGTTGCTTCCGGTAACCAGGAAAACGTTAAAACAGATCTACCTGTTGTTGAGCCTATGCAGATAGGAAAGACTGGTATATCGGAGGCAGAGAGAGCCCACAGAAGGGAGAAGGGACTCTGCTTCTATTGCGCCGGGGCAGACCACTTCCGCCTTCAATGTCCTCAGAGACCTAGGGGGAGCAGGGGTGAGAGTGGCAGATCAAGCCAAAGACCAGCCAATACCCAGGTTATAGGGTCTCTTTATGCCTCTTTCGTAAACAACGAAAAAAAAAAGTCCAGGATCCTGGTACCAATATCATTGACCTGGGACAAGGTTCACATTAAGACTGAGGCCTTCTTGGATTCTGGGGCCTCAGGCAATTTTATGGATAAACAGTTTGCTGCTAAATGCTCATACCTCTGGTCCTCAAGGACAGACCTTTTATGGTGGAGGCTATAGATGGAAACCCTCTATCCTGCCCACATATCACCCACGACACTGTTTCTGTATGCATGAAAACAGGAGTATTGCACCATGAAAACATATGTTTCCAAATCATTGAGTCCCCTTCTTGTCCTGTCGTGCTTGGGTTTCCGTGGTTGGCAGAACACAACCCGGTTATTGATTGGGTCCAAAGAGACATAAAATACTGGAGTCCTCGTTGTCAATCGCACTGTCTGGGGAGGGTCAACGTAATCGCTAGCCTCAACGTTGCCACAGCCCCTCCTTTGTCTACAGAGGTTCCTGAACACTATTTGGGATTTAAAGAGGTCTTCTCTAAGTCCAGGACTGAGGTCCTACCGCCGCACCGCCCGTACGACTGTGCTATAAATTTACTCCCTGGTACTATGCCTCCTAGGGGACATGTATACCCCTTGTCCCAAAAAGAAAATGACGTTATGGAGGAGTATATAAGGGAGAACCTGGAGCGAGGTTTCATCAGACGGTCCTCTTCCCCAGCAGGGGCAGGTTTCTTTTTTGTATCGAAAAAAGAGGGAGACCTGCGGCCTTGTATAGATTATAGAGGTTTGAACAGGATTACCATAAGGAACGCCTATCCCATACCACTTATCACAGAACTGTTCGATCGCCTAAAGGGGGCCAATATTTATACCAAACTTGATTTACGCGGGGCTTACAACCTCGTAAGGGTTAAAGAGGGACATGAATGGAAAACGGCTTTTAATACAAGAAGTGGGCATTATGAGTACCTGGTGATGCCTTTTGGCTTATGCAATGCGCCGGCTGTTTTTCAAGACCTCATAAATGATACCTTACGAGAATTCCTGCAAGTATTTGTCATAGTATATCTGGATGACATCCTGATATACTCGCCTGATATCGTAACCCATCATGTCCACGTGAAAAAAGTACTGAAAAAATTGTTGGAGGCTGGATTGTATTGTAAATTAGAGAATGTTTATTTGACATAAGGACAGTACATTTCCTTGGCTACATAATAACACCTGAGGGGTTCCAGATGGATCCTAAGAAACTTACAGCAATCCTAGACTGGCCTCTACCCCAAGGACTTAAAGCCATCCAGAGGTTTCTAGGATTCACTAATTATTATAGGAGATTCATTAAAGATTTTTCGGTTTTGGTATCTCCCCTCACGGCCATGACTAGGAAAGGGGTGGGGAATCAGAAATGGACACCCCAAGCCAGTCAAGCCTTTGAAGCACTCAAACAAGCGTTTACTACGGCCCCGGTACTCAGACATCCGGATCCGACTCTGCCATTCCAAGTGAAGTTGACGCCTCCGAAATAGGTCTTGGTGCAGTCTTGTCCCAGAGGGAAGCACCCGACAAACCCTTGCATCCATGCGGCTTCTATTCCCGAAACTCTCCCCGGCAAGAGGAAGACTATGACATAGGAAACAGAGAGTTGTTAGCAGTCATATCAGCCTTGGCAGAATGGAGATACCTACTGGAGGGGTCTAGTGACCCCATCCTTATCATAACCGATCATAAAAATCTCACATACATTGGAGATGCTAAACGGTTAAATTCCCGGCAAGCGAGATGGTCGTTGTTTCTTTCAAGCTTTAATTACGTACTGACCTATAGACCCGGGTCCAGAAACGTTAAAGCAGATGCTTTATCTAGACAGCATGAGTCCTACGAATTTAACATCCAAGATCAGCATCCCATTGTACCCCAAGAAAGGATTATAGCCTCTACCACGATTAATGTCTCGTCTCCTTTGTTGAAAAGGTTGCAAACCGTGCAGGGCACGGCCCCTGAAGGGAAACCTCCCGCGAAACTCTTTGTACCTGAATGTGAAAGAGAAGAAATATTAAACTTATATCATGATAAAAACGTCCGGGCACATGGGAATCACCAAACGGTGTCCAGCATCAATAAAATCTTTTGGTGGCCACGTTGCGCGAGATGTTAAAGATTACATAGCCGTGTGCGAGGTTTGCACAAGACATAAAGATCCCAAAACAGCACCCATTGGTTTGCTCCAACCTCTGCCTATCCAGAACGACCATGGTCGCACTTAGCTATGGACTTCATAGTGGAGTTACCCGATTCTAGAGGGAACACAGTTATACTTACGATCATCGATCGGTTCTCCAAGATGGGTCACTATGTTCCTCTTCGTAAACTACCGTCGGCAGCCGAACTGGTGCCCATATTCATTAACCACGTGGTCCGCATACATGGTATCCTCTTGGGATTGTCTCCGATAGGGGCACCCAATTTGTCTCCAGATTTTGGAAAGGGTTTTGTAAGAATGTGGGGATAGACTTGTCTTTCTCTTCGGCCTATCACCCCCAGACCAACGGAGCAGCAGAACGTGCAAATCAAAATGTAGAAAAGTATCTCAGGTGCTTTATCTCAGAACAGCAAGATAACTGGTCAGACCTGCTACCATGGGCTGAGTATGCTTTGAACAGCGCGGTGAGCGAATCCACAGGACATTCCCCTTTCTTCACCGTGTATGGTTTCGATCCTCCTTTGTTACCGACTACGTTTTCGGATACCACGATACCTGCTTTGGATGAACATTTGGCGTCCTTGAAGGACACTTGGGGGAAAGTCAAGGAGGCACTCAAGAAAAGTAGTGCCATCCAGAAAACCAAGGCTGACAGACACAGGAGGCAGGCACCCGTGTATCAGGTGGGGACAGGGTATGGCTTTCCTCGCGCAATATCAAGCTCCTAGTGCCTTCCATGAAGTTGGCACCTAGATTCATAGGCCCCTACAAGGTTTTGCGACGACTCAACCCCGTCTCCTATGCGTTGGCATTGCCTCCCCATATCCGGATACACAACGTGTTCCACGTGAGCCTCTTAAAACCTCTCTTGTGTAATCGGTACACCAGGGCCCGTATCCCACCTCCTCCTATCTCAGTGGAGGGTGAGGAGGAGTTTGAAGTCCAGGCCATTTTGGATGCCAGGGTATCTAGGGGCACTTTGCAGTATTTGGTCGACTGGGTGGGCTACGGGCCGGAGGATCGTTCTTGGCTCCCGGCTGCTGAGGTCCATGCGCCTCGGTTGGTGAAGGCCTTCTACGTGGCCCATCCTCGTGCTCCTGGGGGTCGTCCAGTGGCCGCCCGTGGAGGGGGGGTTCTGTCACGGACCGCGTTGGTATCGCGGGCCGCGCTGGATCTAGGGGGCGCCTGGCAGCGACTTCCTCGCTGCTCGCTGGCCAGGCGCCGAGTGATAACGCAGCCGGCTGCGCTCACGTGGGGCGCCAGGGGGCGGGGACTGGCGTGATGACGCGGACCCGCCGAGTTTAAAACCCAGTTTCACTATTCACCGGTGCCCTGACGTGGTAGTTACTTCCCGCAGAGCTCTTGTATATTTTGCAATTACTACTATTCTGTGTATGACCCTTGGCATTGGCAAACGAACCACTCTGTGTATGACCCTTGGCATTGGCAAACGAACCATTCTGTGTGTGACCCCTGGCATTGGCAACGAACCACTCTGTGTATGACCCTTGGCATTGGCAAACGAACCATTCTGTGTATGACCCCTGGCATTGGCAAACGAACCACTCTGTGTATGACCCTTGGCATTGGCAAACGAACCATTCTGTGTGTGACCCCTGGCATTGGCATTAACTCTTCTAATTCTGGTATTGAGGTCAGTCTGTGTGGCACCCTAAGCACACATCAGACTACCTCTTGTCTGGTTAGGATCTTGGGAAGAGCTAATTATTCTAAAGTCTTGTGTATCGTTCTAGTGTCATTCTTTGTGGTTACACTATCCTGTCGTATTCTGTGTCTGTCTAGTCGTGCCGACCAACCTAAGGATCGGAAGGGTAGAGAGTGTCCTGCGTATAGGGACCACTAGTCAGATAGCAGAGGGATCCGTGACAAAGAGGCTCCAAGGCAGGAATTCAGAACAAGCGGGTCTGGAGCTGTGGATCAGGCTGCTCGAGGCACGGAGTTCCGAGCAACTCAGAGGCCGGGCTGATCCTGGTAAGGGGGTGTCTGGAGAGCCAGGACAGATGGGAAGAGACGGCGTCCCGTCACATTCCTTGGAACTAAAAGCCGTCTGATTTCTTTGCGGATCAGCCGAACCTTGGCTGACAGCGGAGAAAGAGACGTCTCCAAATCTATTAAGAATCCTAGAAATTCGATGGATTGGGTTGGTGTGAAGATAGTTATTGTGATTTATTATGAACCTCAGGTTGGACATAAGATTGATCATCCAATCTCTGTGAACTATTAGTGAGAGTTGGTCTTCCGCCAAGAGGAGTATATTGTAGATTACTAGACACACTCCTCTGCCCCGGAGATATGACACCACTGGTCTCATTAACTTGGTGAAGCACCACAGGGCTGATGAGAGGCCGAAGGGTAGAACCTTGAACCTCCATAAGGTGTTTTCCCACCGGAATTGAAGGAAATCTCTGTTTAACAAGCCTACTGGGGTTGCCAGATGGGCATCTTTCAGGTCTATCTTGACCATCCAATCTTGCGGAGATAAAACTCCTTTTAATGTCGGAATGACTTCCATTTTGAAGTGGTTGTACACCACGTATTCGTTTAGATGTTTCAGAGTGATCACTGGATGGAAATCACCATCTTTCTTTTTTACTAGGAATATATTGCCCACAAACACCTCCTTGTGAGGGATGACCCTCTCTATTGCATTTTTCCTTAGAAGTCTTTCTACTTCTAGTGTAGTAATGTTTTTGTCCTCTTCGGACATTACCATAATTCCTGGAGGAATTGGTTGCGCAATGAAATCAATTCTGAAACCCACAACGGTCTGAAGGACCCATGGATCTATTGTAATTAGTTTCCAGTTGTGGAAAAAGCTAACACTCTGCCCCCCACCTCTCCTGGGGAAGAACGATCCCGATCTCCTTGGACCTCTGGAGCCACGCTGGCGAGGGAATTTGTTGGTAAGGCTAGGGTCAGACGAGCGCGTTTTCTACGGACTGTGCACCTGTGCACTTTTTGACAGAAGACGCAGTAGTGGCCACACAGTCCGTTTTTGTGACTGACGTTATTTTTGACAGATGTAGGAGGAAAATAAATTAAAATGAAAAAACATTTTGTCCGTCAAAAATGCAGGACGTGGAAATGCAGGACGTGGAAATGCAGGACGTGTAAATGCTGGAGGTGTAAATGCAGGACGTGTAGTTGCAGGACGTGTAGTTGCAGGACGTGTAGTTGCAGGACGTGTAGTTGCAGGACGTGTAGTTGCAGGACGTGTAGTTGCAGGACGTGTAGTTGCAGGACGTGTAGTTGCAGGACATGTAGTTGCAGGACGTGTAGTTGCAGGACGTGTAGTTGCAGGACGTGTAGTTGCAGGACGTGTAGTTGCAGGACGTGTAAATGCTGGAGGTGTACATGCTGGGCGTATAAATGCAGCCCATCTGACCACGTTCCATCACTCACACACAAAGCGTTGCGGACGCAGCGCACTCCGCGCTTCCGTTCTAGCGGTTTTATGTTCTTGCCTAACTTGCGTCCGTTTGCCGCGTCCGTTGTGCGTCCGCACATCCGTGCAGACGTACTTTGTGTGTGGGGCTTCATCATGATTCTCTGCTACCACTAACGTACTAATGTCCGGCAACACAGATGTGATTACTGCGCTCTTCTGACCTCAGCCTAAAAGTATGGATTCTTGACGCCCTCTGAATATGAGGATCTAAAGGAGCCTCTGGACATAGAGTAGGGGGTAAGGCCAGGAAAACGGCCCCTGCATTTCCAGGCCCTATTTGGAAAAGCTTGTTGAATATTGGCCCTCACCTTCTTGACGTTAGAGAAGGACCCTGAATAATCTGTCATTTAAAATGCCGTCCCCAAAAAGGAGGCCCTCGGCTTTGGGGCCTGGTTCATTATGAGCCAAAGTTGCCAACTTAGGGTCAACTTTTAGGAGTATTGAGCTTGATAGGACTAGATTTATGTTTCCGTATTCGAATAAATCCG
Source organism: Leptobrachium leishanense (assembly GCA_009667805.1). Classification (NCBI taxonomy): domain Eukaryota; kingdom Metazoa; phylum Chordata; class Amphibia; order Anura; family Megophryidae; genus Leptobrachium; species Leptobrachium leishanense. Next base: position 53,007,889 of record CM019066.1, on the reverse strand, counting down.
GCTTCTCGTTAGTTTAACTTTGTTATAGGACCTAGGAAATCAAATAATTTCTCGTGGCACACCTTTAAGGTGGCATCGACTCCTCTCTTTGGTGACCAATTTGTCTCCTGCAACATCTCTATAATCTTTGGCTCCAATTCTGGAACCAAATGCAGTTTATGTGCCAGAGTTGGGGCTGAGCACTCAGCCCCCAAATTACTGCGTGTCTTCTTATCCATAGGCACACGGATACGCTGCTCAATATAATGAGCCACATCCTCTATGGGTGTCCATTCTGTTGATCGTGGCTGCTTTAATTGCTCCAGAATGAACATGGAATTACCCAGAGCGTCCACCAGATCAGAAGCTGGTTACCCGGTGTCATTGGAGTCTGGGGAGGAAACGGAGTCCAATAACTCAGAAGAAGAGACGGGAGAATAATCTGGATCTGAGCTCACCTCCGACTCTGAAACATCTTCCTCAGTGAAACAATCTGAGGAGCTATCAGTATTTTTTGCGCTTCTGGCGCGTTTCCTTTTGGTGGCCTGAGTTACTTGGCCCCTTTTTTTAGTCACAGTGGTATGCTGTGGAGAGTCATGTGAAGTATGGGTTATCGTATGTTTTTTGGGAGTCGCTCCTCTCCCTCTCTTGAAGTCCCAGGGACGTCATCATCCGGAACAGACTCAATGGACATGTATCTGTCTGAAGCCGGGGTATTCACAGCAGATCTCCTGGCTGAGTGGTTATCCAGCTCCCTGACCATAGTGCTTTCTAAATTAGAGGAGAAAGCTGACAGAGCGGCTATAAGCGCATCTGCCGGATTATGTACATGTGGTACGGGTACTATAACCCCAGGGGAAGACGGCAGGCCCTGATTGGACATTGTCTAGTCGAATTATAAGAAATTCCCCGAGAAAATAACTTGCCGTGTAAAAAACGGTGCTAGGCTCCTCCTGAGGCAACTGATCGTGATGAACCGCTCATGCGTGCACCGCAAGCGTTACCTCAGAGACTCAATGCGTGAAGGCCGTGCTTCTCCCGATGACGAACTTGCAGGGGAGGCGCAGAAATGCGTTAAGAACCGCCGGAGAGTCAGAGTTAACCCTTTGGACGAAACATAACTAAAAGGGTCAATAAAATAAATACACCATGATGTCTAAGGGCACAAAGTCTTAACGGGGAACCCTGTAAATAAGCCAAAAGTTTAACCAAACACAGATAATGTATATAATAATAAAGATAATAGCGTACAAAGCCCAAAATATATTTTAAATTACACTTAAACGAATGTGTAAAACACAAGCAAATAAACTTTATTGCGTTGCTGCCAATACTTATCTTTCCTCGGCGAGCAGCAAAGAAAAGAGGGGTTGCCAAGGGTTACCAGGAGATTTATAGAGTGGTCTGCACAATGATTGGTCAAGAAAGGACTGGACTGTACCATTAACCGTTATACTGTTATGTTATTTAAACAGTTTTTTCTCTTTCAAAATACTTTTGTTGTTGTATTTGAGAGATTTCTTTGCTGTCGGCTAAAGTAAAGAAAAGATGGCATAATACTCGCCTCCGTGTCTTGTGGGATAATTTTATCCCTCTATCTTCCACTGACAGGCAAAGCAGTTTTAAATTTCCCGCTTGACCAGCAGAGGGAGCTTCTGGCCTGTGCTCTGCAGGCAGCCCGATTTTCATTGGCTCAGACAGTGACCAATCTGAAGCCAGGGGTGGGGACAAACAGCTCCTTGCCCGAAGCTGCACTGAAGAGGTCTGTGTGAATAAATTACTGGTGAACCGCGTCAGCTCCTAGCCCTGCACCCATCAGCTCCTAGCCCTGCACAGATCAGCTCCTAGCCCTGCACAGATCAGCTCCTAGCCCTGCACCCACCGGCTCCTAGCCCTGCACAGATCAGCTCCTAGCCCTGCACCCATCAGCTCCTAGCCCTGCACCCATCAGCTCCTAGCCCTGCACCCATCAGCTCCTAGCCCTGCACCCATCGGCTCCTAGCCCTGGACCCATCGGCTCCTTGATCAGCTCCTAGCCCTGAACCCATCAGCTCCTAGCCCTGCACAGATCAGCTCCTAGCCCTGCACAGATCAGCTCCTAGCCCTGCACAGATCAGCTCCTAGCCCTGCACAGATCAGCTCCTAGCCCTGCACCGATCAGCTCCTAGCCCTGCACCGATCAGCTCCTAGATCAGCTCCTAGCCCTGCACCCATCGGCTCCTAGCCCTGCACAGATCAGCTCCTAGCCCTGCACCCATCGGCTCCTAGCCCTGCACCCATCGGCTCCTAGCCTGGCTCCTAGCCCTGCACCCATCGGCTCCTAGCCCTGCTCCTAGCCCTGCACCCATCGGCTCCTAGCCCTGCACCCATCGGCTCCTAGCCCTGCACACCTAGCCCTCCACCGATCAGCTCCTAGCCCTGCACCGATCGGCTCCTAGCCCTGCACAGATCAGCTCCTAGCCCTGCACAGATCAGCTCCTAGCCCTGCACAGATCAGCTCCTAGCCCTGCACAGATCAGCTCCTAGCCCTGCACAGATCAGCTCCTAGCCCTGCACAGATCAGCTCCTAGCCCTGCACCCATCGGCTCCTAGCCCTGCACCCATCGGCTCCTAGCCCTGCACACCTAGCCCTACACCGATCAGCTCCTAGCCCTGCACCGATCAGCTCCTATCCCTGCACCGATCAGCTCCTAGCCCTGCACCGATCAGCTCCTAGCCCTGCACGATCAGCTCCTAGCCCTGCACGATCAGCTCCTAGGCCTGCACCCACCAGCGCCTAGCCCTGCACCCACCAGCTCCTAGCCCTGCACCCACCAGCTCCTAGCCCTGCACCCACCAGCTCCTAGCCCTGCACCCACCAGCTCCTAGCCCTGCACCCACCAGCTCCAAGCCCTGCACCCACCAGCTCCTAGCCCTGCACCCACCAGCTCCTAGCCCTGCACCCACCAGCTCCTAGCCCTGCACCCACCAGCTCCTAGCCCTGCACCCATCAGCTACTAGCCCTGCACAGATCAGCTTCTAGCCCTGCACCCATCGGCTCCTAGATCAGCTCCTAGCCCTGCACCCATCGGCTCCTAGCCCTGCACAGATCAGCTCCTAGCCCTGCACCCATCGGCTCCTAGCCCTGCACAGATCAGCTCCTAGCCCTGCACAGATCAGCTCCTAGCCCTGCACAGATCAGCTCCTAGCCCTGCACAGATCAGCTCCTAGCCCTGCACCCACCAGCTCCTAGCCCTGCACCCACCAGCTCCTAGCCCTGCACCCACCAGCTCCTGGCCCTGCACCCACCAGCTCCTGGCCCTGCACCCACCAGCTCCTAGCCCTGCACCCATCAGCTCCTAGCCCTGCACCCATCAGCTCCTAGCCCTGCACCCATCAGCTCCTAGCCCTGCACCCATCAGCTCCTAGCCCTGCACCCATCAGCTCCTAGCCCTGCACCCATCAGCTCCTAGCCCTGCACCCATCAGCTCCTAGCCCTGCACCCACCAGCTCCTAGCCCTGCACCCATCAGCTCCTAGCCCTGCACCATCAGCTCCTAGCCCTGCACCCATCAGCTCCTAGCCCTGCACCCATCAGCTCCTAGCCCTGCACCCATCAGCTCCTAGCCCTGCACCCATCAGCTCCTAGCCCTGCACCCATCAGCTCCTAGCCCTGCATCCATCAGCTCCTAGCCCTGCACCCATCGGCTCCTAGATCGGCTCCTAGCCCTGCACCCATCGGCTCCTAGCCCTGCACCCATCGGCTCCTAGCCCTGCACCCACCGGCTCCTAGCCCTGCACCCACCGGCTCCTAGCCCTGCACCCACCAACTCCTAGCCCTGCACCCACCAACTCCTAGCCCTGCACCCATCAGCTCCTAGCCCTGCACCCATCAGCACCCATCAGCTCCTAGCCCTGCACCCATCCGCTACTAGCCCTGCACAGATCAGCTTCTAGCCCTGCACCCATCGGCTCCTAGATCAGCTCCTAGCCCTGCACCCATAGGCTCCTAGATCAGCTCCTAGCCCTGCACCCATCGGCTCCTAGCTCTGCACAGATCAGCTCCTAGCCCTGCACCCACCGGCTCCTAGCCCTGCACAGATCAGCTCCTAGCCCTGCACCCACCAGCTCCTAGCCCTGCACCCACCAGCTCCTAGCCCTGCACCCACCAGCTCCTAGCCCTGCACCCATCAGCTCCTAACCCTGCACCCATCAGCTCCTAGCCCTGCACCCATCAGCTCCTAGCCCTGCACCCATCAGCTCCTAGCCCTGCACCCATCAGCTCCTAGCCCTGCACCCATCAGCTACTAGCCCTGCACAGATCAGCTTCTAGCCCTGCACCCATCGGCTCCTAGATCGGCTCCTAGCCCTGCACCCATCGGCTCCTAGCCCTGCACAGATCGGCTCCTAGCCCTGCACAGATCAGCTCCTAGCCCTGCACCCATCGGCTCCTAGCCCTGCACCCATCGGCTCCTAGCCCTGCACCCATCGGCTCCTAGCCCTGCACCCACCAGCTCCTAGCCCTGCACCCACCAACTCCTAGCCCTGCACCCACCGGCTCCTAGCCCTGCACCCACCGCTCCTAGCCCTGCACCCACCAGCTCCTAGCCCTGCACCCACCAGCTCCTAGCCCTGCAAACCACCAGCTCCTAGCCCTGCACCCACCAGCTCCTAGCCCTGCACCCATCAGCTCCTAGCCCTGCACCCATCAGCTCCTAGCCCTGCACCCATCAGCTCCTAGCCCTGCACCCATCAGCTCCTAGCCCTGCACCCATCAGCTCCTAGCCCTGCACCCATCAGCTACTAGCCCTGCACAGATCAGCTTCCTAGCCCTGCACCCATCCTCCTAGATCGGCTCCTAGCCCTGCACCCATCGGCTCCTAGCCCTGCACAGATCGGCTCCTAGCCCTGCACAGATCGGCTCCTAGCCCTGCACCCATCGGCTCCTAGCCCTGCACCCATCGGCTCCTAGCCCTGCACCCACCAACTCCTAGCCCTGCACCCACCAACTCCTAGCCCTGCACCCACCGGCTCCTAGCCCTGCACCCACCGGCTCCTAGCCCTGCACCCACCGGCTCCTAGCCCTGCACCCACCAGCTCCTAGCCCTGCACCCACCAGCTCCTAGCCCTGCACCCACCAGCTCCTAGCCCTGCACAGATCAGCTCCTAGCCCTGCACCCACCAGCTCCTAGCCCTGCACCCACCAGCTCCTAGCCCTGCACAGATCAGCTCCTAGCCCTGCACAGATCAGCTCCTAGCCCTGCACAGATCAGCTCCTAGCCCTGCACAGATCAGCTCCTAGCCCTGCACCCACCAGCTCCTAGCCCTGCACAGATCAGCTCCTAGCCCTGCACAGATCAGCTCCTAGCCCTGCACAGATCAGCTCCTAGCCCTGCACCCATCGGCTCCTAGCTCTGCACAGATCAGCTCCTAGCCCTGCACCCACCGGCTCCTAGCCCTGCACAGATCAGCTCCTAGCCCTGCACCCACCAGCTCCTAGCCCTGCACCCACCAGCTCCTAGCCCTGCACCCACCAGCTCCTAGCCCTGCACCCATCAGCTCCTAACCCTGCACCCATCAGCTCCTAGCCCTGCACCCATCAGCTCCTAGCCTGCACCCATCAGCTCCTAGCCCTGCACCCATCAGCTCCTAGCCCTGCACCCATCAGCTACTAGCCCTGCACAGATCAGCTTCTAGCCCTGCACCCATCGGCTCCTAGATCGGCTCCTAGCCCTGCACCCATCGGCTCCTAGCCCTGCACAGATCGGCTCCTAGCCCTGCACAGATCAGCTCCTAGCCCTGCACCCATCGGCTCCTAGCCCTGCACCCATCGGCTCCTAGCCCTGCACCCATCGGCTCCTAGCCCTGCACCACCAACTCCTAGCCCTGCACCCACCAACTCCTAGCCCTGCACCCACCGGCTCCTAGCCCTGCACCCACCGGCTCCTAGCCCTGCACCCACCAGCTCCTAGCCCTGCACCCACCAGCTCCTAGCCCTGCACCAACCAGCTCCTAGCCCTGCACCACCAGCTCCTAGCCCTGCACCATCAGCTCCTAACCCTGCACCCATCAGCTCCTAGCTGCCTGCACCATCAGCTCCTAGCCCTGCACCCATCAGCTCCTAGCCTGCACCCATCAGCTCCTAGCCCTGCACCCATCAGCTCCTAGCCCTGCACCCATCAGCTACTAGCCCTGCACAGATCAGCTTCTAGCCCTGCACCCATCGGCTCCTAGATCGGCTCCTAGCCCTGCACCCATCGGCTCCTAGCCCTGCACAGATCGGCTCCTAGCCGTGCACAGATCGGCTCTCTAGCCATCGCTAGCCTGCATCCATCGGCTCCTAGCCCTGCACCCATCGGCTCCTAGCCCTGCACCCACCAACTCCTAGCCCTGCACCCACAACTCCTAGCCCTGCACCCACCAACTCCTAGCCCTGCACCCACCGGCTCCTAGCCCTGCACCCACCGGCTCCTAGCCCTGCACCCACGGCTCCTAGCCCTGCACCCACCAGCTCCTAGCCCTGCACCCACCAGCTCCTAGCCCTGACCACCACCTCCTAGCCCTGCAGCCCTGCATCAGATCAGCTCCTAGCCCTGCACCCACCAGCTCCTAGCCCTGCACCCACCAGCTCCTAGCCCTGCACAGATCAGCTCCTAGCCCTGCACAGATCAGCTCCTAGCCCTGCACAGATCAGCTCCTAGCCCTGCACAGATCAGCTCCTAGCCCTGCACCCACCAGCTCCTAGCCCTGCACAGATCAGCTCCTAGCCCTGCACAGATCAGCTCCTAGCCCTGCACAGATCAGCTCCTAGCCCTGCACAGATCAGCTCCTAGATCAGGCCGGGCTGACGGCTGATTAATGCATACTTTGCCCATCCCTGAGATTACAGTTTAAACCAGGCAGTGTTTGTCTGACCATGAAGATTATGTTTGAGAAGCTGTTAATTCATCAATTCTTAAATATCTGGTTTTCCCGTCTTTGTGACAGAATGTTTGGATGTAATAAAGACACGGAAGCGAGTATTTGCATTCTTTCTCAGGTTCCCTGGGGATGAGAGGGTTAATGTTTCCTTTCTTTTTTCCTGCAGTTCATTCAATTGGCGCAAACCCTGAAATATTATGGTTACCTGAAATTCGAGCCATGTGTCACCGACTTCCCAGAGAAAGGCTGCCAGGTGATCGTGGGCGCCGGAAACAATGAGCTGAACTTCCAAGTCAAGCTGCCCAATGAGCAGATAAAGGAGGGAAGCTTTAAGGTGACGCGCATGAGGTGCTGGCGGGTCACCTCCTCGGTGAGTGTCCTTGACCAGACAGGAACATTGAACTCTAAAAGATCCAGACCGGAATGTTCTGTATCTTTACATTTCATGCCGGCTCTAGTACTGGTAGAGTGTGGCTGCAATCCGTTTTCAGACCCTGGCTGTAGTCAGTTTTTAGGGCCCACACACAGGCTGTGGTTGGTTTTGGGGCACAGGCCGTGGTTGGTTTTGGGGCCCAGGCCGTGGTTGGTTTTGGGGCCCAGGCCGTGGTTGGTTTTGGGGCCCAGGCCGTGGTTGGTTTTGGGGCCCAGGCCGTGGTTGGTTTTGGGGCCCAGGTTGTGGTTGGTTGTGGGGCACAGGCCGTGGTTGGTTGTGGGGCACAGGTTGTGGTTGGTTGTGGGGCACAGGCTGTGGTTGGTTGTGGGGCACAGGTTGTGGTTGGTTGTGGGGCACAGGTTGTGGTTGGTTGTGGGGCACAGGCCGTGGTTGGTTGTGGGGCACAGGCCGTGGTTGGTTGTGGGGCACAGGCCGCGGTTGGTTGTGGGGCACAGGCCGCGGTTGGTTGTGGGGCACAGGCCGCGGTGGTTGTGGGCACAGGTTGTGGTTGGTTGTGGGGCACAGGCTGTGGTTGGTTGTGGGGCACAGGTTGTGGTTGGTTGTGGGCACAGGTTGTGGTTGGTTGTGGGGCACAGGCCGTGGTTGGTTGTGGGGCACAGGCCGTGGTTGGTTGTGGGGCACAGGCCGCGGTTGGTTGTGGGGCACAGGCCGCGGTTGGTTGTGGGGCACAGGCCGCGGTTGGTTGTGGGGCACAGGCCGCGGTTGGTTGTGGGGCACAGGCCGCGGTTGGTTGTGGGGCACAGGCCGCGGTTGGTGTGGGCACAGGCCGCGGTTGGTTGTGGGGCACAGGCCGCGGTTGGTTGTGGGGCACAGGCCGCGGTTGGTTGTGGGGCACAGGTTGTGGTTGGTTGTGGGGCACAGGCTGTGGTTGGTTGTGGGGCACAGGTTGTGGTTGGTTGTGGGGCACAGGTTGTGGTTGGTTGTGGGGCACAGGCCGTGGTTGGTTGTGGGGCACAGGCCGTGGTTGGTTGTTGGGCACAGGCCGCGGTTGGTTGTGGGGCACAGGCCGCGGTTGGTTGTGGGCACAGGTTGTGGTGGTTGTGGGGCACAGGCTGTGGTTGGTTGTGGGGCACAGGTTGTGGTTGGTTGTGGGCACAGGTTGTGGTTGGTTGTGGCACAGGCCGTGGTTGGTTGTGGGGCACAGGCCGTGGTTGGTTGTGGGGCACAGGCCGCGGTTGGTTGTGGGGCACAGGCCGCGGTTGGTTGTGGGGCACAGGCCGCGGTTGGTTGTGGGGCACAGGCCGCGGTTGGTTGTGGGGCACAGGCCGCGGTTGGTTGTGGGGCACAGGCCGCGGTTGGTTGTGGGGCACAGGCCGCGGTTGGTTGTGGGGCACAGGCGCGGTTGGTTGTTGTGGGGCACAGGCCGCGGTTGGTTGTGGGGCACAGGCGCGGTTGTTGTGGGGCACAGGTTGTGGTTGGTTGTGGGCACAGGCTGTGGTTGGTTGTGGGGCACAGGTTGTGGTTGTTGTGGGGCACAGGTTGTGGTTGGTTGTGGGGCACAGGCCGTGGTTGGTTGTGGGGCACAGGCCGTGGTTGGTTGTGGGGCACAGGCCGCGGTGGTTGTGGGGCACAGGCCGCGTTGGTTGTGGGGCACAGCCGCGGTTGGTTGTGGGGCACAGGCCGCGGTTGGTTGTGGGGCACAGGCCGCGGTTGGTTGTGGGGCACAGGCCGCGGTTGGTGTGGGGCACAGGCCGCGGTTGGTTGTGGGCACAGGCAGGCCGCGGTTGTTGTGGGGCACAGGCCGCGGTGGTTGTGGGGCACAGGCCGTGGTTGGTTGTGGGGCACAGGCTGTGGTTGGTTGTAAGGCACGGGCCGTGTTGGTTGTGGGGCACGGGCATGGTTGGTTGTGGGGCACGGGCATGGTTGGTTGTGGGGCACGGGCATGGTTGGTTGTGGGGCACAGGCTGCGGTTGGTTGTGGGGCACAGGCCGTGGTTGGTTGTGGGGCACAGGCTGTGGCTGGTTTTGGGGCCCGCCCGCGTTTGGTTTTTGGGGCACAGGCGCAGGCTGTGGTTGGTTTTTGGGGCGCAGGCTGTGGTTGGTTTTTGGGGCCCGCGCGCAAGCTGTTTCTTGTACACGGGGTCCTGTTCCCCTGTCTTGGCCTATTGGCGCTGCGGAATACTTCTATGTCATGAATTTTTTATATACCTGGTTCTCCTGTCTGGACCAGGTGCCGTTTGCGAATGGTTCTGGGAGCCCCAGTAAGTCCGAGGCAAGGCTGGAGTTGGCCTTTGAGTATCTGATGAGCAAGGACCGTCTGCAGTGGATAACCATCTCCAGCCCTCAGGTGAGACTGGTGGGGATGGAGAAGTGCAGGTGAAAGGGCTGGAGTCCGGCGCTAGTACTCCCAATCTTGGGCTGAGGTGGGGGCTATCCAGCCTGGGGGCTTGTTCTCCATGGATTACAATGCAGAGTCGAAAAGGAAAAGAGAGATTTTTGTGCAGACTGTTTTGTCACAAAACACATCTCAGGCAGAAGGTGCACTCACATGTTCTGGGGCCAATTTGAACAAAAAGGCACCAAAACAAAGGCAGATGGGTAAATGAAATCCAGGGGCACCGATTCCCCTGTCATGATGAAGCTGTATTCAGCGAAACGCGTTTGAGGTGTATTTAATCGTTGTTTTAATAAATCTTTTGTAAGAGCCGTGGTGAATTATTCCTTTAGTATCCTGACAGTCTGAAGGATCAGATCTCCAGACCATCCGACCTCTGACAGGGGAATCGGTGCCCCTGGATTTAATTTACCCATCTGCCTTTGTTTTGGTGCCTTTTTGTTCAAATTGGCCCCAGAACATGTGAGTGCACCTTCTGCCTGAGATTCGTTTTGTGACAAAACAGTCTGCACAAAAATCTCTTTTTTCCTTTTCGCCTCTGCATTGTAATCCATGGAGAACAAGCCCCCAGGCTGGATAGCCCCCACCTCAGCCCAAGATTGGGAGTACTAGCGCCGGACTCCAGCCCTTTCACCTGCACTTCTCCCTCGAAACAGATTTGGGGATTTACGTTTTTTCTGGTTAGCCCGGCAGCTGTGCTTCTAATCCGGCAGTATAAATAATAATTTTATTTCTTTTCTCTTGATGGACAATACCTTCTTTTAAGTCCGGTTATAACCTGTATGGATTTATGATTTGTATGAACTGCTGATTAGCTGCCTTTTTATTTTTCATATTATTATCTTTTATTCCTTAAATTTAATTCTTTTTACTCCACTTTAATTATTTATTATATATTGTATTGTATATGCTGTATCCTCCTGCACAACCTGCAGTTTCACCATATATATATATGTATATTTTTTTGATTGAATCTTGGTTTAAATCGTTTATACCCCGTTCACAGGATTGCACTCGTTCACTTTATGACACCGTTACATATATCTAAATCTATTATAAGATTACTAGTTGTAAAGCCTGCCCAGAGGGCAGTCTATTGTGGATATTGCCCCTGCTCATGGATACTGCCCCAGCTCGTGGATACTGCCCCAGCACGTGGATACTGCCCCAGCACGTGGATACTGCCCCAGCACGTGGATACTGCCCCAGCACGTGGATACTGCCCCAGCTCGTGGATACTGCCCCAGCTCGTGGATACTGCCCCAGCTCGTGGATATTGCCCCAGCACGTGGATACTGCCCCAGCACATGGATATTGCCCCAGCACGTGGATATTGCCCCAGCTCGTGGATACTGCCCCAGCACGTGGATATTGCCCCAGAACGTGGATACTGCCCCAGCACGTGGATATTGCCCCAGCACGTGGATATTGCCCCAGCATGTGGATATTGCCGCAGCACGTGGATATTGCCCCAGCTTGTGGATACTGCCCCAGCTCGTGGATATTGCCCCAGAACGTGGATACTGCCCCAGCACGTGGATATTGCCCCAGCACGTGGATATTGCCCCAGCATGTGGATATTGCCGCAGCACGTGGATATTGCCCCAGCTTGTGGATACTGCCCCAGCTCGTGGATACTGCCCCAGCTCCTGGATATTGCCCCAGCACGTGGATACTGCCCCAGCACGTGGATATTGCCCCAGCTCGTGGATACTGCCCCAGGTCGTGGATATTGCCCCAGCACGTGGATACTGCCCAGCACGTGGATATTGCCCCAGCACGTGGATGGATACTGCCCCAGCACGTGGATACTGCCCCAGCACGTGGATACTGCCCCAGCACGTGGATACTGCCCCAGCACGTGGATGGATACTGCCCAGCACGTGGATATTGCCCCAGCTCGTGGATACTGCCCCAGCACGTGGATATTGCCCCAGCTCGTGGATACTGCCCCAGCTCGTGGATACTGCCCAAGCTCGTGGATATTGCCCCAGCACGTGGATACTGCCCAAGCACGTGGATACTGCCCCAGCTCGTGGATACTGCCCCAGCTCGTGGATACTGCCCAGCACGTGGATATTGCCCCAGCACGTGGATATTGCCCCAGCACGTGGATACTGCCCCAGCACGTGGATACTGCCCCAGCACGTGGATACTGCCCCAGCACGTGGATACTGCCCCCAGCTCGTGGATACTGCCCCCAGCTCGTGGATACTGCCCCCAGCTCGTGGATACTGCCCCCAGCTCGTGGATACTGCCCCCAGCTCGTGGATACTGCCCCCAGCTCGTGGATATTGCCCCAGCACGTGGATACTGCCCTAGCACGTGGATATTGCCCCAGCTCGTGGATACTGCCCCAGCACGTGGATACTGCCCCAGCACGTGGATACTGCCACAGCACGTGGATACTGCCCCAGCACGTGGATACTGCCCCAGCACGTGGATACTGCCCCAGCTCGTGGATACTGCCCCCAGCTCGTGGATACTGCCCCCAGCTCGTGGATACTGCCCCCAGCTCGTGGATATTGCCCCAGCACGTGGATACTGCCCAGCACGTGGATACTGCCCCAGCACGTGGATATCGCCCCAGCTCGTGGATACTGCCCCAGCACGTGGATACTGCCCCAGCTCGTGGTGGATAGCGCCCCAGCACGTGGATACTGCCCCAGCACGTGGATACTGCCCCAGCTCGTGGATATCGCCCCAGCACGTGGATATCGCCCCAGCTCGTGGATACTGCCCCAGCACGTGGATATCGCCCCAGCACGTGGATATCGCCCCAGCTCGTGGATACTGCCCCAGCACGTGGATATATTGCCCCAGCACGTGGATACTGCCCCAGCTCGTGGATATCGCCCCAGCACGTGGATACTGCCCCAGCTCGTGGATACTGCCCCAGCTCGTGGATATCGCCCCAGCACGTGGATACTGCCCCAGCACGTGGATACGGCCCCAGCTCGTGGATACGGCCCCAGCTCGTGGATACTGCCCCAGCACGTGGATACTGCCCCAGCACGTGGATACTGCCCCAGCACGTGGATATCGCCCCAGCACGTGGATATCGCCCCAGCACGTGGATACTGCCCAGCACGTGGATATCGCCCCAGCTCGTGGATACTGCCCCAGCACGTGGATATCGCCCCAGCACGTGGATATCGCCCCAGCACGTGGATATCGCCCCAGCTCGTGGGTACTGCCCCAGCACGTGGATACTGCCCCAACTCGTGGATATTGGCCCCCCAGCTCGTGGATACGGCCCCCCAGCTCGTGGATATTGGCCCCCCCGCTCGTGGATATGGCCCAGCTCGTGGATATACTCACCTACATCGGCCCTCCAAGCGATGGCGGTCCCGCTTCCAGCGTCCTCTCTCTCTCTCCGTTGGTCGCCGGGATGACGTCACGGAAGCCTTTGACCCCCGGGGTCAAAGGCTTTCGTGACGTCATTCCGGCGAACAACGGAGAGAGAGAGAGGATGCTGCAAGCGGGACCGCCGATGTCGGTGAGTATGTTTTGGGAACCTCGGCCCTGATCCCCAGCGGTGACCTTCTCCGGCTGCCGCTGGCTGCTCGGCGGGCCTCTAGGCTTAGGCGAGTCCCCGGCTCAGCTGGGCCTGTAGGCCCAAACCGAGCCGGGGGCTCGCCTAAGCCTAGAGGGCCGCCGAGCAGCCAGCGGCAGCCGGAGGAGGTCTCCGCTGGAGCTCAGGGCCGATTTTGGGGTGTATTTTTTTGGGAACTTCGGCCCCGATCCTCCAGCGGTGACCTTCTCCGGCTGCCGCTGGCTGCTCGGCGGGCCTCTAGGCTTAGGCGAGTCCCCGGCTCGGCTGGGCCTGTAGGCCCAAACCGAGCCGGGGGCTCGCCTGAGCCTGGAGGCCCGCCGGAGGACGGTCACCGCTGGAGGATCGGGGCATCTGGCCGTGTAAACACACGGGTAGCTGCGCGCGGCTCGTGCCGTTTTTTTTTTGGTTTTTTTTCACGCGGCCGGCACGCGCAGCTACCTGTGTGTTTTAACGGCCGCTTTCAAATGTCCGTCGCGCATGCGCAGTAGGGTTTTGGCGATGGACAGTTTTTAGCTTACTCTTTTATAGTATAGACTAGTTGTAAAGCCTGCCCAGAGGGCAGTCTATTGTGGATATACTGCCCCTGCTCATGGATATACTGCCCCAGCTCGTGGATACTGCCCCCGCACGTGGATACTGCCCCCGCACGTGGATACTGCCCCAGCCTGCCCAGAGGGCAGTCTATTGTGGGTATACTGCCCCAGCTCGTGGATATTGCCCCAGCATGTGGATACTGCCCCAGCACATGGATATTTGCCCCCAGCACATGGATTTGCCCAGCTCATGGATTTGCCCCCAGCTCATGGATTTGCCCCCAGCTCATGGATTTGCCCAGCACATGGATTTGCCCCAGCTCATGGATTTGCCCCCAGCTCATGGATTTGCCCCCAGCTCATGGAGTTGCCCAGCTTATGGATTTGCCCAGCACATGGATTTGCCCCAGCTCATGGATTTGCCCAGCACATGGATTTGCCCCAGCTCATGGATTTGCCCCCAGCTCATGGATTTGCCCCCAGCTCATGGATTTGCCCCCAGCTCATGGATTTGCCCCCCAGCTCATGGATTTGCCCCAGCTCATGGATTTGCCCCAGCTCATGGATTTGCCCCAGCTCATGGATTTGCCCCAGCTCATGGATTTGCCCCAGCTCATGGATTTGCCCCAGCTCATGGATTTGCCCCAGCTCATGGATTTGCCCAGCACATGGAGTTGCCCAGCTCATGGATTTGCCCAGCACATGGATTTGCCCCCAGCTCATGGAGTTGCCCAGCTCATGGATTTGCCCAGCACATGGATTTGCCCCCAGCTCATGGAGTTGCCCAGCTCATGGAGTTGCCCAGCTCATGGAGTTGCCCAGCTCATGGAGTTGCCCAGCTCATGGAGTTGCCCAGCTCATGGATTTGCCCCCAGCTCATGGAGTTGCCCAGCTCATGGAGTTGCCCAGCTCATGGATTTGCCCAGCACATGGATTTGCCCCCCAGCTCATGGAGTTGCCCAGCTCATGGAGTTGCCCCCAGCTCATGGATTTGCCCCCAGCTCATGGAGTTGCCCAGCTCATGGAGTTGCCCAGCTCATGGAGTTGCCCAGCTCATGGATTTGCCCAGCACATGGATTTGCCCCCAGCTCATGGAGTTGCCCAGCTCATGGATTTGCCCAGCACATGGATTTGCCCCCAGCTCATGGAGTTGCCCAGCTCATGGATTTGCCCAGCACATGGATTTGCCCAGCACATGGATTTGCCCCCAGCTCATGGAGTTGCCCAGCTCATGGAGTTGCCCAGCTCATGGATTTGCCCAGCACATGGATTTGCCCCCAGCTCATGGAGTTGCCCAGCTCATGGATTTGCCCCAGCTCGTGGATTTGCCCAGCTCGTGGATTTGCCCCCAGGTCGTGGATATGGTCCCCCAGCTCGTGGATATGGACCCCCCCAGCTCGTGGATATTGACCCCCCACCCCCACCAGCGCTCATACTTACCTGTCGAGCGGCGCCAGGGAAGTGAAGATTTCCCCGCTTCCGGTCTTTGAAGGACCCAAGCCGCGGTCACGTGACCGGGGCTTGGGTCCTTCAAAGCGGAAGCGAGGGAACTTTCCCTCCGCCGCTCGGGGGGTAGGATGCGCGCGGCAGCCGGGTAGAGGCTGCGAGCGCAGCCTCTACCCGGCTGCTGTGTGCATGTGTAACCGCCGCGGCGAGCCGGCAGCCGGCTACTGCCGCGGCGGTTGCATGCGCGCGCAACCAACCGCCGCTGGTTGCGCGCGCATGCGCAGTAAGGCTTTGGCGACGGACAGCCAAAGCCTTACTCTTTTATTATATAGATGGTCTTATCTTCAGCACTTTTGTAGCCTTTTTTCTGCAATATAAACAATACCATTGCTTCACCTTTAGCACGTGTTTTGATTGTCTGCCGAACGCACGGCATCTGCTTCACTAATTCCCTTAAACTCTCACCATATATCTATTACATGGCAGTACGGTTTTTACTGCTTGAGTATTTAATTGTATTTATTCTATTTTGGAGTAATATTTGTTTTGGTCCCATCTTTCTTGATTGATATATCTGTGGTGGGCACCAACAACCAATTTAACATACAGTAAGTGTTTTACGTATAGCATTGTCCTTCTGTGACTTCAGCTTAGCAGTTCATACATTCCTTTTTTTACATTTTCCTTGTCTTTGACAATAGGGCCATCTAGTGGCGCTACACAGGCACTACATTTACTTTGGTGGGGATGGAGAACCTGGGGGTGTCGTCCATACACATTCAGGGTTATTCAAAGAGATCCGAATTGCTTGAGAAAAGTAATGGAACAGTGAAAATCAGCGTTCGGTTCCCTTTCCTGGCCATTCGACTATCCAGAGAGCAGGCTGTTCAGCAAATCCTGGCGAATTGCCTGCACATACGGTGCCTGTTCGGTGCCTGTTCGAGGGCAGTGAAATCCCCATAGAGAAGCAATGCTTCGTCTATTCAGAGAACACAAACCAGCAGTGAAAACTTGCCGAATTGCTCTGCTGTTCGGTGGTTTAATTCGACAGGTTTATTCAGGCGAATCCCATAGGCTTCAATGTTAAAAATATTCCCGTTTTAATTCAATATCTAATAAACCGTAAATAAAGTCTCTTTATTTATAGATTTTTTTAGGATATCTTAAGCATTTTCCCTTTTGTTTTTTTTGCTTAAAAAGTCCGAATTGTTTCCTTTTTTTTTTTTTTTTTTTTAATCTTTTTTTTCTTTTTTCTGTAACTTCCCTTTTTATTATCATTCATTGGATTTTATATGTAAATTTCAGACATTTTCGTTCAGTAGTTTCTTTGCAAACAGCGTTTCACTTTTCAAACATTCAAGCAAACTGTTTTGCTAATTTATTCACTCCATTCGTCTGCGGTGTCGAGTTTTTCCGGCGGCTTCGCTGTGTGATCGGCTCCTGCTCCGGTTTTTCCAGCGTCTTCGGCGGGTTAATCCAGATCTTTTTGCATGTTTCGGCGTGCATTCGCTGGGTTTTTGCGGTGACTTTTCGTCGGGTTTGCGGCAGCTTTTCCCTGCGCTTCGGCCCTGTGGTGCTTACTGAATTGAAGAGAACGAAAAGTCACCAAACGTGCGGTGACTTTTCGATTCTCTTTGAATAACCCTGTATGTGTCAAAAGACGCAGACGTGAGATCCCTCTAGAAATCCGCTCTGTCCGGGTTGGCCTCCCCCCTCACTCAATGGTCAGAGGAGAGGTCAGCCGCGTGTCTTTGGGTGATTTTTGCTGTGCTCTATGTTTCAGGCCATCATGATGAGCATTAGTCTGCAGTCCATGGTGGACGAGCTGATGGTGAAGAAATCTGGAGGGAAAATCAAAAAGGTATCGTAGAATCTCTATATATTGGGGTCACCATCTGTCTCTTCCCTCAATTACATCATCCGTCATTCTGTCTCTGCACGCATGGTCCCTCTCGGTGTTGTCCAAGCTAGTTGGTGGTTTCTTCTCTCGTTGGGTGATTCTTAGTAATTGTATTTGCTCTCACAGATGCTTCGAAAGCGACAGCCATATCTGGTGAGACGGTCAGACAGTCAGCAGGCTGTGAAGTCTCCTCAGCTGGTGAGAATCCCCAGCGATCCTCTCCCTCCTGTGTGTCCCCCATTTCCCCTGGTCTGAGCCTCCTGTCTGTCCCCCATTTCCCCTGGTCTGACCCTCCTGTCTGTCCCGCATTTCCCCTGGTCTGCGCCTCCTGTGTGTCCCCCATTTCTCCTGGTCTGAGCCTTCTGTGTGTCCCCCATTTCCCTTGGTCTGAGCCTCCTGTGTGTCCCGCATTTCCCTTGGTCTGAGCCTCCTGTGTGTCCTGCATTTCCCTTGGTCTGAGCCTCCTGTGTGTCCCGCATTTCCCTTGTCTGAGCCTCCTGTGTGTCCCCATTTCCCCTGGTCTGAGCCTTCTGTGTGTCCCCCATTTCCCTTGGTCTGAGCCTCCTGTGTGTCCCGCATTTCCCTTGGTCTGAGCACCCTGTGTGTCCCGCATTTCCCTTGGTCTGAGCCTCCTGTGTGTCCCGCATTTCCCTTGGTCTGAGCCTCCTGTGTGTCCCCCATTTCCCTGGTCTGAGCCTTCTGTGTGTCCCCATTTCCTTGGTCTGAGCCTCCTGTGTGTCCCGCATTTCCCTTGGTCTGAGCCTCCTGTGTGTCCCCATTTCCCTGGTCTGAGCATCCTGTGTGTCCCCCATTTCCCTCCTGGTCTGAGCCTCCTGTCTGTCCCCCATTTCCCCTGGTCTGACCCTCCTGTCTGTCCCGCATTTCCCCTGGTCTGCGCCTCCTGTGTGTCCCCCATTTCTCCTGGTCTGAGCCTTCTGTGTGTCCCCCATTTCCCTTGGTCTGAGCCTCCTGTGTGTCCCACATTTCCCTTGGTCTGAGCCTCCTGTGTGTCCTGCATTTCCCTTGGTCTGAGCCTCCCGTCTGTCCCGCATTTCCCTTGGTCTGAGCACCCTGTGTGTCCCGCATTTCCCTTGGTCTGAGCCTCCTGTGTGTCCCGCATTTCCCTTGGTCTGAGCCTCCCGTGTGTCCCGCATTTCCCTTGGTCTGAGCCTCCTGTGTGTCCCCCATTTCCCCTGGTCTGAGCCTTCTGTGTGTCCCCCATTTCCCTTGGTCTGAGCCTCCTGTGTGTCCCGCATTTCCTTGGTCTGAGCCTCCTGTGTGTCCCCCATTTCCCTTGGTCTGAGCATCCTGTGTGTCCCCCATTTCCCCTGGTCTGAGCCTCCTGTCTGTCCCCCATTTCCCCTGGTCTGACCCTCCTGTCTGTCCCGCATTTCCCCTGGTCTGCGCCTCCTGTGTGTCCCCCATTTCTCCTGGTCTGAGCCTTCTGTGTGTCCCCCATTTCCCTTGGTCTGAGCCTCCTGTGTGTCCCGCATTTCCCTTGGTCTGAGCCTCCTGTGTGTCCTGCATTTCCCTTGGTCTGAGCCTCCCGTCTGTCCCACATTTCCCTTGGTCTGAGCACCCTGTGTGTCCCGCATTTCCCTTGGTCTGAGCCTCCTGTGTGTCCCGCATTTCCCTTGGTCTGAGCCTCCCGTGTGTCCCGCATTTCCCTTGGTCTGAGCCTCCTGTGTGTCCCCCATTTCCCCTGGTCTGAGCCTTCTGTGTGTCCCCCATTTCCCTTGGTCTGAGCCTCCTGTGTGTCCCGCATTTCCCTTGGTCTGAGCCTCCTGTGTGTCCCCCATTTCCCTTGGTCTGAGCATCCTGTGTGTCCCGCATTTCCCCTGGTCTGAGCCTCCTGTGTGTCCCGCATTTCCCTTGGTCTGAGCCTCCTGTGTGTCCCCCATTTCCCTTGGTCTGAGCCTCCTGTCTGTCCCGCATTTCCCTTGGTCTGAGCCTCCTGTCTGTCCCGCATTTCCCTTGGTCTGAGCCTCCCATGTGTCCCCCTTTTCCCTTGGTCTGAGACTCCTGTCTGTCCCGCATTTCCCTTGGTCTGAGCCTCCCGTGTGTCCCGCATTTCTCTTGATCTGAGCCTCCTGTGTGTCCCGCATTTCCCTTGGTCTGAGCCTCCTGTCTGTCCCGCATTTCCCTTGGTCTGAGCCTCCCGTGTGTCCCGCATTTCCCTTGGTCTGAGCGTCCTCTCTGTCCCGCATTTCCCTTGGTCTGAGCCTCCCGTGTGTCCCGCATTTCCCTTGGTCTGAGCGTCCTGTCTGTCCCGCATTTCCCTTGGTCTGAGCGTCCTGTCTGTCCCGCATTTCCCTTGGTCTGAGCCTCCTGTGTGTCCCGCATTTCCCTTGGTCTGAGCCTCCTGTGTGTCCCGCATTTCCCTTGGTCTGAGCCTCCCGTCTGTCCCGCATTTCCCTTGGTCTGAGCCTCCTGTCTGTCCCGCATTTCCCTTGGTCTGAGCCTCCTGTGTGTCCCGCATTTCCCTTGGTCTGAGCATCCTGTGTGTCCCGCATTTCCTTGGTCTGAGCCTCCTGTGTGTCCCGCATTTCCCTTGGTCTGAGCATCCTTGTGTCCCGCATTTCCCTTGGTCTGAGCCTCCTGTGTGTCCCGCATTTCCCTTGGTCTGAGCATCCTGTGTGTCCCGCATTTCCCTTGGTCTGAGCCTCCTGTCTGTCCCGCATTTCCTTGGTCTGAGCCTCCTGTGTCCCCGCATTTCCCTTGGTCTGAGCTTCCCGTGTGTCCCGCATTTCCCTTGGTCTGAGCGTCCCGTGTGTCCCGCATTTCCCTTGGTCTGAGCCTCCTGTGTGTCCCCCATTTCCCTTGGTCTGACCCTCCTGTCTGTCCCGCATTTCCCTTGGTCTGAGCCTCCTGTGTGTCCCCATTTCCCTTGGTCTGAGCATCCTGTGTGTCCCCCATTTCCCTGGTCTGAGCCTCCTGTGTGTCCCCCATTTCCTTGGTCTGAGCCTCCTGTGTGTCCCCCATTTCCCTTGGTCTGAGCCTCCTGTGTGTCCCCATTTCCCTTGGTCTGAGCATCCTGTGTGTCCCCATTTCCCTTGGTCTGAGCGTCCTGTGTGTCCCCCATTTCCCTTGGTCTGAGCTTCCTGTGTGTCCCCATTTCCCCTGGTCTGAGCCTCCTGTGTGTCCCTTATTTCCCCTGGTCTGAGCATCCTGTGTGTCCCCCATTTCCCTGGCTGAGCCTCCCGTGTGTCCCCCATTTCCCCTGGCCTGAGCCTCCGTGTGTCCCCATTTCCCTGGTCTGAGCATCCTGTGTGTCCCCCATTTCCCCTGGTCTGAGCCTCCTGTGTGTCCCCCATTTCCCCTGGTCTGAGCCTCCTGTGTGTCCCCCTTTTCCCTTGGTCTGAGACATCCCGCATTTCCCTTGGTCTGAGCCTCCTGTGTGTCCCCCTTTTCCCTTGGTCTGAGCCTCTTGTCTGTCCCCCATTTCCCTTGGTCTGAGCATCCTGTGTGTCCCCCTTTTCCCTTGGTCTGAGCATCCTAGTTGTCCTGCGTTTCCCTTGGTCTGAGCCTCCTGTGTGTCCCGCATTTCCCTTGGTCTGAGCCTCCTGTGTGTCCCGCATTTCCCTTGGTCTGAGCCTCCTGTGTGTCCCGCATTTCCCTTGGTCTGAGCCTCCTGTGTGTCCCGCATTTCCCTTGGTCTGAGCCTCCTGTGTGTCCCGCATTTCCCTTGGTCTGAGCCTCCTGTGTTTCCCGCATTTCCCTTGGTCTGAGCCTCCTGTGTGTCCCGCATTTCCCTTGGTCTGAGCCTCCCGTGTGTCCCGCATTTCCCTTGGTCTGAGCCTCCCGTGTGTCCCGCATTTCCCTTGGTCTGAGCGTCCTGTGTGTCCCGCATTTCCCTTGGTCTGAGCCTCCTGTGTGTCACGCATTTCCGTTGGTCTGAGCTTCCTGTGTGTCCCGCATTTCCCTTGGTCTGAGCCTCCTGTGTGTCCCGCATTTCCCTTGGTCTGAGCCTCCTGTGTATCCGGCATTTCCGTTGGTCTGAGCTTCCTGAGTGTCCCGCATTTCCCTTGGTCTGAGCGTCCCGTGTGTCCCGCATTTCCGTTGGTCTGAGCTTCCTGTGTGTCCCGCATTTCCCTTGGTCTGAGCTTCCTGTGTGTCCCGCATTTCCCTTGGTCTGAGCCTCCTGTGTGTCCCGCATTTCCGTTGGTCTGAGCTTCCTGTGTATCCCGCATTTCCCTTGGTCTGAGCCTCCTGTGTGTCCCGCATTTCCGTTGGTCTGAGCATCCTGTGTGTCCCGCATTTCCCTTGGTCTGAGCGTCCCGTGTGTCCCGCATTTCCCTTGGTCTGTGCTTCCTGTGTGTCCCGCATTTCCCTTGGTCTGAGCCTCCTGTGTGTCCCGCATTTCCCTTGGTCTGAGCCTCCCGTGTGTCCCCATTTCCCTTGGTCTGAGCCTCCTGTGTGTCCCCCATTTCCCTTGGTCTGAGCCTCCTGTGTGTCCCGCATTTCCCTTGGTCTGAGCCCTCGTGTGTCCCGCATTTCCCTTGGTCTGAGCCTCCCGTGTGTCCCGCATTTCCCTTGGTCTGAGCTTCCTGTGTGTCCCGCATTTCCCTTGGTCTGAGCCTCCTGTTGTCCCGCATTTCCCTTAGTCTGAGCCTCCCGTGTGTCCCGCATTTCCCTTGGTCTGAGCCTCCTGTGTGTCCCGCATTTCCCTTGGTCTGAGCCTCCTGTGTGTCCCGCATTTCCCTTGGTCTGAGCCTCCTGTGTGTCCCGCATTTCTCTTGGTCTGAGCCTCCTGTCTGTCCCGCATTTCCCTTGGTCTGAGCCTCCTGTGTGTCCCGCATTTCCCTTGGTCTGAGCATCCTGTTTGTCCCGCATTTCCCTTGGTCTGAGCCTCCGTGTGTCCCCATTTCCCTTGGTCTGAGCCCCCGTCTGTCCCGCATTTCCCTTGGTCTGAGCATCCTGTGTGTCCCGCATTTCCCTTGGTCTGAGCATCCTGTGTGTCCCGCATTTCCCTTGGTCTGCGCCTCCTGTGTGTCCCGCATTTCCCTTGGTCTGAGCCTCATATGTGTGTCCCGCATTTCCCTTGGTCTGAGCCTCCTGTGTGTCCCGCATTTCCCTTGGTCTGAGCATCCTGTGTGTCCCGCATTCCCTTGGTCTGAGCATCCTGTGTGTCCCGCATTTCCCTTGGTCTGAGCATCCTGTGTGTCCCGCATTTCCCTTGGTCTGAGCCTCCTGTGTGTCCCGCATTTCCCTTGGTCTGAGCCTCCTGTGTGTCCCCCATTTCCCTTGGTCTGAGCATCCTGTGTGTCCCCCATTTCCCTTGGTCTGAGCGTCCTGTGTGTCCCCCATTTCCCTTGGTCTGAGCTTCCTGTGTGTCCCCCATTTCCCCTGGTCTGAGCCTCCTGTGTGTCCCTTATTTCCCCTGGTCTGAGCATCCTGTGTGTCCCCCATTTCCCCTGGCCTGAGCCTCCCGTGTGTCCCCCATTTCCCCTGGCCTGAGCCTCCCGTGTGTCCCCATTTCCCCTGGTCTGAGCATCCTGTGTGTCCCCCATTTCCCCTGGTCTGAGCCTCCTGTGTGTCCCCCATTTCCCTGGTCTGAGCCTCCTGTGTGTCCCTTTCCCTTGGTCTGAGACATCCCGCATTTCCCTTGGTCTGAGCCTCCTGTGTGTCCCCCATTTCCCTTGGTCTGAGCCTCTTGTCTGTCCCCCATTTCCCTTGGTCTGAGCCTCCTGTGTGTCCCCATTTCCCTTGGTCTGAGCATCCTAGTTGTCCTGCGTTTCCTTGGTCTGAGCCTCCTGTGTGTCCCGCATTTCCCTTGGTCTGAGCCTCCTGTGTGTCCCGCATTTCCCTTGGTCTGAGCCTCCTGTGTGTCCCGCATTTCCCTTGGTCTGAGCCTCCTGTCTGTCCCGCATTTCCCTTGGTCTGAGCCTCCTGTGTGTCCCGCATTTCCCTTGGTCTGAGCCTCCTGTGTGTCCCGCATTTCCCTTGGTCTGAGCCTCCTGTGTGTCCCGCATTTCCCTTGGTCTGAGCATCCCTTGTGTCCCGCATTTCCCTTGGTCTGAGCCTCCTGTGTGTCCCGCATTTCCCTTGGTCTGAGCATCCTGTGTGTCCCGCATTTCCCTTGGTCTGAGCCTCCTGTCTGTCCCGCATTTCCCTTGGTCTGAGCCTCCCGTGTGTCCCGCATTTCCCTTGGTCTGAGCTTCCCGTGTGTCCCGCATTTCCCTTGGTCTGAGCGTCCCGTGTGTCCCGCATTTCCCTTGGTCTGAGCCTCCTGTGTGTCCCCCATTTCCCTTGGTCTGACCCTCCTGTCTGTCCCGCATTTCCCTTGGTCTGAGCCTCCTGTGTGTCCCCCATTTCCCTTGGTCTGAGCATCCTGTGTGTCCCCCATTTCCCCTGGTCTGAGCCTCCTGTGTGTCCCCCATTTCCTTTGGTCTGAGCCTCCTGTGTGTCCCCCATTTCCCTTGGTCTGAGCCTCCTGTGTGTCCCCCATTTCCCTTGGTCTGAGCCTCCTGTGTGTCCCCCATTTCCCTTGGTCTGAGCGTCCTGTGTGTCCCCCATTTCCCTTGGTCTGAGCTTCCTGTGTGTCCCCCATTTCCCCTGGTCTGAGCCTCCTGTGTGTCCCTTATTTCCCCTGGTCTGAGCATCCTGTGTGTCCCCCATTTCCCCTGGCCTGAGCCTCCCGTGTGTCCCCCATTTCCCCTGGCCTGAGCCTCCCGTGTGTCCCCCATTTCCCCTGGTCTGAGCATCCTGTGTGTCCCCCATTTCCCCTGGTCTGAGCCTCCTGTGTGTCCCCCATTTCCCCTGGTCTGAGCCTCCTGTGTGTCCCCCTTTTCCCTTGGTCTGAGACATCCCGCATTTCCCTTGGTCTGAGCCTCCTGTGTGTCCCCCTTTTCCCTTGGTCTGAGCCTCTTGTCTGTCCCCCATTTCCCTTGGTCTGAGCATCCTGTGTGTCCCCCTTTTCCCTTGGTCTGAGCATCCTAGTTGTCCTGCGTTTCCCTTGGTCTGAGCCTCCTGTGTGTCCCGCATTTCCCTTGGTCTGAGCCTCCTGTGTGTCCCGCATTTCCCTTGGTCTGAGCCTCCTGTGTGTCCCGCATTTCCCTTGGTCTGAGCCTCCTGTGTGTCCCGCATTTCCCTTGGTCTGAGCCTCCTGTGTGTCCCGCATTTCCCTTGGTCTGAGCCTCCTGTGTTTCCCGCATTTCCCTTGGTCTGAGCCTCCTGTGTGTCCCGCATTTCCCTTGGTCTGAGCCTCCCGTGTGTCCCGCATTTCCCTTGGTCTGAGCCTCCCGTGTGTCCCGCATTTCCCTTGGTCTGAGCGTCCTGTGTGTCCCGCATTTCCTTGGTCTGAGCCTCCTGTGTGTCACGCATTTCCGTTGGTCTGAGCTTCCTGTGTGTCCCGCATTTCCCTTGGTCTGAGCCTCCTGTGTGTCCCGCATTTCCCTTGGTCTGAGCCTCCTGTGTGTCCCGCATTTCCGTTGGTCTGAGCATCCTGTGTGTCCCGCATTTCCCTTGGTCTGAGCGTCCCGTGTGTCCCGCATTTCCCTTGGTCTGTGCTTCCTGTGTGTCCCGCATTTCCCTTGGTCTGAGCCTCCTGTGTGTTCCCGCATTTCCCTTGGTCTGAGCCTCCCGTGTGTCCCCCATTTCCCTTGGTCTGAGCGTCCCGTGTGTCCCCCATTTCCCTTGGTCTGAGCCTCCTGTGTGTCCCGCATTTCCCTTGGTCTGAGCCTCCTGTGTGTCCCGCATTTCCCTTGGTCTGAGCCTCCCGTGTGTGTTCCGCATTTCCCTTGGTCTGAGCTTCCTGTGTGTCCCGCATTTCCCTTGGTCTGAGCCTCCTGTGTGTCCCGCATTTCCCTTGGTCTGAGCCTCCCGTGTGTCCCGCATTTCCCTTGGTCTGAGCCTCCTGTTGTGTCCCGCATTTCCCTTGGTCTGAGCATCCTGTTTGTCCCGCATTTCCCTTGGTCTGAGCCTCCTGTGTGTCCCGCATTTCCCTTGTCTGAGCCTCCTTGTGTCCGCATTTCCCTTGGTCTGAGCCTCCTGTGTGTCCCGCATTTCTCTTGGTCTGAGCCTCCTGTCTGTGTCCCGCATTTCCCTTGGTCTGAGCCTCCTGTGTGTCCCGCATTTCCCTTGGTCTGAGCATCCTGTTTGTCCCGCATTTCCCTTGGTCTGAGCCTCCTGTGTGTCCCGCATTTCCCTTGGTCTGAGCCTCCCGTCTGTGTCCCGCATTTCCCTTGGTCTGAGCCTCCTGTGTGTCCCGCATTTCCCTTGGTCTGAGCATCCTTTGTGTCCCGCATTTCCCTTGGTCTGAGCCTCCTGTGTGTCCCGCATTTCCCTTGGTCTGAGCCTCCTGTGTGTCCGCATTTCCCTTGGTCTGAGCCATCCTGTGTGTCCCGCATTTCCCTTGGTCTGAGCAACCTGTGTGTCCCGCATTTCCCTGGTCTGAGCATCCTGTGTGTCCCGCATTTCCTTGGTCTGAGCATCCTGTGTGTCCCGCATTTCCTTGGTCTGAGCCTCCTGTGTGTCCCGCATTTCCCTTGGTCTGAGCCTCCTGTGTGTCCCGCATTTCCCTTGGTCTGAGCATCCTGTGTGTCCCCATTTCCCTTGGTCTGAGCGTCCTGTGTGTCCCCATTTCCCTTGGTCTGAGCTTCCTGTGTGTCCCCATTTCCCCTGGTCTGAGCCTCCTGTGTGTCCCGCATTTCCCCTGGTCTGAGCATCCTGTGTGTCCCCCATTTCCCCTGGCCTGAGCCTTCCCGTGTGTCCCCCATTTCCCCTGGTCTGAGCCTCCGTGTGTCCCCCATTTCCCCTGGTCTGAGCATCCCTTGTGTCCCGCATTTCCCTTGGTCTGAGCCTCCTGTGTGTCCCGCATTTCCCTTGGTCTGAGCATCCTGTGTGTCCCGCATTTCCCTTGGTCGGAGCCTCCTGTCTGTCCCGCATTTCCCTTGGTCTGAGCCTCCCGTGTGTCCCGCATTTCCCTTGGTCTGAGCTTCCCGTGTGTCCCGCATTTCCTTGGTCTGAGCGTCCCGTGTGTCCCGCATTTCCCTTGGTCTGAGCCTCCTGTGGTCCCCCATTTCCCTTGTCTGACCCTCCTGTCTGTCCCGCATTTCCCTTGGTCTGAGCCTCCTGTGTGTCCCCCATTTCCCTTGGTCTGAGCATCATGTGTGTCCCCATTTCCCCTGGTCTGAGCCTCCTGTGTGTCCCCCATTTCCTTTGGTCTGAGCCTCCTGTGTGTCCCCCATTTCCCTTGGTCTGAGCCTCCTGTGTGTCCCCATTTCCCTTGGTCTGAGCGTCCTGTGTGTCCCCCATTTCCCTTGGTCTGAGCTTCCTGTGTGTCCCCCATTTCCCTGGTCTGAGCCTCCTGTGTGTCCCTTATTTCCCCTGGTCTGAGCATCCTGTGTGTCCCCATTTCCCCTGGCTGAGCCTCCGTGTGTCCCCCATTTCCCCTGGCCTGAGCCTCCCGTGTGTCCCCATTTCCCTGGTCTGAGCATCCTGTGTGTCCCCATTTCCCCTGGTCTGAGCCTCCTGTGTGTCCCCCATTTCCCCTGGTCTGAGCCTCCTGTGTGTCCCCCTTTTCCCTTGGTCTGAGACATCCCGCATTTCCCTTGGTCTGAGCCTCCTGTGTGTCCCCTTTTCCCTTGGTCTGAGCCTCTTGTCTGTCCCCCATTTCCCTTGGTCTGAGCATCCTGTGTGTCCCCCTTTTCCCTTGGTCTGAGCATCCTAGTTGTCCTGCGTTTCCCTTGGTCTGAGCCTCCTGTGTGTCCCGCATTTCCCTTGGTCTGAGCTCCTGTGTGTCCCGCATTTCCCTTGGTCTGAGCCTCCTGTGTGTCCCGCATTTCCCTTGGTCTGAGCCTCCTGTGTGTCCCGCATTTCCCTTGGTCTGAGCCTCCTGTGTGTCCCGCATTTCCCTTGGTCTGAGCCTCCTGTGTTTCCCGCATTTCCCTTGGTCTGAGCCTCCTGTGTGTCCCGCATTTCCCTTGGTCTGAGCCTCCCGTGTGTCCCGCATTTCCCTTGGTCTGAGCCTCCCGTGTGTCCCGCATTTCCCTTGGTCTGAGCGTCCTGTGTGTCCCGCATTTCCCTTGGTCTGAGCCTCCTGTGTGTCACGCATTTCCGTTGTCTGAGCTTCCTGTGTGTCCCGCATTTCCCTTGGTCTGAGCCTCCTGTGTGTCCCGCATTTCCCTTGGTCTGAGCCTCCTGTGTGTCCCGCATTTCCGTTGGTCTGAGCATCCTGTGTGTCCCGCATTTCCCTTGGTCTGAGCGTCCCGTGTGTCCCGCATTTCCCTTGGTCTGTGCTTCCTGTGTGTCCCGCATTTCCCTTGGTCTGAGCCTCCTGTGTGTCCCGCATTTCCCTTGGTCTGAGCCTCCCGTGTGTCCCCCATTTCCCTTGGTCTGAGCCTCCCGTGTGTCCCCCATTTCCCTTGGTCTGAGCCTCCTGTGTGTCCCGCATTTCCCTTGGTCTGAGCCTCCTGTGTGTCCCGCATTTCCCTTGGTCTGAGCCTCCCGTGTGTCCCGCATTTCCCTTGGTCTGTGCTTCCTGTGTGTCCCGCATTTCCCTTGGTCTGAGCCTCCTGTGTGTCCCGCATTTCCCTTGGTCTGAGCCTCCCGTGTGTCCCGCATTTCCCTTGGTCTGAGCCTCCTGTGTGTCCCGCATTTCCCTTGGTCTGAGCATCCTGTTTGTCCCGCATTTCCCTTGGTCTGAGCCTCCTGTGTGTCCCGCATTTCCCTTGGTCTGAGCCTCCCTTGTGTCCCGCATTTCCCTTGGTCTGAGCCTCCTGTGTGTCCCGCATTTCTCTTGGTCTGAGCCTCCTGTGTCCCCGCATTTCCCTTGGTCTGAGCCTCCTGTGTGTCCCGCATTTCCCTTGGTCTGAGCATCCTGTTTGTCCCGCATTTCCCTTGGTCTGAGCCTCCTGTGTGTCCCCATTTCCCTTGGTCTGAGCCTCCCGTCTGTCCCGCATTTCCCTTGGTCTGAGCATCCTGTGTGTCCCGCATTTCCTTGGTCTGAGCATCCTTGTGTCCCGCATTTCCCTTGGTCTGCGCCTCCTGTGTGTCCCGCATTTCCTTGGTCTGAGCCTCATGTGTGTCCCGCATTTCCCTTGGTCTGAGCATCCTGTGTGTCCCGCATTTCCCTTGGTCTGAGCTCCTGTGTGTCCCGCATTTCCCTTGGTCTGAGCATCCTGTGTGTCCCGCATTTCCCTTGGTCTGAGCATCCTGTGTGTCCCGCATTTCCCTTGGTCTGAGCCTCCTGTGTGTCCCGCATTTCCCTTGGTCTGAGCCTCCTGTGTGTCCCCATTTCCCTTGGTCTGAGCATCCTGTGTGTCCCCATTTCCCTTGGTCTGAGCGTCCTGTGTGTCCCCATTTCCCTTGGTCTGAGCTTCCTGTGTGTCCCCATTTCCCCTGGTCTGAGCCTCCTGTGTGTCCCTTATTTCCCTGGTCTGAGCATCCTGTGTGTCCCCCATTTCCCCTGGCCTGAGCCTCCGTGTGTCCCCCATTTCCCCTGGCCTGAGCCTCCGTGTGTCCCCCATTTCCCCTGGTCTGAGCCTCCCGTGTGTCCCCATTTCCCTGGTCTGAGCCTCCTGTGTGTCCCCATTTCCCTGGTCTGAGCCTCCTGTGTGTCCCCCATTTCCCCTGGTCTGAGCCTCCTGTGTGTCCCCCTTTTCCCTTGGTCTGAGACATCCCGCATTTCCCTTGGTCTGAGCCTCCTGTGTGTCCCCCTTTTCCCTTGGTCTGAGCATCCTAGTTGTCCTGCGTTTCCCTTGGTCTGAGCCTCCTGTGTGTCCCGCATTTCCCTTGGTCTGAGCCTCCTGTGTGTCCCGCATTTCCCTTGGTCTGAGCCTCCTGTGTGTCCCGCATTTCCCTTGGTCTGAGCCTCCTGTGTGTCCCGCATTTCCCTTGGTCTGAGCCTCCTGTGTGTCCCGCATTTCCCTTGGTCTGAGCCTCCTGTGTGTCCCGCATTTCCCTTGGTCTGAGCCTCCTGTGTTTCCCGCATTTCCCTTGGTCTGAGCCTCCTGTGTGTCCCGCATTTCCCTTGGTCTGAGCCTCCCGTGTGTCCCGCATTTCCCTTGGTCTGAGCTTCCCGTGTGTCCCGCATTTCCCTTGGTCTGAGCGTCCTGTGTGTCCCGCATTTCCCTTGGTCTGAGCCTCCTGTGTGTCCCGCATTTCCGTTGGTCTGAGCTTCCTGTGTGTCCCGCATTTCCCTTGGTCTGAGCCTCCTGTGTGTCCCGCATTTCCCTTGGTCTGAGCCTCCTGTGTATCCGGCATTTCCGTTGGTCTGAGCTTCCTGAGTGTCCCGCATTTCCCTTGGTCTGAGCGTCCCGTGTGTCCCGCATTTCCGTTGGTCTGAGCTTCCTGTGTGTCCCGCATTTCCCTTGGTCTGAGCTTCCTGTGTGTCCCGCATTTCCCTTGGTCTGAGCCTCCTGTGTGTCCCGCATTTCCGTTGGTCTGAGCTTCCTGTGTATCCCGCATTTCCCTTGGTCTGAGCCTCCTGTGTGTCCCGCATTTCCGTTGGTCTGAGCATCCTGTGTGTCCCGCATTTCCCTTGGTCTGAGCGTCCCGTGTGTCCCGCATTTCCCTTGGTCTGTGCTTCCTGTGTGTCCCGCATTTCCCTTGGTCTGAGCCTCCTGTGTGTCCCGCATTTCCCTTGGTCTGAGCCTTCCTGTGTGTCCCCATTTCCCCTGGTCTGAGCCTCCTGTGTGTCCCCATTCCCTTGGTCTGACCTCCTGTGTGTCCCGCATTTCCTTGGTCTGAGCCTCCTGTGTGTCCCGCATCCCTTGGTCTGAGCCTCCTGTGTGTCCCGCATTTCCCTTGGTCTGAGCCTCCCGTGTGTCCCGCATTTCCCTTGGTCTGAGCCTCCTGTGTGTCCCGCATTTCCCTTGGTCTGAGCATCCTGTTTGTCCCGCATTTCCCTTGGTCTGAGCCTCCTGTGTGTCCCGCATTTCCCTTGGTCTGAGCCTCCCTTGTGTCCCGCATTTCCCTTGGTCTGAGCCTCCCGTGTGTCCCCCATTTCCCTTGGTCTGAGCCTCCTGTGTGTCCCCCATTTCCCTTGGTCTGAGCCTCCTGTGTGTCCCGCATTTCCCTTGGTCTGAGCCTCCTGTGTGTCCCGCATTTCCCTTGGTCTGAGCCTCCTGTGTGTCCCGCATTTCCCTTGGTCTGAGCCTCCCTTGTGTCCCGCATTTCCCTTGGTCTGAGCCTCCCTTGTGTCCCGCATTTCTCTTGGTCTGAGCCTCCTGTCTGTCCCGCATTTCCCTTGGTCTGAGCCTCCTGTGTGTCCCGCATTTCCCTTGGTCTGAGCATCCTGTTTGTCCCGCATTTCCCTTGGTCTGAGCCTCCTGTGTGTCCCCCATTTCCCTTGGTCTGAGCCTCCCGTCTGTCCCGCATTTCCCTTGGTCTGAGCATCCTGTGTGTCCCGCATTTCCCTTGGTCTGAGCATCCTGTGTGTCCCGCATTTCCCTTGGTCTGCGCCTCCTGTGTGTCCCGCATTTCCCTTGGTCTGAGCCTCATGTGTGTCCCGCATTTCCCTTGGTCTGAGCATCCTGTGTGTCCCGCATTTCCCTTGGTCTGAGCATCCTGTGTGTCCCGCATTTCCCTTGGTCTGAGCATCCTGTGTGTCCCGCATTTCCCTTGGTCTGAGCCTCCTGTGTGTCCCGCATTTCCCTTGGTCTGAGCCTCCTGTGTGTCCCGCATTTCCCTTGGTCTGAGCCTCCTGTCTCTGTTGTTGTCGCTCATTCTGTTTGTGTCTGTCCACAGGATTCTCCAGACCCCGCTCGAGAGCCCATCGTTAAATTATCGGTAAGTTTCTTCTTGAGATGTGTATAATGAACCTTCTTTGTGTTTACAATCTCCCAGTGCAGCAAACACACACTTCCTGCTATACACACTCCACAATAAACACAACACCTGGCTGGTCTCGCACATGGCTCTACCCTTGTAGGAGATCTGCAGTGTCTGTCATGGATGAGCTTCTCTCCACCTATCCCAGACTCCAAATATCTTCTACCAGACAGCAGCCGAGCGAGTTTTACTTAAAGTGAAGTCTCACCTGTAGAGAAGCAGAGACGTTCTGCTTGACAATGATCTGAGTCCAGGATAGACCAGACAAGCTCATGCTTGATGGACACTGTGGATGGAGAAACTCCAGTGAAGATCTCATTAGTATACACACATGTTCGCGACCTCCTGGGTTTTAGGTTACAATCCTGGAGATGATGATTAAAGTGAATGAGAGGTGTAGGACAGTTCCTCCAGCAGAGGCCGGTCAGGTGCT
Source organism: Leptobrachium leishanense (assembly GCA_009667805.1). NCBI lineage: Eukaryota > Metazoa > Chordata > Amphibia > Anura > Megophryidae > Leptobrachium > Leptobrachium leishanense. Next base: position 52,976,582 of record CM019066.1, on the reverse strand, counting down.
CCTCGTCCATCGATAAGATGGAGGTTCTGTATGTTCCTCCTCACTTTGCTGAAGGCGATTAAATGTCCAGAGAGCTGTAACTGGAGAAATTATATCCACAAAAAGTGAAAGCGTTGAACATGGAGCTGGAAGCTTGGAATCCAAATGAAAACGGGAGATAAATCCATCAACCAGAACAATCTGATGGATTATTTAACCTGAAAAGAATCGAGAAATGGATTATAAACTCCTAACCTAGGAGCGTGATGTCATACTCAGATGATGTATATATAGATTAATCTCAATATAAAGAGAACTCTATATAAAGAGGGTGTGAATTCACAACAACAATTTAAATACGAATACAATAGAATTATAGGATTAACAATGAGAAACAACATTCAGATGATGGAGAGATATTACTCGGCTCGGCGTCTTTAATAAAATGTCATACTTGTAATAAAATCCCCAGAGGCTTCATATCATACGGTGTCAAAGGTAGATGCCAGAGAGCCTAGAGGTTTCTGGGACAAAGCTGGGTAAAATATGTGAGAAAAGGATGTGTTTGTATATTTTAGAAAATTTTAAAGGAGCCGCCCGACGGGGTGAAAGACCATCCCCATAAATCCAGGGCTCTGGTATCAGACACTGCAGGAAATCAGGCACACGTGCAGTGGCAATCTGGCAGAGCGGTGTTTTCAGGAGGGATGGGAGTTCAGAGGATAAGACTCGTGAGGGAATCTGAAACATCTCAAATTAATGAATATTTGTGTGTCGGAGGTCTTTGAAGACCCTTCACTATTCTACCCACCATTAGATGTTTAGCTATTGGCAAAACCCTGATCAAACAAGGTAGTGAAGAAGATAAAAAGTAGCCCTTCTTCTCCATGAGTGATGGTAGCATTTCCAGGAACCCACGTTTGGTGGGGGAGTCCTAGAGTCTGATTTGAAAGATGAGTGGAAAAGCCTGGGATATTCCCCAAAATATATCAGCTGGGAAACCTTGAGACCTGAGCGGGCCCCATGTAGAGCAGGCCATTAGTGCCGTTGCTTCTCCTAAGGACCCTCACAAACCTCTCCTTTTCGTATCGACAGGAGGTATTACAAAGTGCCGGCGCACGTTACCGTATCTAGACTGGGTATTACAAAATGTCGGCGAGTGTTACCGTATCGAGACAGAAGGTATTACAAAATGCCGGCGCATGTTATCGTCTCGAGACGGGGGGTATTACAAAGTGGAGGCGCACGTTACCGTATCGACAGGAGGTATTACAAAGTGCCGGCGCGTATTACTGTCCCGAGACAGGAGGTATTACAAATTCCCGCGCACGTTACCGTATCGAGACAGGGGATATTAGAAAGTGCCGACGCACATTACTGTATTGAGACGGAGGGCATTACAAAATGTCGGCGCATGTTACCGTCTCGAGACGAGGGGGGGGGTATTACAAAGTGCCGGCGCACGTTACCGCATCGACAGGTATTACAAAGTGCTAGCGCACATTACCGTATCGATAGCAGGTATTACAAAGTGCCGGCGCGTATTACTGTCACGAGACAGGAGGTATTACAAATTCCCACGCACATTACCGTATCGAGACAGAGGGTATTACAAAGTGCCGGCGCACGTTACTGTATTGAGACGGAGGGTATTACAAAGTGCCGGCGCACGTTACTGTATTGAGACGGAGGGTATTACAAAGTGCCGGCGCACGTTACTGTATTGAGACGGAGGGTATTACAAAGTGCCGGCGCACGTTACTGTATTGAGACGGAGGGTATTACAAAGTGCCGGCGCACGTTACTGTATTGAGACGGAGGGTATTACAAAGTGCCGGCGCACGTTACTGTATTGAGACGGAGGGTATTACAAAGTGCCGGCGCACGTTACTGTATTGAGACAGAGGGTATTACAAAGTGCCGGCGCACGTTACTGTTTTGAGACGGAGGGTATTACAAAGTGCCGGCGCACGTTACTGTATTGAGACGGAGGGTATTACAAAGTGCCGGCGCACGTTACTGTTTTGAGACGGAGGGTATTACAAAGTGCCGGCGCACGTTACTGTTTTGAGACGGAGGGTATTACAAAGTGCCGGCGCACGTTACTGTATTGAGACGGAGGGTATTACAAAGTGCCGGCGCACGTTACTGTATTGAGACGGAGGGTATTACAAAGTGCCGGCGCACATTACTGTTTTGAGACGGAGGGTATTACAAAGTGCCGGCGCACGTTACTGTTTTGAGACGGAGGGTATTACAAAGTGCCGGCGCACGTTACTGTTTTGAGACGGAGGGTATTACAAAGTGCCGGCGCACGTTACTGTATTGAGACGGAGGGTATTACAAAGTGCCGGCGCACGTTACCGCATCGACAGGTATTACAAAGTGCTAGCGCACATTACCGTATCGATAGCAGGTATTACAAAGTGCCGGCGCGTATTACTGTCACGAGACCGGAGGTATTACAAATTCCCACGCACGTTACCGTATCGAGACATGGGGTATTACAAAGTGCTGGCGCACGTTACTGTATTGAGACGGAGGGTATTACAAAGTGCCGGCGCACGTTACTGTATTGAGACGGAGGGTATTACAAAGTGCCGGCGCACGTTACTGTATTGAGACGGAGGGTATTACAAAGTGCCGGCGCACGTTACTGTTTTGAGACGGAGGGTATTACAAAGTGCCGGCGCACGTTACTGTATTGAGACGGAGGGTATTACAAAGTGCCGGCGCACGTTACTGTTTTGAGACGGAGGGTATTACAAAGTGCCGGCGCACGTTACTGTATTGAGACGGAGGGTATTACAAAGTGCCGGCGCACGTTACTGTATTGAGACGGAGGGTATTACAAAGTGTCGGCGCGCGTTACTGTATTGAGACAGAGGGTATTACAAAGTGCCGGCGCACGTTACTGTTTTGAGACGGAGGGTATTACAAAGTGCCGGCGCACATTACTGTATTGAGACGGAGGGTATTACAAAGTGCCGGCGCACGTTACTGTATTGAGACGGAGGGTATTACAAAGTGTTGGCGCGCGTTACTGTATTGAGACAGAGGGTATTACAAAGTGCCGGCGCACGTTACTGTTTTGAGACGGAGGGTATTACAAAGTGCCGGCGCATGTTACTGTTTTGAGACGGAGGGTATTACAAAGTGCCGGCGCACGTTACTGTTTTGAGACGGAGGGTATTACAAAGTGCCGGCGCTCGTTACTGTATTGAGACGGAGGGTATTACAAAGTGCCGGCGCTCGTTACTGTATTGAGACGGAGGGTATTACAAAGTGCCGGCGCACGTTACTGTATTGAGACGGAGGGTATTACAAAGTGCCGGCGCACGTTACTGTATTGAGACGGAGGGTATTACAAAGTGCCGGCGCACATTACTGTATTTAGACGGAGGGTATTACAAAGTGCCGGCGCACATTACTGTTTTGAGACGGAGGGTATTACAAAGTGCCGGCGCTCGTTACTGTATGAGACGGAGGGTATTACAAAGTGCCGGCGCTCGTTACTGTATTGAGACGGAGGGTATTACAAAGTGCCGGCGCATGTTACTGTATTGAGACGGAGGGTATTACAAAGTGCCGGCGCACATTACTGTATTTAGACGGAGGGTATTACAAAGTGCCGGCGCACATTACTGTTTTGAGACGGAGGGTATTACAAAGTGCCGGCGCACGTTACTGTTTTGAGATGGAGGGTATTACAAAGTGCCGGCGAGTGTTACCGTATCGCGACAGGAGGTATTACAAAGTGCCGGCACACGTTACTGTATCGAGATAGAGCTCCTGTTCTGATTGGTCCGGTGCTCTCCTCACTACGTTCTGATTGGTCCGGTGCTCTCCTCACCACGTTCTGATTGGTCCGGTGCTCTCCTCACCACGTTCTGATTGGTCCGGTGCTCTCCTCACCACGTTCTGATTGGTCCGGTGCTCTCCTCACCACGTTCTGATTGGTCCGGTGCTCTCCTCACCACGTTCTGATTGGTCCGGTGCTCTCCTCACCACGTTCTGATTGGTCCGGTGCTCTCCTCACCACGTTCTGATTGGTCCGGTGCTCTCCTCACCACGTTCTGATTGGTCCGGTGCTCTCCTCACCACGTTCTGATAGGTTCCTGTGTTTAGCTACCGCCTTTCGTCGTTATCTTTTGTTCCAGAGAGCTAAATCGTAAAGAGCGTCAGATCAGATGAAGCCTCCAGGTTATAGAATCGCAGGTGGTGGCACATGAAATCATGTCCATACTTTGGTGATGCAATGTTCACCAGTCAGCATGTCAATGTATGGATTAATTTTGCGGCAGCACCTCGGTGAGTGTGGGGTACGGTAAAAAGGGATGGACCTCGCTCGGGGTAGAGAATAGATCTGCAGGCCATGGTCACATATCTGTAAGGACAGGTGTGTCCTCACTGTCCATTCAGGAAGGATGAGGTGACCAGAAGGTTCTGACAGGAAAGTGTGTGTATGTATCCGGCTCACCATCATCATGGATGTGCCGTCAGGGTGACCCACAAGCTGCAGGTTTTTAAGGTCTCGGTGATCGGCTCCATACCTCACATTTCTCACAGATGGGTCTTGGTAGAAAGTGTTAGTGCTTGGTGCTTTGTAGATCCTTGGCGTCTGTCCGGCTCTGACTGTCTGTGTTTTCTTTGCAGAGTAAGCTCAGCTCCGTCAGCCTCCGCGGGATTAGCAACTCCAGCTCAGCCAACGACGTGAGTGCAGAAGACTTCCATGGAAACTATGCGTTTGAGGGCATTGGAGATGATGACTTGTGAGCCTTACTTGGTCACTGTACCTGCCATGTGTAGCTCCTCTTCCTTCATCCTGAATGTCCGTTTCGCCTGGATGTGGAGGTCGATGTTACACCACCAGCATTAAGGACACGTCTGACGACTGCAGGGTTCACTGAAATGCTCCATATAGCGCTCGGCTTGCACCTTACCACCAGAGATTTGCACAATACGGAGGCAATGAGGCTCACCAGCATCCTGTGCCATAATCCCCCCCCCCCTTAGCAACCTCCGCCTCAAACACTCGTCCAATAAGAATAGCTTTCTGCACATTCCTCACCCGGTGTATCTGACTGCTGCGTCGGACATTGGATGATGCCCTCTGACCAAATTGTACCTGATATTCAATGGAGGGCGTGCTTGGCATGAGCGCAGCGCCTAGCACTTTATATAAATCACCCGCAAGAAGGGCCAAACGATCCAATCGGATGCTTTGTTTTGGGTGTCTTTCTTCAAATTTGCCAAATTCCGTTCTCGGAGCCTTTACGTGATAAATGTAATTTTATAAATCTATATTCTCGGCACATTAATATCCAAGCAGTGGAAGATTGACCGATGTGCGTCTGATCCACACACGTATAACCCAGAATGTAGAGCTAGAATCTGCTATGTTTACAGAATGATGCGTTACTATGATTCCAGTAATATGTATGGAAAACATTAAAGCCAATCATAGCCCACCTCTCCTGTCTGCTGGTCACTCACCACTCCTAGGGGCGCCGTGCTCTAGATTACTTTGGGGTATCGAGGAACATGTCATATGAATGGTATTTGTGTCTGAGATCCACAGACATAGGAACGCCACCACATACTGATAAACAGCTGGGTGCCAGCTATGTGGAGAACCCGAGGAATGCCGAGATAACCGTGTAACACTGTGTAAGGCTAGGGTCAGATGAACGCAGACTGTGCGTCCGTGCACAACGGCCGTACTTTCTGACTGACGACAAGGTAGTGGCCACACAGTCCGTTTTTGTGACTGATGTTTTTTTTGACTGATGTAGTAGGGAAAATAAATTAATATGAAAAACCTTTTGTGTGTCAAAATGCTGGATGTCAAAAATTAGGGATGCACCGAAATTTCGGTCACCGAAAATTATCAGCTGAAAATTGTGTTTTCGGCCGAAATGGAAATTCAGCCGAAAAAAAGGCCGAAAATTTTCATTTCAAAATTGGGCCTGGAGGCCCAGCCGATCCGGGGGCTGGCCTGAGCTTGGAGGCTGGCCGAGCTGCCTGCTCGGCCATCCTCCAGGCTCAGGCGAGTCCCCGGCTCGGCCGGAGGGCCAACCGAGCAGGGGGCTCGACTGAGTCTGTAGGCTGGCCGAGCAGGGGGCTCGGGCGGGCCTCCAGGCCCAGGCGACGGATTTTGTTGGGGGGGGGGGGAGTGGAGAGCACATAGTCACCTACATCGACCTCGAGTCCTCCACCGGTTGCACATACTCACCTACATCGGCCCCGAGCTCCTCCAGCGATGGCAGTCTTCCTGCATCCAGTGTCCTCTCTCCGTTGGTCGCCGGTATGACGTTACAGAAGCCTTTGACCTTAGGGCCGATGTAGGGGAGTAGGAAGGCCCAGCCGAGCCGGTGGCTTGCCTGAGCCTGGAGGACGGCCGAGCAGCCTGCGACAGCCGGAGGACGGTCACCGCTGGAGCTCAGGGCCGAGGTTGGAGAATGTAGGTGCGTAAGGTGCAACCAATCTGCCATGCGAACCTGAGCCTGGAGGCCGGCCGAGCAGCTTGCTCGGCCGGCCTCCGGGATCAGGCGAGTCCCCAGCCTCCAGGCCCAGGTTGTCATGTCTGTTTTTCGGTTTTGGTATCTGTTTTCGGCCGAACCAATCCCGAATTTTCGGTTTCGGTATCGTCCGGAAATTTCCGGTTCTGTGCATCCCTATCAAAAATGCAGTCCGTCGGACTACGTTCCATCACTCACACACAAAGCTATGTGGACATGGCGCACTCCGCACGTCCGTTCTAGCGGTTTGACGTTCTTGCCTAACTTGTGTACGTTTGCCGCATCCGTTGTGCGTCCGCACTTCTGTGCGGACGTACTACGTGTGTGGTCTCTATTGATCATAATTTTAATACAAGGTCTCAGAGGCGAGTATTGCATTCTCTTTTCTTGCTTTAATACAGCAGCAAACAAAAATGTCGAAAAAATAACAGACATTTAAACAAAAACCTATTGCTAACAATGGAGTAGTCTAACCCCCCTTTCCCAATGAGACAGTCCAGTGCTCTGCAAGTCTATAAGTATATCCAGGTTCCCGCCTTTTCTCCCTCTTTTCTTGCTGCTGGAGGAGATAGTAGAACATTTATTTCTCCGGTATTTTGGTGGTTTGTTGCTGTCGTCCAGCTTTAACTGAGGCGACCGGAGTGGTTTTGGTGGCTTTCCATTCTCACAGGGAGCCGTTGAAACAGGATTTAAGGTTTATTATTTTCATTCGTACTGCGTTCGTTTCCTCGCGGCTGTTACTAGGGGCGGGGCGCGTGCGCGGTGATTTTGCGCGCTTTGCTCCGCCGGCATTTTAGTGTCTCCTCACGCTGCTACTGATAATGCCGCGTTCTAAGACAGCTCCGCGTCTGGTGGCTAAAGATTCTTCCCGACAGGGAGTCTGATTCGGAGGACTGCTCCTCTCATATGGACGACACACAGGATAAGGCTGGTACCCCGTCTGGCTCTAGAGCCGCTGACCCCACACATCCCAAAAATTTAGAGCCCCACATTCAGACCTCAATTGAAAATGCTGTGTTTAAAGCAGTTTTGGCTCTTTCGAACTCATTTTCTCAATCCCTCAGGGACGCCATCTCAGAGGCTAAAACTGATTCTGCCCTGGTTCAACCGGTTAATGATTTGGGCAATTCTCTCACCGAGGTGAGGGCCCTCTGATAATCCCCTAACCACGGGGAAACGGCCCATTAATAAAGATATGCGCAGGGCTGGGGGGGCTGGCATCACTGCCCAGGGAGTCCATGCCGGGGACACACACGCCAAAGAAGCGCACTCAAAAAACCCCACCACGTGGAGTCAGAATCTGCAAAGCGGGTTAAACGATATGATTCTTCCCAGCCACAAGATCAGCCTTCCACTTCCAGTGGACAGGACAATCCCCCCTTCTCAGGGGAGGAAAATAGAGAAGACTCCTTAGAAGCTTATGCCTCAGATGAGGAATTTACTGATATGCCCCTTATTCCCCATCAAAAATCTGATAAAACTGGACCTATTTATGATCCAATTCGATAATCCCATGTTCACCCCGGAAAATCTGTCCCATCCTCGCTCCACAGAATGGACTCTTACTCCACATGTGGAAGCTTGGATTGATGCGTGATTGCGTAAACCTCTCGACAAGGCTACCAGGAGCAGAATGAGAGCAGAGTGTCCCCGACCTACCGTAGGAAAATTTGCTTGACCCCTGATGTAGATAAAAAAAATGTATAAAAATTTGTTGAGAATAAAGGTTGGTCCCAGAATAGGGGCATAGACTTAGCATTTAAAAATTGTCAAGATAAACTTTTAGATGTTGTTGGCCCACAAGCCAAGCTCCTTGATGTAGCCGAACAGGCAAAATTGGCTACGCTCGATCCTTTTGATGTGACAAATTGGGTGCAAAGGGCTCTTAGTTTTGTGGGAAATACTATCACGGCCCTGGCAACAGAACGTCGCAAATGTATTTTGCTAAAAATGGATCCGCAACTTGCGGCAGTTGCGGACAGTTGCGGAATTGGGTGCTAAAGCCCAAGGATGGTTGTTTGGCCCAGGGCATTTACTACTATGGAAAAAGTTACAACTTCCATTAAAAAAGTGTTCACAAATGGGGTTTTTGCAAGGGCCGGCAGGGTCAGGGGTCGCGCTGCTGGCCGCGGAACAGCGGTCATCTCCCACCAATTTACAGGCTCCGTGGCGTATGACGCCTCACAAGGCTCCGTGGCGTATGGCGCCTCACAGAGACAAGAGTGGCCAACTTTTTCCCCTCCCGTTCACGACCCTGGCGTGCCAGAGATTTCCGAGGAGGACGCAATTCCAGATACAAGTATCAAGGTACAACGACTGTTAATTCATCACTTGGAGGTTCAAGTGGGGGATCGTTTATTTTCATGTCTACCACGTTGATAGAGGAGGAGATCTCCGACCTTTTGCGGAAAGGGGCCATAGAACGGACTACACAAAAGGACGAGTTCCTGGGCAATCTATTCTTGGTACCCAAGAAGGGCGGGGGAAGCCGACCCGTGCTCAATTTGAAAGAACTAAACCTATCTGTCGCTTACAACCATTTACAGATGGAGGGCCTTCACTTATTGAAGGATGTCCTTCACCAAGGAGATTGGTTAGCAAAGATAGATTTGAAGGACGCCTATCTGGCGGTTCCTGTCGCAGAGGAATCCAGGAAGTTCCTCTGCTTCCATTGGAACACAGTCACATGGCATTTTTCGTTGCCTCCCATTTGGGCTTTCTTCGGCTCCTTGGTGTTTCACCAAGCTGTTGAAACCGGTGGTGAGTCACCTCATATCTCAGGGTGTTTGTTTCATCATATATCTGGACGACATCCTTCTGATGGCGGAGTCCACGCAACTCCTAACAACCTAGATCCAACAGACAATAATTCTTTTACAAGAATTGGGTTTTCTGGTGAACGATGAGAAATCAATTCTTCAACCAGTCCGGTTTCTGGATCTCATGGTACATCCCGTTCAGTTGTCTCTGGTACTGCCAGAACACAAAGGCAAGACCATTCTGAAAGAGGTATTTGCGCTTCTTGCCAGCGTCTTCCTGACCTTGAGAGAAATATCATGTGTAATGGGGCTCTTGGCGGCTACGAAACTGGCGGTGCACCCAGCACCTCTCCATTATCGGGCCCTCCAACGCCTGACAGCCTTTTTCCTTCGGAAGGGACTCGATTACTCAGATCAGGTTCAGCTCTCCGAGGGAGCGAGAGAGGATCTCCTGTGGTCTATCGGGAACCTCTGATCCTGCAACGGCTGGTCCATTACGATTCCTCCCCCATCTGTGACGATAGATTCGGATGCTTGTCTATCAGGTTGGGGAGCCCGGTACGGGAATTTGATGACAGGGGGTCTGTGGTCCCCCCAAGAAGCGAGATTCCATATCAACGGGCTAGAGTTGTTGGCGGGTCTCTTCGCCTTAGAGTTTCCTCAAACCGGCGGGTCAGTTGTCCGTGCTTCTACGGATGGACAACTTTCCAGCGGTAGGATACATAAACGCTCTGGGGGGCCCTCGCTCCTCTCCTAACTGGGATGGTAACACGACTTTGGGATTGGTGCTTCCCGAGAGGGATAGTGGTACAGGCCCAATTCATTCTGGGTGTGTCGAATCTTCTAGCGGATTAGAGTTCGAGGCACACGGAGGACTCCGGGGACTGGTATTTACACTTGTCGGCCTTTGTCAGCGTGATGGCAGTGTGGGGTCCGTTTCAGGTCCACCTGTTCGCCTCCCGCCTAAACATCCGACTACCCCACTTCTACAGTTGGTGCCCAGATCCCATGGCTCTAGCCACAGATGCCTTTCTGCATAACTGGGAGGGTCCTCGACAGTATGTGTTTCCCCCACTCCAGCTAATATCTCAGACATTACACCAGATCCGGGTTCAGGAAGCGGAATTGGTTCTAGTGGCTCCATTCTGGCCCAACCAACCTTGGTTTCCCTATTCCTGGAACTCCTGGTGGATGTCCCGCGATTACTCCTGGATCTGCTGGTGGACGGACAAGGGCAACCGCATCTGCTGTTGTCATTGGGCACGTGACCGGTCCTAGCCTCCTTGGTCTCGGGGCGACCGGAGGGGTTTTGGTCTGAGCCAGAACGCTCCTACGAGCGGCCTGGGCCCCGGGAACTTTGTCCTGCTACGACTCGGCCTGGGCCCAGTGTTCTGGGTGGTGTGTGTCACGGGATCAGGATCCCTTTCGAGCCCCTCTACATTTCATCCAGAATTTCTTGTCAGAATGTTTTGATGACGAGGGTAGAGCGTATAGGACTCTTAACGTTTACAGGTCGGCCCTGTCGGTCTATCATGAGGGTTTCCAAGGGGTCCCGGTGGGCAAGCATCCCTTGGTCTGCCGGTTGTTGAGAGGCATTAGGTGTTTGCGTCCTCCGCTCCCTCGATACTCAGAGACCTGGGTTGTCACACTATTACTCAATTTCTTGATAGCATGGCCATCTAATGAGACTCTCTCTTTAAGACAGCTCTCGGCCAAGCTGTTGGCCCTCCTCTGTCTTATTTCTTGTAAACGAGTAGGCGATGTCCGGGCCTTGGATTTTCAGATCAGATCCTTCGTTCCGGAAGGGGTTCGATTCGATATTTCTCGTCGTACTAAAACGTCTTTGACATAAGTGTTTTATCCTGCGTTTCCGACGCAACCTGCGTTGCGTCCGGTAACTTGTTTACAGGTTTTGAGAACCGTACGATGGCGCTGCGTTCGAAAGCGGTGTCGCCGCTGTTTATTTCATATCGCTCTCCTCGTGCCGCGGTTGGTTCCACTATACTTGCGCGTTGGCTAAAATGGTTATTGTCACTGGCTGGGGTGGACGTGGCTAGGTTTGGGGCGCATTCTGTTTGCAGCGCCGCATCTTCATCGGCGATGATAGCGGGTTGCCGACTGGATGATCTACTTAGGTCTGCAGATTGGTCTCGCGAGACCACTTTTTGGACCTTTTTATTTTAAGCCTATAGTTCATTGGTCGTCCGCTCTTATGGATCAGCTTTGAACTTGCAATAGGAGCCTCTGAGACCTTGTATTAAAATTATAGAATTTTAATGAAGGACTCAGAGCCGAGTATTGCCCACCCTGCCCTCCCGGGGCGGACTCAAGGGTTTGCTCGCGCGTTCTACACCTCGCGCTGGTTTCTCACACTTCTTTTGTTTCAGCTCAGTCAGATGTTGCGATTCATCTGGTGGCAGTTCCTGTCTTCAAGGTCGGCTGGATCATCTTCATGTTTCTCTACGCCTGTTGACCCGTTGTTAGCAAGGAAAAGAGAGAGAAACCTGGATATACTTATAGACTTGCAGAGCACTGGACTGTCTCACTGGGAAAGGGGGGGTTAGACTACTCCACGGGTCAGCAACCTTGGCTCCCTGATGTTTTGGGAACTACATCTCCCACGATGCTCAGTCACCCATTATGCTGGCTGAGCCACATGGGAAATGTAGTTCCCAAAACATCAGGGAGCCAAGGTTGCTGACCCCTGGACTACTCCATTGTTAGCAATATGTTTTTGTTTAAATGTCTGTTATTTTTTCGACATTTATATTTGCTGCTGTATTAAAGCAAGAAAAGAGATTGCAATACTCGTCTCTGAGTCCTTTATTAAAATTCGAATTTACCGTCATACTTTGCTAAATTCTATAATTGTATGCTACCAAGGATGTTAAAATGTGCGGCAACACAGATGTGAACACTTGCGCTCGCCTGACCCCAGCCTTAAAGTGACCTTAAAGCCTCAGATTTTTTAACATAAAACAGTACTATAATGTAAGCCTTACTGTAATCCAGTGTAGTTTTCGTTCTCTTTGCTGCTGTTCCATTTAAATCTTTATCTCTTGTCATGCTGGGGACAACTTCCTGTTTTCAGGTGAGTCCCTGTTCTCTGAAAGTTCTATGGAGTCACCGTGCACGTTCACAGCTCAGTGAGAACTACAGGATGAGTCATTCAGACATCCCCGCCCACTTGTGATTGACCACAGCTGCTTTGGGTTTTTTTTCTCTTCTGCTGTGTCATTCTCCTAATCAGAGCTAGGTATTTTTTTTTTTTTAACAAACTTTATTGGTTATGTTTTTTTCATAAACAACCTGTTCATTGCATTGTGATCTGTGTGATGGCAGTCCTTTTTTTTTTTTTTTTTTAAACAATTATTTCTTATGTGTTGATATATATGTAGATAATCTAGGTAATGTTTATATTGCTGCAATTTTAAAAAACAAGTTTTGATTATTCTTTATTATTCTTTCCATACCATGGGCCCAGGGTACCCCCCTCCCAGCTCACATTAATATATTGCCCCAGACCAGCTCACACATGGATATATTGCGCCAAGACCAGCTCACACATGGATATATTGCCCCAGACCAGCTCACACATGGATATATTGCCCCCAGACCAGCTCACACATGGATATATTGTCCCAGACCAGCTCACACATGGATATATTGTCCCAGACCAGCTCACACATGGTTATATTTGCACCCAGCTCATATGGGTATATTTGCCCCCCCCAGCTCATATGGATATATTTGCCACCTGCTCATTTGGGTATATTTGCCACCTGCTCATATGGGTATATTTGCCACCTGCTCATATGGGTATATTTGCCACCTGCTCATATGGGTATATTTGCCAACTGCTCATATGGGTATATTTCCCCCCAGCTCATATGGATATATTTGCCACCTGCTCATATGGGTATATTTGCCACCTGCTCATATGGGTACATTTGCTCCCCAGCTCATATGGGTATATGTGCCCGAAGCTCATATGGGTATATTGGCCCCCAGCTCATATGGGTATATTTGTAACGGAGCGGGTACCGGACAATTACCATTTTGAGAAAGGAAGTCCTCGACTTTTTCCTTCTTTGCGTCCCACGTCGTCACGGAGACACGCATGTGCAGTAGAGCCGCGCCGGGCGTAGTTGATCGCTGCGCCCAGCTACCGCGCAGGCACAGTGTAGCAGACAAGCGGGCACACTAAAATAAAGAATTCCGTGCATTGTGGGGATTGTAGGCATCTTACATACTGCTGTGTGCGCGCTTCAGACCGGAAGACGAGAGACTGAGGGGGCGGGAGAGAGCGATGCAGGACTTTACAACTAAGTTTTTGCATTATTTTTTTTTAAAAAAATCTTAAAGATGGCTATTAAATTAAGTTAACGCCTTGGACAAAAAAAAGAAAGAAAAGACTTTAATACTCCTTTTAAGCATGGTTTCCCAAACCTGTCCTCGGGTCCCTCAACCAGGCCATATTTTGCAGATCACCTTGGGGAAATAAAGACTGAATCCAGCAATCACTGAGCAGCAAATCATATCACCTGTGCTGTGGTTCACATATCCTGCAAACCTGGCGAGGCGGAGGGTCCTAAGAAGGGAGGAGCCGAACACCCCCATGTTCGGTTCGAACTCGAACAATTTCAAAAGTTCGAGTTCGAACACGATCCGAACTCAATGCAAGTCAATGGGACTCGAACGTTCGAATTTTAGAGTGCCCTGCAAGAGGACATATATGCAAGATATTTGCCATAAACGGTGAATGGGGGTCCGGGTAGTGCCCTGGAGGACAGGAAACCAGGAAAAAAAGTTTTAAAAAAGATGTTTTTATAGGAACAGTGTGTTCTCCATGAAATAAAGGTTAAGAATAAAAATGAAAAATTCCTTCAAATATCGTGCCTAGGAGGTCCCCATAACCTGCCCGTGAAGTGGCAGATTTGTAGGATGTATAGAAACATTTAAAAAGAAAAAAATTACATTTCAAATGACGGTAAATGGTTTTGCTTTATTCATAAACAACTGCTTGGGGCGGCAGCCTGTATGAAAAGAGGAGACGTTTTAGGACACGCAGAACAAGTTTAGTGATTTTTTTTGGCTAAATTATGGTGAAACTTATGCAGGCTTTGGATGAAAGTAACAATAGGTGCATTCAAATTGGACCTTTGCTAGTCCAGCTAGTGCCTTCACACCGTAACCCCTCTGAGGTATTGTGGAAGAGTGCAGGGGTGGTCTCTGCATTCAAATATTAAAATGATTGGAATCTGGTACATGCGTCAGTGCACCCAAATATTTGGCCTTTGGTGCCAGCTAGTGCCTTCAGACCGTAACCCCTCTGAGGTATTGTGGAAGAGTGCAGTAGTGGAGGTTTTGGGAATGCAGAAGACATCCCCGATCTATTCGGTTACATCAGCATCAGGGGAGTGATAGCTGCTGATCCAGGACTGATTCATTTTTACAAATGTCAGCCGGTCTACAGAGTCGGTGGACAAACGCACTCTTTTGTCTGTGACAAAACCTCCAGCGGCACTGAACGTCCTTTCAGAAAGCACGCTGGATGAAGGGCAACCTAGTAGTTCCATAGCATATTGGCCACGTTCTGGCCAGTGATCCAATCTCCACACCCAGTAAGCCAGTGGATCATCTTCCGTAAAGGTATCCAGGTCTGCCCTTGCCCCTAGATAGTCCTGCACCATATGGTGAAGATGCTGGCAATGGGTGCCTGCATTTGACTTCCCTGTGCGTCGTGGACTAAAAAAATTGGAAAAGGCATCAGTCAAGCGCTCGCCGCTCTTCCTCTGATCAACCGCAGCCTCAGAAGTACCTGTGTCATCAGTTGGTAACCTACCAGTGTCTGGAAAGGTGTTATACAAGTGTCGCTTTAGAGCGTCCTCAAGTTGTTTCATCCTGTGCTCCCTCTGTGAGGGCAGGATGAGCTCTGCAACCTTACCCTTGTATCGTGGATCAAGAAGGGTTGCCAACCAGTAATGATCCCTCTCCTTGATAGCACGAATCCTGGGGTCCTTTAGCAGGCTTTGCAGGATAAGGGAGCCCATGCAGTGTAGGTTGGAGGTGGCATTAGCTTCAGTGTTCCTGGTCAATGAGGATGACCGTATCGTGCACTACCTCCTCCCAGCCACGTACTAGTCCTTGGGTTTCTGGGGACACAAAATCCTCCCTTGAGGAATCACCACCTTCAATGCCCCCGCAACTTAAATATTCCTCCTCATCCTCCTTTCTGATCTGAGGAACTGTAGGAATGTCTTGAGAGCTAGGGAAGGCCTCCTCTTCCTCCCGCTGCTCTGCCTCTAGTGCCACATCTATAATTCCCCACAGAGTGTGCTCCAGCAGGAACACTAAAGGAATTGTGTCACTGATGCATGCACTGTCCCTGCTCACCATCCTCGTTGCCTCCTCAAATGGTGACAGTACAGTGCATGCATCCTTGATCATCAGCCACTGCGGAAGGGGGTGGAAACAAGTTGACCTGAACCTGTCCTTGTGCCATACACACACAGCTACTCATTGATGGCCCTCTGGCAATGCTGCAGCGCCTGCACAAGCAGCAATGTCGAGTTCCACCTGGTGGGCATGTCACAGATCAGGCGGTTTGTGTGAAGGTGGAATTCTCTTTGAATTTCTGCCAAGCGAACACTTGCTGGGAATGACCGTCTGAAGTGGCTGCAGACTTTTCTGTTCTGGCTGAGAAGCTCTGCCAGCCCTGGGTACCTGGTTAGGAAATGCTGTACCACCAGATTTAGGACGTGTGCTAGGCATGGTACATGCGTTAACTTACCCTTGCATAGGGCGGAGAGAAGGTTGCTGCCATTATCACAGACGACCATTCCCAGCTCAAGCTGGCGTGGTGTTAACCATCTCTGCGCCTGCCCCTGCAGAGCTGACAGAATTTTTGGCCCGGTGTGGCTCCTGTCCCCTAAACAAACCAGCTCAAGCACAGTCTGGCATCTTTTTGCTTGAGCCATTGCGTAGCCCCTGCCACGCGTCAGTTTAACTGCCACTTCGCCAGAGACCTTGAAGGAGGAGGAAGAGGTGGTGGAGCAGACAGACCTCATATAAGCAGCTTTCTGGAGGCGTGGTGGATGAGCAAGCTCCAGCACAGAGTCCCATCCTAGATTCCTCCCAGCTGCAAGCAGAGTTACCCAGTGTGCCGTGATGGAAATGTAACTGCCCTGTCCATGCTTGCTGGACCACATGTCTAAAGTAATGTGAACCTTGCTGCTGACTGCCTTTCCCAATGACTCAATAACATTGTCTTCCATGTGCTGGTATAGTGCTGGAAGTCCGTGAAAAGAAATTGCGTTTTGGAACCTGCCACTGTGGTACAGCACATTCATGGAAGGAAGCCGAGTCCACCAGCTGGAAAGGCAGCAGCTGTAATGCGAGTAATTTTGCCAAGCTGGCATTTAGACGACGTGCATGTGGATTGTTGGGACAATATTTTTTCTTCCGTTGCAGCAGCTGGGGCAAAAAAATCTGACTGCATAAATCTGCAGCTGATGGGATGCTGGCAGATTCAGAGGAAGGACGTGGTACACCCATTACTGTAACATCATCCCTGTCAGTGGAGGTTGTATGCAATGACCTGGCAGGACATATAGTGGGGGTAGAGACAGATAAGGAGGAGGACCTATGCAAAGTGTTGTGCCAACAGGATGTGTGGCAGGTGGTCATATGTCGCCTCAAGCACGTGGTACCCAAGTGTCTGATGCCTTTCCCACGCTTGATCCTCTTCCGACATAGCTTACAAATAGCAATGCTGCAGTCTGCTGCACATGTCGTGAAGAACTCCCAGACAGCAGAGATCCTGGACGTGTGATGCGAGACAACAGCGCTCTGCTCCTGAGCAGCTCTGACAACTGATGCCTTGGACTGGCTACGGTTGCTCATAGAGGACATTCTGCCTCGTTTTTGTTGTGCCTCCTCCTCCTCCCTTGACTCCTCTGTTCAATCAGGCACCCAGGTGGAGTCAGTGACCTCATCATCGTCCTCACCCCCTATCTTCTCGTCACTGGAGCCAACTTGGCAGTGTGCTGCAGCTGCTGGGGGAACATGAGTGCCAGTTCTTTGTGTGTCACTGGCACCCCCTCCCTCTAGGCTGATTTTACTCTCTTCCTCAACTTCAGAGTTTGAATCAGAGCACTGCAGTTGCTGCGCATCCTCAAGCAGCATGTCACTGTAGTCAAACAATTCAGCTGACTCCTCCGTGTATGATAGTGAGGCTACGGCAGGAGTATAACCCGACCCCTCCCTGACACAAATCAGATATAACCCGACCCCTCCTTGACACAAATCCGATATAACCCGACCCCTCCCTGACACAAATCCGATATAACCCGACCCCTCCCTGACACAAATCAGATATAACCCGACCCCTCCCTGACACAAATCCGATATAACCCGACCCCTCCTGACACAAATCAGATATAACCTGACCCCTCCCTGACACACAGATATAACCCGACCCCCTCCTTGACACAAATCACACATATAACCCGACCCCCTCCCCGACACAAATCAAATATAACCCGACCCCTCCCCGACGCAAATCACACAGATATAACCCGACCCCTCCCTGACACAAATTACACGGATATAACCCGGCCCCTTCCCCAAACAAATCACACACATATAACCCGACCCCTCCCTGACACAAATCACACACATATAACCCGACCCCTCCCTGTGACGGAACGGCTGCCCCCAATGTTTATTTGCATTTATTGTTTCTTAAAATTCATTGCCCTGTATTTAGTGTAAAATGTTGTGCGAGACACTTTTTTCCCCCTATGTGTAATCTGTAAACATTTTCCATGCTCCCACCCCCCTCCCCCAGATCTGGCTGTAACCTGAACTCTTTATCAGTTTCCTTTTGTTAGGAGACCAGGGTGTGTTGGGGGGGGGGGCTTTGGGAGGATCTGGTGTAGAAAGACACAGGATTGTCTTTTTTTACGTTTCAGTGTCTGTACCTGAAAAAGCTCTGAAAAAAGGCATTCTGCGTTTTGGTGTTCAAGAGGCAAGGATTAATCTCAGTTTATGTGTCGTCTACTCTGTGGGGGTACGAGCAGCTCCTTGTACAGTGGAAAGGGGCGCTCAGATGGATGTTCCTGAGCATGGGGGTACCAGGATCCGTAACACTGTTGGCAGCCTGTGGGATTTCCCTTTCCGGCTGGAACGGTTGTGCTGGAGGGAGCCGATGGACACCTGAAATGCTGAATGGAGAGCGTCTACCTGCGCCTGAAACAGAAAATGCTTAAAAAATTGGCAGAGGCTCGGCGACTGGTAGGCTTGTGCACCGATTTTTTTGTTCGGTTCGTTCGGATTTTGTAAATTGTCGTTTCGGCCGATTTTCGGTTCGGTTCGTTTTTCGTATCGACATTTTTTCGGGATTACGGAAATTTTCGTGTTTTTTGGAATATCTGTTCTCGTTTCAAAGTGTCTATTCGTTTTGACGTAAACTAATGGTTTTTCGGATACGATAATTAGACGATACGATAATTCTGCCATTGAGATTTCTCTGTTTTCCCGGGAAGGATACATTGAGATTTCTCATGTTTCACAAGAAGGATACATTGAGATTTCTCTGGTTTTACAAGAAGGACACATTGAGATTTCTCTGGTTTTACAAGAAGGATACATTGAGATTTCTCTGGTTTTCCAGGAAGGATACATTGAGATTTCTCTGGTTTTCCAGGAAGGATACATTGAGATTTCTCTGGTTTTCCAGGAAGGATACATTGAGATGGGAATGATCCAAAATTTAATTACAGAATCAGCGATATAAACACGATGTCTGAAATTACTGAAATGGAACCGAAATCACTAATGGAACGAAAATGAATTTCGATTTTACACATCTCTAGTCCATTCGAAAACTCCGAAAAGTTTTCATTTCGGCTTGAAAATTTGTTCGGATCTGCCGTTTTCGGATCCGAAAATTTTCGGAAAATCGGCCGAATCCGAATCGGGAAATTTCGTGAAAATTCTGAAACCCGAAATGCACATCCCTAGCGACTGGCTTCCAGCAACAATCCAAAAGCTGCCCTCATGGAGGACAACTGTGATAGGTCAGCCTTTTCCCAAGACTCCGTAGAAGGCCAGCGTCAGGCGAACGCACTGATCACGTCTGTGTCGGCACACAGTTTAACGTCCGTCGTAGCATAGAATCATGATCAATAGAGACCCACACACGAAGTACGTGTGCACTGAACTGCGCACGAACATCGCACGTGGCAAACGGATGCAGGTTAGGCAAGTACGTGAAACCGCTAGAGGGAAGCGCAGAGCATGCCACGTCCGCGTTGCGTTCTGTGTGAGTGATGAGATGTCAGACGCAGTGCATTTGCGACGTCCAGCACCTTGACGCACAAAATGGCTTTTCAAATTCATTTTGTTTCCCATAATTCCCTTTTTTTTCTACGTCCGGCAAGAAAGACTGATCGTGTGGTGTCTACAGTATCTTCCATCAGTACGTCCGTCCGTTGTGCACAGTGCGCTCTGACTGCGTTCGACTGACAATAGCCGAAGAGACGTTTCAAAGAGATGCGGATGAGGTTGGCATTGGTCGGTCCTAACTCCTCTGCAACGGTCATCTGAGCCATCATGGACGAGGTCAACGCTTACCTAAAGAAGGAAAGAGAATGCAGAGACCGCCAGGCAGCGATGCGACCACCCAGGGGAACCACGCTGGCTTCCCTGAACCAGGTGCCAGCAGCCCGTAAAGTCCAGTACCAGGCTCTCGGGCCATTTGAGGAGGCCAACGGTGGCATTGAGATCGCTACAGGAAGAGCCGGGGACCAAAGGCACAAATGTGGTGCAGCCCAGAGCGAGATGAAGATTCTTGAAGGATGTAGAGAGACTCCTCCAGAAATATGGGCCAAACCCCAGCATGAAACTGTTCCAAAGTGTGTGGACAGAGGTCTGCTTGTTGCGACAATGGGGAGCTGTGCGGGACCAGGAAGATATTAACCCTCTGCACATGAAGTATAAGTACAAGGTCCCAGGCTGGATTGAGCCAGCGGATGTTTGTATCCAGGAGGACTCCCTGGTGACGGTGGGCAAGAGTGAAAGCCTCACCGGCAAGTTTCTAGGAGGCTGGGCAGCCGGCCCTGATAGCCCACAGTGTGCTCCAAGCCAAGGATGGCTGAGGGAGCTGGAAGGCCTAGAGTTGAATGGGCCTGCGATGGATGTAAAATGTTTGCAGACTGCAGCCCAGCTACAAGTTTACCGAGACCACTGGAGGGAGCCTTCCCACATCAGCCAGCGGAAAGAGGAAGAAAAAGCTGGGCAGTCAAACCAAAGCTGACCAGAGGAGAACACAGTCACAGTCCGGGTATTACAACGGTAAGCCATCTTCCAGCGGACAGTATAGGGGTGCCAGAGAGATGGGCACCCAGGCTGTTCCCCTCCTGAAAGATGAGGCCACATGGACCATAAACAATCTGGTCCGCTCATTACAGGCTGACTTGTGTGTTGCTCGGGCAGAGCTATTGGTCCTGGCAGATACATTACAGGACCATCAGGATGAACTGCGAGCTGTCATGGAGGAGAGATTTCCACTGAAATGAAGCACGAGAACAGGCAGCCACCATACGACAACTGTCAGCCCAGGTTCGTGCCTGCGATGACTCTATCAACACCCTGCACACAGAGCTCAGCAGAGCCCATGCACAAATAAGAAAGCTGGAGCGCGGCTCCCGTATAATGATTGAGCAGCTGGAGGACCAGCTAGAGTCCAGACGTCGAACTGGAGCTTTTCTACACATAGGAATGACAGCTTTTAAAATTATCCTGGAGAAATGTGAGCAGGAGTTAGACCGGATACAGCTCTCCTGGGACACTATGCAGGCACTGGTCTGTGAGCAGCAAGAGGAAATACAGCTGCTCCAGAATCAATTCCAGCTGTGCTAACACCAGCTGCTAGAAACTGGTGCAGCTCGGAATGAGAGCCTCACTCAAGCCAAGGCAGACAAGATGGAGGTGAGCCGCTTGACACACCAACTAGGTGTATTTGTGTACCTGGCGTTCTACACTGCTGCAGTGAATCTTTGGAATCACTAGCTAAGAGAAGTGGCTTGCCTCTTACCCCACGATTATGGGCCCAGTGAATGGGGATACCCCACTGACGGTGTTTGTGTGCCAGCACCCTGGAAATTTACAAATGGTGTAGCAAAGGGACAGAGGAAGAGATCTTGTCATTGGCAAATAATCCGTTGGGATCTAAGCTCGCCCTGACGTTCTGGAAAGAGGGAGATATGTCACGGAATGGCCACTCAAATGTTTATTTGCATTTATTTTTGCTTACATTTCATTGCCCTATGTTTATTGTAAAATCTTGTGTGAGACACGTTTTTTTTCCCCCATGTGTAATCTGTAACCAATTGCACTGCTCCCACCCCTTCCCCCCAGATCTGGCTGTAACAAGAACTCTTTATCAGTTTCCTTTTGTTAGGAGACAAGGGTGTGTGTGGGGAGGGAGAGGCTTTGAGAGGATCTGGTGTAGAGAAACGCAGGGGTGTGTTTTTTACGTTTGAGTGTCTGTAACTGGAAAAAGCTCTGAAAAAAGGCATTCAGCGTTTTGGTGTTCAAGAGGCAAGGATTGATCTCACAGTTTGTGTCGTCTACTCTGTGGTGGTACGAGCAGCTCCTTGTAGAGAGGAAATGAGCACTCTGACGGAAGTTCCTGACCTTGGGGGTACCAGGATCCGTAACACTCTCTGAGACAAATCACACATACAACCCGGCCCCTCCCTTACACAAATCACACAGATATAACCCGGCTCCTCCCCCACACAAATCCTACAGATATATCCCAGCCCCTCCCTGACACATATAACCCAACACACATTTCACACAGATATAATCCGACCCCTCCCTAACACAAATCACACGGATATAACCCGACCCCTCCCTGACACAAATCACAGATATAAACCGGCCCCTCCCCGATACAAATCACACAGATATAACCCAACCCCTCCTTGACAGAAATCACACGGATATAACCTGACCCCTCCCTGACACAAATCACACAGATATACAAAGTTCTCAATCTGTCGGAAGGAAAGGGACTTCACTTTGGAGGAAACACTGAGACATTTCCATATGAGTTTAGAAGAGGAGCTTCTACTTCAGCTTCTAAAGTCAAGACCAATAAGTCAATGGGGCATGTTGGGATTCAACCAAACTTATTAACCCCTTCCCGACTGCGGACGTACCATGTACGTCACGCCCACGGGGTTTCCTTAGACCCTGCAGACGCACATGGTACGTCAGCGGTCGCCTAACCTTCCTCCCGCCGATACGCCGCGGGAGCTGGCGAGGGAGGTATCCGACAGGCTGGAAGCCTCCCCTGCCATTTCCAGGGGGTCGGCAGGCTCGATGATGTCATCACGCTGCGTGTCAACGTCATTGGCAGGCAACTGCAGTAAAACTCAGGAAGGGGAGGGGGTGGGCTCCTTTTGGAGCCCTCTATCTCCCCAACCGTTAAAGATACAGCGATGCAAATTCCACGACTGGAAAGGGGACAGTCTCCTTTTCAGCGGCGTACAGCATTACCGGTTTCGCTCATTGGCTGCAAAATCGCGCTTCAAACCTGTAGGTGGCTGATGTCTTGGATGTCAGTCAAGCCTCCATGTCACCCCCCACCCACTGACATCCTCACCATATGTGTGAGGATGTCAGTGGGCCAGTTAACCCCCTAGCTGCCAAGTGGAGATAGGGGGATCCTTTGGATCCCCCTATCTGCCGATCCGTTGTAGCTAGAGGTTCATGTTTGACATCATTGGAAAGGCCTGATCATTTATAAATAAATTAATAATAATAAAAAAATACATTGATTAAATAGGACCTAGGCTGTCATCTAAAAATTATGAGCATAAAACGGTCATAATGAGCTCAGTGGACATAGGTGAACTGGCTCAGCAGTGAAGGGCAAAAACATGTAAAAATTAGGTATTTCTATTCTCGGGACAAAATTTTGAAACTATTTAGCCGGGGTCTTTTTTGGTGGTTGTAGATTTTGGGGATTAAATGACGAAAAAGTGTGTTTTTACCAATTTTTTTTCATCATATTTCATTTTTTTTTATTTTATAGTACTTTATAGGATATGATGGAAATAATGGTCTTTTTATAAAGTCCATTTAATGGCGGGAAAAACGATATATAATATGTGTGGGTTGCATAAACGAGTAAGAGGAAAATTTGACGTAAACACAAACAGCGCAGAAACGTAAAAACAACAGCAGGCACTAAAGGACGGATTTGCGTAAAACCGCCCAGTCACTATGGGGTTAAAATAGCTCAGTGGTGAAATGGCAAAACCATTACCAGATTTATTTAACCAATCCTTGTTAACGGGAGGCGTCCCAGAAGACTGGAAATTAGCAAATGTTCTGCCAGTTTACAAGAAGGGTTTTCGGGAGGAATTGGGGAACTATCGGCCAGTTAGTCTTACGTCAGTAGTGGGGAAATTAATGGAAACCATGTTAAAGGAAAGGATTGTTAAACATCTAAAACACATAGATTACAGGATCAGAAACAACATGGGTTTACCTCAGGGAGATCATGTGACACTAGTCTGATATATATTTTTTATTGGGTAACAAAAATAATAGACAAAGGTGATGCAGTAGACATTGTGTTTGTGATTGGGTAAAGGTGGTGCGGTAGACATTGGGTTTGTGATTGGGTAAAGGTGGTGCCAGGTATGTACTGGCCATAGGGACTACAGGGAGATTCCCGGTGAGCCGATGGTTCAGTGGGCCTGTGAGAATGCTGGTTCAACGTGCCGCGCACTGCCCTTAATGGGTGAGGTGGGAAATTTCTCACGTCTGTAAAACAGACGCAGTCTGCCTCAATCTCGTATTGGGGCCACCGTGCTAGTGACAACTGCTGCGCATCCACCTCAACTTAAGATATGGTGCGCACTCAACATCAGTGCTGCTGCCTTGCTTTACCCGAACGCTTTGCAGTAACTCCAGTATCTGTAGAGCGATTGGTTGAGCGATGATTGGTTTATATACTATTTTTTTTGTGCGTGTTTGCATAATTAAAGTGGGCCAGTCTGGATGAAGTCCACGGCTGATTTTCTGTCCCAGTCCAGCCCTGGGTGGGGCGGTAGACATTGGGTAAAGGTGGGGAGGTAGACCTTGGGTTTGGGTAAAGGTGGAGCAGTACACATTGGGTTTGTGATTGGGTAAAGGTGGTGCGGTAGACATTGGGTTTGTGATTGGGTAAAGGTGGTGCGGTAGACATTGGGTTTGTGATTGGGTAAAGGTGGCGCAGTAGGCATTGGGTTTGTGATTGGGTAAAGGTGGTGCAGTAGACATTGGGTTTGTGATTGGGTAAAGGTGGTGCAGTAGACATTGGGTAAAGGTGGTGCAGTAGACATTGGGTTTGTGATTGGGTAAAGGTGGTGCAGTAGACATTGGGTAAAGGTGGTGCAGTAGACATTGGGTTTGTGATTGGGTAAAGGTGGTGCAGTAGGCATTGGGTTTGTGATTGGGTAAAGGTGGCGCAGTAGACATTGGGTTTGTGATTGGGTAAAGGTGGTGCAGTAGACATTGGGTAAAGGTGGCGTGGTAGGCATTGGGTTTGTGATTGGGTAAAGGTGGGGCGGTAGACATTGGGTTTGTGATTGGGTAAAGGTGGGGCGGTAGACATTGGGTTTGTGATTGGGTAAAGGTGGTGCACTAGACATTGGGTTTGTGATTGGGTAAAGGTGGTGCAGTAGACATTGGGTTTGTGATTGGGTAAAGGTGGGGCGGTAGACATTGGGTTTGTGATTGGGTAAAGGTGGGGCGGTAGACATTGGGTTTGTGATTGGGTAAAGGTGGTGCACTAGACATTGGGTTTGTGATTGGGTAAAGGTGGTGCAGTAGACATTGGGTAAAGGTGGGGCGGTAGACATTGGGTTTGTGATTGGGTAAAGGTGGTGCAGTAGACATTGGGTAAAGGTGGCGCAGTAGGCATTGGGTTTGTGATTGGGTAAAGGTGGCGCAGTAGACATTGGGTTTGTGATTGGGTAAAGGTGGTGCAGTAGACATTGGGTAAAGGTGGCGTGGTAGGCATTGGGTTTGTGATTGGGTAAAGGTGGGGCGGTAGACATTGGGTTTGTGATTGGGTAAAGGTGGTGCACTAGACATTGGGTTTGTGATTGGGTAAAGGTGGTGCAGTAGACATTGGGTAAAGGTGGCGCAGTAGGCATTGGGTTTGTGATTGGGTAAAGGTGGTGCAGTAGACATTGGGTTTGTGATTGGGTAAAGGTGGGGCGGTAGACATTGGGTTTGTGATTGGGTAAAGGTGGTGCACTAGACATTGGGTTTGTGATTGGGTAAAGGTGGGGCGGTAGACATTGGGTTTGTGATTGGGTAAAGGTGGTGCACTAGACATTGGGTTTGTGATTGGGTAAAGGTGGTGCAGTAGACATTGGGTAAAGGTGGCGCAGTAGGCATTGGGTTTGTGATTGGGTAAAGGTGGGGCAGTAGACATTGGGTTTGTGATTGGGTAAAGGTTACATAGTTAGTTAGTTACATAGTTATATAGGCTGAAAAAAGACATGCGTCCATCGGGTTCAGCCTCTCCCACATAACCTACTGCTGTTGATCCAAAAGAAGGCACTAGACATTGGGTTTGTGATTGGGTAAAGGTGGTGCACTAGACATTGGGTTTGTGATTGGGTAAAGGTGGTGCACTAGACATTGGGTAAAGGTGGAGCAGTAGGCATTGGGTTTGTGATTGGGTAAAGGTGGTGCACTAGACATTGGGTAAAGGTGGAGCAGTAGGCATTGGGTTTGTGATTGGGTAAAGGTGGGGCGGTAGACATTGGGTAAAGGTGAAGCAGTAGGCATTCGGTTTGTGATTGGGTAAAGGTGATGCAGTAGGCATTGGCTTTTCATACTGTTCCGCATTGAAGCTTATCAATAAATTGCAATCTTTGAGCTTGGATTCCAGTATTGTTATTTATTATTCTTTATTTATAAAGCGCCAGCATATTCCGCAGCGCTGTACAATAAGCACAGTACAGACAGGGTTACAATACATTGAACAACATTTGACAAACAGTACAGGAGGAGATGAGGGCCCTATTCCCGTAGGAACTCACAATCTAGGAGGGTTGGGGTTGGAATCAGGAGGAGAGGACTGTAAGGTGAGAGTGATTGATGATTGCGTCAGTGAGTCGGGGGGTCGGCTTCCCTAAATAGGAATGTTTTAAGGGAGCGTTTGAAGGAAGAGAAGTTAGGGGAAAGTCTGACAGTACGAGGGAGAGCGTTCCAGAGAGTGGGGGCTGCGCGTGAGAAATCCTGCAGTCTATCATGGGAAGAGGTGATGCGGGGAGAAGCTAGGTGCAGGTCACTGTTTGACCTTAGGGAGCGGGCTGGGGTGTATTTGGTGATTAGTGAGGACAGGTAGTGGGGAGCTGAGTTAGTGAGGGTTTTGTAGGTAAGGATAAGGATTTTGAACTTAATTCTGCAGTGGATGAGGAGCCAGTGAAGGGACTCGCAGAGGGGAGCGGCAGAGACAGAGCGGCAGGTGAGGTGGATTAGCCTGGCAGAGGCGTTCAGGATTGATTGTAGGGGGGAGAGGCGGGACAGAGGGAGGCCAGATATTGTTGAATGGATTAGGCAGCGGCTGAGTGACAGGCAACAGAGGGTTGTGTTCAATGGAGTTTATTGGGCGCGAGGTCTTGTTACCAGTGGGTGCACTCTCTGCCTTTGTCACTGTGTGTCAGGGTTCAGACTGATTGATGCAGCAGGTATGGTATGGAGCCCAAGATGCAGTGAGGCAGGTTTGCAAGATAAACAGAGTTTATTAAATAATAAACACCAGGACATAAAGATACAAGAGATCTGAACTAGACATGTGCACAGCACAAAATTTCGTTTTGAACTAATGGATTAGTCCTAAAATGCAATTTATTTAGTTGCTAAAGAAATTCGTTTTCAGTTCTTTAGTATGAAAACTAATTTCGTTCATCCGAAAACCAGTGGATACACTTACTATTGTAGTGGTGGCTCCTCAGAGGGCTGAGATCGCTGCTTGTTACAGTATCTCTCACTCTCAGCACAATGTGGGCCATATTACATAGTTGGTGCTAACTTAACCAGAGCTGTTGTAACCTTCCCAGAGCCATTATAGACTATGGAGGTTTTCAGCTTACAACAGCTCTGGTTAAATTAGCACCAACATTGTAATACTGCCCCGTGTCAGGCAAAGCTGTTACAGTAACTGACTGCTGCTCATCACAGCGCTCAGAGTTTCTGTAAAACTAGTAAATAATATTTATATATAAGAGGTTAGAACAATATTATTTCCTTGTTTTACTGAAACTCTGAGCGCTGTTACAGTCAGTTACTGTAACAGCTGAGCCTGATACATTGTACTGAGAGATAATGTAACAAGGAGCCGATCTCAGCGCTCACAGCCACTGGATTTAAGGGCTAAAAAAAGGCTCCTCTCTGTATAATGTTTAGAACATCTTCCTGCATTAATTAATACCCCTCTTTGTATAATGTAGATAACATCCTCCTGCATTAATGTCCCTCTCTGTATAGAACATTCTCCTCAATTTATACCTTTCTCTGTATAATGTATATAACATCCTCCTGCATTAATACCCCTCTCTGTATAATGTATAGAACATACTCCTGAATTAATGCCACTCTCTGTATAGAACATCCTACTGCATTGGCATGTGCAGGGTGCAGAACTTCGGATGTTGCGATCTTCATTGCTGGTCTCCTTCACTCATCAATGTAATATCACAAAAAGGACTGAAACTAAAATGTAGTGCATTTTATTTTAGTTTCTTTCGTTTTTTGTACTGAGCAGTTTCGTTTCTCTCGAGTCATACTAAAACTAAATTATCCCAAAATTCGGACTAAATCGTTTTAGTACTAAAACGAATGCACATGTCTAATCTGAACAGGACACTAGAGGAGACTGGGCACAATGGGGAATAGCTATAGGAGGAGGAGAGGAGATGCAGGAAAAGGAGGTTGAGGTCAAAAGGGATGGCTGAGAGTAGTGGGAAGGGAGGTTTAGGGAGAACTAAAGATGAGAGCAGTTAGAAAGCAGGAGAAATGAGGAATAGCAAGAGGAGACTAAGATACTGGAGAAGTGAGCAGAAGGAGACACAAAGGGAACATAACAGCACATGGGGCAAGCAATGAATAAACAATAATACATAAACACAGGATTATAGAAGCAACGGTATCAGGCAGGGGGCAGGCAATAGAATGGTCGTGGGCAAAGCAGGGGGTCTAGGCAAGGCGGCGATCAGGGTGGTCAAAGTCCAAAATCAAGGGGGTCTGGTAGCCAGGGGTTCAAGATGGGGAAATCAGGATGCGCAGGGGGGGTTACCGGCTTGAAGGGTAAATGTCCAGGAAATAGAGGGTCCTCAGGAAAGGCTTTGGATCAGGCGTTTCTGGGATCATCTCTGCAATTCAGTCTGGGACTTCAATGAGGAAGTCCAGGGTAGAGGGTGTGACTTCCTTAAATACAGGATTGATTAGGGAGGATGAAGGGCAGGTGAGTGAGGTTCCAGGGTTAGAATGTCAGAGTCCAGGAATGTGTAATGTCTGATATAAAGTCCTGGAACCTGCAGAGGGCATGCAGGATGTGGCATAGAAAGGGGGCGCCAGGGCCTCTAGGACCTGACAGAGCCCCCCTTATAAGGGCCAGACTCCGGACGGCCCAGCCTGGTGTCAGGGTCACCAGTGTCACAGAGTACAAACAATCCCGGCATAGGCAGACCGCCTTGGCTCTGTGGATCCTGCAAAGTTACATGCCTCTAGGACCAGGGTCTGCCAGGTTCTCTGGTTTGCCTGAAGTTCTTTCACTGTTTGGGCCATAGTGGCGACCTGGCTGACAACACCGGCCAGTGTACCCAAGAGTAGCTTGTAATTCTGGGTCTCCGTCGACTCTGTAGCAGCAGGACCCAGAGACTCGGCAATGGGCTTCTCTGGGATGGTGGGTGTGGCACGGCTCGGCTGGGCAGCGATCTCAGAGGCGCCCTTGGCATGGCACAGTGGGGCAGCACCCTTGGCATGGCACGGTGGGGCAGTGCCCTTGGAGAGGCCCGGTGGGGCAGCGCCCTTGGCGAGGACCGGTGGGGCAGCGCCCTTGGCGAGGACCTCGGCACTGCTCTGCTGGGAATGGACCTCGGCACTGCATGGCTCAACACCTGGGCTCTGCGTCGCTTGTACAGCTGGGCTCTGCGTCGCTTGTACAGCTGGGCTCTGCGTCGCTTGTACAGCTGGGCTCTGCGTCGCTTGTACAGCTGGGCTCTGCGTCGCTTTGGCTGTGATTCTGCGAGCTGCAGGGTAGCGGGCTCGGAGGGTTGCTCGAGCTGCAGGGTAGCGGGCTCGGAGGGTTGCTCGAGCTGCAGGGTAGCAGGCTCGGAGGGTTGCTCGAGCTGCAGGGTAGCAGGCTCGGAGGGTTGCTCGAGCTGCAGGGTAGCAGGCTTGGAGGGTTGCTTGAGCTGCAGGGTAGCAGGCTCGGAGGGTTGCTCGAGCTGCAGGGTAGCAGGCTCGGAGGGTTGCTCGAGCTGCAGGGTAGCAGGCTCGGAGGGTTGCTCGAGCTGCAGGGCAGCGGGCTCTATGGTTCATCACACTGCAGGGCAGCGGATTCCGAGGATTCTGCGAGGTGCAGGGCAGCAGACACTGGAGATTCTGCAACATGCAGGGCAGCGAACACTGGAGATTCTGAGGCCTGGTGAAGCTTGACCACGGGGTTCAGGCAATGCTGAGAAGCTGGCTTAGGTTCTTTAGGCAACCCGGGAACTGAGGGTGATGTGCAGATGATGGTGCCTATGTAGGCTGTTTTCCTGCACTGTGGACTGGAGACATAATTGGTTGATGGAGACCTGGAGTCGGTAATAGAATGGCACAGGTAGGTAGCCGGGTTGATACAGGGCCAGTCCTGTTCGCTTTGCTCCCATTCGGGATCCGAATCACTGGAGGAGTTGCTGAAGGGGTTGTAGTCCTTCTCCAGATAGTAGTTGGGAAATGCGGCACGACGAGCCTTATCAGCAGGGCACAGTGAGCGTGGCAGAGGGTGTTGGCAGGAAGTAGTAGTGCCAACACCGATTCTTTGGGGTGATGTGCAGCTTCCCGGATTTTCAAAGCTGTTTCAAGTGTCTACAGATCCTCCCTGCGAACAATTGTCCCGTTGGAGGCATATACACAACTTGGAGGCAGAGAGCTGGTTTCAAGATCGTTACAAACACTAGTCTTAATCTGCTGGATGGGAGTGATAGGTCTCCCACAGGAAAGCATGGCAGTTTCTGTCTCCATTGGCACCACAGGGCCTCGTTCTATGTATTCTTGCTCCATAGGCACTTCAGGCTCGGTGTACTCCATAGGGGTCTCTGACTCTTCTTCAGAGGTGGGCTCCAGTGACACCCTTCTTCTGGGCATTTTGGCACAGATGCCCTGGGAGCAGGAACACTTTTTTTTCTGAGGTAACTTGATCACCGGAGTTCTCCTGGGAGCAGGTTTGTTGTGGACAGAAATGTATATATTCGCTTTTATAATATTCAAAGGCTTAGAAGGAGGCCTAGAAAAATGCTCATTTGAGTAGTTTAAATGGTTAATCAAGATTTATGAATCAAAGTGTAATGTGACAAACCTAAAGATGTTAGGCAAGATTTGCGAATTAGATAATCCCAGATTACAGGT
This sequence comes from Leptobrachium leishanense, assembly GCA_009667805.1. Taxonomy (NCBI): domain Eukaryota; kingdom Metazoa; phylum Chordata; class Amphibia; order Anura; family Megophryidae; genus Leptobrachium; species Leptobrachium leishanense. The sequence goes on along the minus strand of CM019066.1, from coordinate 52,945,627 downwards.
AGAAGAATGGAAACGTGTTGAGAAATAAGAAAGGAATGTTGATTTGATAATGGTTTATGGAATGTAGCACAGGATTGGTATAGGGTTGCAAAAGAAATTGAGAACGAAGGGTGGATAGAAACAATAGATAAGAAGAAAGGAAAAAACGAATTACTATTATCTCACTCCAGGTTCTGAGCCTCCTTCCTATAGTAAGGTATCCAAAAAGAAAATAATAACCCCAACCCAAACGACAAATGCCCAAAAACAGCCGACAGGTCTCTACCCTGTTTTATGTATCGATGGGTCGTACTACACCACTCGTCCTGTAACGTCCTCATTAACAGCCACAAGCCAGGTACCGACAATACACCCTATAATGCCTCATTTGCCCAACCTAGATACCACTATCCACACGATAGACCGGACCGGTGACCCGGGTCAACCACCTTTCTCCAGTCATTTTTTTGACTCAGTAAATCGTACTGATGATTCCCTAACGTCCCACATAGGGTTACCTGCAACCACACCCCAGAAGGAGGCCTAGAAAAATGCTCATTTGAGTAGTTTAAATGGTTAATCAAGATTTATGAATCAAATGCATATTATTCTTTAAACGCTGTCTTAGCTGATTGTTTTTGTACGCACATGAAGTTTCTTGTCCTAAAATCAAGAGGAGAATGTTTTGGAACATCTCGGAATGTCCTGTAACCAACATCCTTGACGGCTAAAGGGACATCCGGAGACACTGTTGTTTATTTCCTTTAACTGTTATTAAACAAGGTCTATAATTTAACAATATTAGTGACGAATAGAATGTTGGGCAACAGCCTGTTATCGGTACATGCAAAGTAGCATAAAAAGGCTTGTAAATTGTCGAATAAAGGCAGAGATGTCATTGGCTTGGAAGCCACGTAGACATATTCATTGTCTGTGTGATTTCTTTATGCGCAAAGCTATCTGATTTCTCCACCGAATTAGAACAGAATCTGGCATCCGAGGACGGACTCTTTTGTCCATTGCAATAGGTCTCCCACAGGAAAGCATGGCAGTTTCTGTCTCCATTGGCACCACAGGGCCTCGTTCTATGTATTCTTGCTCCATAGGCACTTCAGGCTCGGTGTACTCCATAGGGGTCTCTGACTCTTCTTCAGAGGTGGGCTCCAGTGACACCCTTCTTCTGGGCATTTTGGGCACAGATGCCCTGGGAGCAGGAACACTTTTTTTTCTGAGGTAACTTGATCACCGGCGTTCTCCTGGGAGCAGGTTTGGATACAGGTTTTTCCTTGGCTGCAGGTTTTTTATACTTGACAGTCGATGAAGTTATTTTTTGCAGGGCAGGCAGTCATTTTTGGCTGGGTAGGTATTGGTTTCCCTAACAACTTTTGGTCTTGACAGGTGCGGGTTTGGTCTGAACAGGCTTTGCAGAAACAGGCTTGGTACAAACATGCTTGGCAAGACTTTTTGTATCTGGCTTTGGTGGGCGCAGTGGGCAGGCCGATACTCTATGCAAGTGACCCCCACAATAGTAACACAGGTCTTGCGCTCTTCTCCTTGCCCTTTCTTCCTCCTCGGTCAGGGGCCCTCGAGCACCTTCTGGGACTGGAATGTGCACCTTAGTTGACGTGCCATTTAAAGTCTGCTGCAGGTAATTGGGATGTGCGTTTCGGGTTTCGGAATTTTCACGAAATTTCCCGATTCGTGTTTTCGGATGCGGCCAATTTTCCGAAAATTTTTAGATCCGAAAATGGCAGATCCGAAAAGTTTTCCGAGCCGAAACGAAATATTTTCGGAATTTTCGAATGTACTTGAAATGTGTCAAATCGAAATTTATTGCTTTGAAACGAGGAGAACAGACGATCCGAAAAAACGAAAATTTCCGAAAAGTCGATACAAAAAACGAGCTAAGTGACACGAAAATACGAAAAATGGTCGAAATTCCGAAAAAAAAATGTACACGAAAAACGAGTCGAGCCGAACCGAATCGAAACAGAAATCGGTCGAAACGAGCCAAATCGAAAAGTTTAAAAATCGAATCGAACCGAAAAAAAATAAATCGGTGCACAAGCCTACAGGTAATCCCATAACGAGTTCAGGTGCTGCTGGACCTTCTGGTTGGCATCTTTTAGTTTTTGTACATAGGCTATGATCACCGCGGGCTCACTGGGTTTAGACTTCCTGATGCTGTCAGGGTTCAGACTGATCGATGATGCAGCAGGTGCGGTAATGAGCCCAAGATGCAGTGAGGCAGGTTTGTAGAATAAACACCAGGACATAAAGATACAAGGGATCTGAACAGGACACTAGAGGAGACTGGGCACAATGGGGAATAGCTATAGGAGGAGGAGAGGAGATGCAGGAAAAGGAGGTTGAGGTCAAAAGGGATGGCTGAGAGTAGTGGGAAGGGAGGTTTAGGGAGAACTAAAGATGAGAGCAGTTAGAAAGCAGGAGAAATGAGGAATAGCAAGAGGAGACTAAGATACTGGAGAAGTGAGCAGAAGGAGACACAAAGGGAACATAACAGCACATGGGGCAAGCAATGAATAAACCATAATACATAAACACAGGATTATAGAAGCAACGGTATCAGGCAGGGGGCAGGCAATAGAATGGTCGTGGGCAAAGCAGGGGGTCTAGGCAAGGCGGCGATCAGGGTGGTCAAAGTCCAAAATCAAGGGGGTCTGGTACCCAGGGGTTCAAGATGGGGGGAATCAGGATGGACAGGGGGGTTACCGGCTTGAAGGGTAAATGTCCAGGAAATAGAGGGTCCTCAGGAAAGGCTTTGGATCAGGCGTTTCTGGGATCAGCTCTGCTATTCAGTCTGGGACTTCAATGAGGAGGTCCAGGGTAGAGGGTGTGACTTCCTTAAATACAGGATTGATTAGGGAGGATGAAGGGCAGGTGATATAAAGTCCTGGAACCTGCAGAGGGCATGCAGGATGTGGCATAGAAAGGGGGCGCGGGGGGGGGGGTCAGGGCCTCTAGGACCTGACACTGTGTGTGTGTCTCTGTGCTCTCTGTTTATCTTTGTCAAGGTGTGTATCTCTGTGCTCTCTGTCTTTGTCACGGTGTGTGTCGGTGCTCTCTGTTTGTCTTTGTCACGGTGTATGTCTGTGCTCTCTGTCTTTGTCACGGTGTGTCTCTGTGCTCTCTGTTTGTCTTTGTCACGGTGTGTCTCTGTGCTCTCTGTCTTTGTCACGGTGTGTGTCTGTGCTCTCTGTCTTTGTCACGGTGTGTGTCTGTGCTCTCTGTCTTTGTCACGGTGTGTGTCTGTGCTCTCTGTCTTTGTCACGGTGTATCTCTGTGCTCTCTGTTTATCTTTGTCACGGTGTGTGTCTCTGTGCGCTCTGTCTATGTCACGGTGTGTGTCTGTGCTCTCTGTCTTTGTCACGGTGTGTGTCTGTGCTCTCTGTCTTTGTCACGGTGTGTGTCTGTGCTCTCTGTCTTTGTCACGGTGTGTGTCTGTGCTCTCTGTCTTTGTCACGGTGTGTGTCTGTGATCTCTGATTGTCTTTGTCACGGTGTGTGTCTCTGTGCTCTCTGTCTTTGTCACGGTGTGTGTCTGTGCTCTGTCTTTGTCACGGTGTGTGTGTGCTCTCTGTCTTTGTCACGGTGTGTGTCTGTGCTCTCTGTTTATCTTTTGTCATGGTGTGTGTGCTCTCTTTTTTTCTTTGTCACGGTGTGTGTCTCTGTGCTCTCTGTTTATCTTTGTCACGGTGTGTGTGTCTCTGTGCTCTGTCTTTGTCACGGTGTGTGTCTGTGCTCTCTGTCTTTGTCACGGTGTGTGTCGGTGCTCTCTGTTTGTCTTTGTCACGGTGTGTGTGCTCTCTGTCTTTGTCACGGTGTGTGTCTGTGCTCTCTGTTTATCTTTTGTCATGGTGTGTGTGTCTGTGCTCTCTTTTTTTCTTTGTCACGGTGTGCCTCTGTGCTCTCTGTTTATCTTTGTCACGGTGTGTGTCTCTGTGCTCTCTGTTTATCTTTGTCACAGTGTGTGTGTCTCTGTGCTCTCTGTCTTTGTCACGGTGTGTGTCTGTGCTCTCTGTCTTTGTCACGGTGTGTGTCTGTGCTCTGTCTTTGTCACGGTGTGTGTCGGTGCTCTCTGTTTATCTTTGTCACAGTGTGTGTCTCTGTGCTCTCTGTCTTTGTCATGGTGTGTGTCTGTGCTCTCTTTTTGTCTTTGTCACGGTGTGTCTCTGTGCTCTCTGTTTATCTTTTCACGGTGTGTGTCTCTGTGCTCTCTGTTTATCTTTGTCATGGTGTGTGTGTCTCTGTGCTCTCTGTCTTTGTCACGGTGTGTGTCGGTGCTCTCTGTCTTTGTCACGGTGTGTGTCTGTGCTCTCTGTCTTTGTCACGGTGTGTGTCTGTGCTCTCTGTCTTTGTCACGGTGTGTCTCTGTGCTCTCTATCTTTGTCACGGTGTGTGTCGTGCTCTCTGTTTGTCTTTGTCACGGTGTGTGTCTCTGTGCTCTGTCTTTGTCACGGTGTGTGTCTGTGCTCTTGGTTTGTCTTTGTCACGGTGTGTGTCTGTGCTCTCGGTTTGTCTTTGTCACGGTGTGTGTCTGTGCTCTGTCTTTGTCACGGTGTGTGTCTGTGCTCTCTGTCTTTGTCACGGTGTGTGTTGGTGCTCTCTGTTTGTCTTTGTCATGGTGTGTGTCTCTGTGCTCTCTGTCTATGTCACGGTGTGTCTCTGTGCTTTCTGTCTTTGTCACGGTGTGTGTCTGTGCTCTCTGTCTTTGTCACGGTGTGTGTCTCTGTGCTCTCTGTCTTTGTCACGGTGTGTGTCGGTGCTCTCTGTCTTTGTCACGGTGTGTGTCTACTCTCTGTTTATCTTTTGGTCATAGTGTGTGTCTGTGCTCTCTGTCTTTGTCACGGTGTGTGTCTGTGCTCTGTCTTTGTCACGGTGTGTGTGTGCTCTCTGTCTTTGTCACGGTGTGTGTCTGTGCTCTCTGTTTATCTTTTGTCATGGTGTGTGTCGTGCTCTCTGTCTTTGTCACGGTTGTGTCTGTGCTCTTGGTTTGTCTTTGTCACGGTGTGTGTCTGTGCTCTCGGTTTGTCTTTGTCACGGTGTGTCTCTGTGCTCTCTGCCTTTGTCACGGTGTGTGTGTGTCTCTGTGCTCTCTGTCTTTGTCACATTGTGTGTCTGTGCTCTCTGTCTTTGTCACGGTGTGTGTCTGTGCTCTGTCTTTGTCACGGTGTGTCTCTGTGCGCTCTATTTATCTTTGTCATGGTGTGTGTCTCTGTGCTCTCTGTTGATCGTTGTCACGGTGTGTGTGTCTCTGTGCTCTCTGTCTTTGTCACGGTGTGTGTCTGTGCTCTGTCTTTGTCACGGTGTGTGCCTGTGCTCTCGGTCTTTGTCACGGTGTGTGTCTCTGTGCTCTCTGTCTTTGTCACGGTGTGTCTCTGTGCTCTCTGTCTTTGTCACGGTGTGTCTCTGTGCTCTCTGTCTTTGTCACGGTGTGTGTCTCTGTGCTCTGTCTTTGTCACGGTGTGTGTCTGTGCTCTCGGTTTGTCTTTGTCACGGTGTGTCTCTGTGCTCTCTGTTTATCTTTGTCACGGTGTGTGTCTCTGTGCTCTCTGTCTTTGTCACGGTGTGTGTCTCTGTGCTCTCTGTCTTTGTCACGGTGTGTGTCGGTGCTCTGTCTTTGTCACGGTGTGTGTCGGTGCTCTCTGTCTTTGTCACGGTGTGTGTCTCTGTGCTCTCTGTCTTTGTCACGGTGTGTGTCTGTGCTCTCTGTTTATCTTTTGTCATGGTGTGTGTCTGTGCTCTCTTTTGGTCTTTGTCACGGTGTGTCTCTGTGCTCTCTGTTTATCTTTTCACGGTGTGTGTCTCTGTGCTCTCTGTTTATCTTTGTCACGGTGTGTGTGTCTCTGTGCTCTCTGTCTTTGTCACGGTGTGTCTCTGTGCTCTCTGTTTATCTTTGTCACGGTGTGTGTGTCTCTGTGCTCTCTGTCTTGGTCACGGTGTGTCTCTGTGCTCTCTGTCTTGGTCACGGTGTATGTCTCTGTGCTCTCTGTCTTTGTCACGGTGTGTGTCTGTGCTCTCTGTCTTTGTCACGGTGTGTGTCTGTGCTCTCTGTCTTTGTCACGGTGTGTGTCTCTGCTCTCTGTCTTTGTCACGGTGTGTCTGTGCTTCCTGTCTTTGTCACGGTGTGTGTCTCTGTGCTTTCTGTCTTTGTCACGTGTGTGTCTCTGTGCTCTCTGTCTTTGTGACGGTGTGTCTCTGTGCTCTCTGTCTTTGTCACGGTGTGTCTCTATGCGCTCTGTCTTTGTCACGGTGTGTCTCTGTGCTCTCTGTTTGTCTTTGTCACGGTGTGTCTCTGTGCTCTCTGTCTTTGTCACGGTGTGTGTCTGTGCTCTCTTTTTGTCTTTGTCACGGTGTGTGTCGGTGCTCTTTTTGTCTTTGTCACTGTGTGTGTCTGTGCTCTCTGTCTTTGTCACGGTGTGTCTGTGCTCTCTGTCTTTGTCACGGTGTGTATCTGTGCTCTCTGTCTTTGTCACAGTGTGTGTCTGTGCTTTATGTCTTTGTCACGGTGTGTGTCTCTGTGCTCTCTGTCTTTGTCACGGTGTGTATCGGTGCTCTCTGTCTTTGTCTTGGTGTGTCTCTGTGCTCTGTCTTTTTCACGGTGTGTGTCTGTGCTCTCTGTCTTTGTCACGGTGTGTGTCGGTGCTCTCTGTCTTTGTCACGGTGTGTGTCGGTGCTCTCTGTTTATCTTTGTCACGGTGTGTGTGTGTCTCTGTGCTCTCTGTCTTTGTCACGGTGTGTGTCTGTGCTCTCTGTCTTTGTCACGGTGTGTGTCTGTGCTCTCTGTCTTTGTCACGGTGTGTGTCGGTGCTCTCTGTCTTTGTCACGGTGTGTGTCTGCTCTCTGTCTTTGTCACGGTGTGTGTCTGTGCTCTCTGTTTGTCTTTGTCACGGTGTGTGTCTGTGCACTCTTTGTCACTGTGTGTATGTGTGTCTGCTCTCTTTTTCCCTTGTCACTGCGTGTGAGCGTCTGTGAACTCTATTTGTCATTGTGCCTAAGGACTTGTAGGAGATTAAGGAACTGGACAAAGTGGAGGCCAGGTGATTGTTACCCTGCCATGTCTGTTGGCCCCTGGGTGAAGTATCATGAAAGGGGAGATACTCTCATGTTGAAGGAGAAATAACCTTTGAAAAGAAATGACTGCTGTAGGATACCGCGGGGCCTCCTGGACTGGTCACGACTCTTTCACAATCGACAGGTCAGTGTTGGCTTTAGTTACTCATTATGTTAAACGTAGGGGACCAGCCAACACCCCCCCCACCCCGTTCACTTGAATCGTAGATGATCCCTGGTGCCCAAACAGAATAAAGGATTGTTTTGCCAGGGAACAGGCTCCTAGTCTGCTGGACTCCAGAAATGAAGGTCCTCATGCTCCTGGTGGCATGGCTTCCATGTATATGGGCTCAGTATGAAGGTCAGTGCCTTATTACACCTCCCCCCCCCCGCCCTGCCCGGAGAATAACATTGTCCTATGAGGCTCAGACGCCAGTAACGCCTACAAGAGGTCTCTTACAACCGCCTTTTAAGTGTAAGCTCACTCGCCAAGGCAAGATATAAAAGTGAAAAAAAACAGCAAGAATAACTATTTCACAAAATGTGCCGAAATCTCATTTTCTTACATTAAATTATCGCTGTGCTGCAAATAAACACCTAAACTGCTTAACGATCCAGTGAGGTGTATGGGGAGTTCAGAGCACATGGACCGGCGCCCCACGCAGGCGACCTGCTCTGTGTCATAGGGTCTGAGTACACATGGCAATGGTTTTCTCTTGTACAGGGTCCGGGGCTGCTGCTTAGCTCTTGTACAGGGTCCGGGGCTGCTTCTTAGCTCTTGTACAGGGTCCGGGACTGCTGCTTAGCTCTTGTACAGGGTCCGGGGCTGCTGCTTAGCTCTTGTACAGGGTCCGGGGCTGCTGCTTAGCTCTTGTACAGGGTCCGGGGCTGCTTCTTAGCTCTTGTACAGGGTCCGGGACTGCTGCTTAGCTCTTGTACAGGGTCCGGGGCTGCTGCTTAGCTCTTGTACAGGGTCCGGGGCTGCTGCTTAGCTCTTGTACAGGGTCCGGGGCTGCTTCTTAGCTCTTGTACAGGCCAGGGTCTGGGACTGCTGCTTAGCTTCCGTTGCGCCTCCTGAAAGTGATGGGTGTTGAGCATGCAAGATTCTTTGTTGCATTGTTACCCCCCCCTCCCCGAGATGACAGAATGAAGTTTAGAGGTAGGCTGCGTCTCCATTTACCTGGTGATGGATGAGGAGGAGAGCTGGACCTGGGCTTTGCTTTCCTGCTGGTAACATATAAACTCTTTATTCACACATTGGATTTACCCCTGGGGTAACTCTTGCCTTGTTGGGGTAACTCTTGCTTTGTTGGGGTTCCTCTTGCTTTGTTGGGGTTCTCTTGCTTTGTTGGGGTAACTCTTGCTTTGTTGGGGTTCCTCTTGCTTTGTTGGGGTTCCTCTTGCTTTGTTGGGGTTCCTCTTGCTTTGTTGGGGTTCCTCTTGCCTTGTTGGGGTAACTCTTGCTTTGTTGGGGTTCCTCTTGCTTTGTTGGGGTTCTCTTGCTTTGTTGGGATAACTCTTGCTTTGTTGGGATAACTCTTGCTTTGTTGGGGTTCTCTTGCTTTGTTGGGGTAACTCTTGCTTTGTTGGGATAACTCTTGCTTTGTTGGGGTTCTCTTGCTTTGTTGGGGTAACTCTTGCTTTGTTGGGGTTCTCTTGCTTTGTTGGGGTTCTCTTGCTTTGTTGGGGTTCTCTTGCTTTGTTGGGGTTCTCTTGCTTTGTTGGGGTAACTCTTTCTTTGTTGGGGTTCTCTTGCTTTGTTGGGGTAACTCTTGCTTTGTTGGGGTAACTCTTGCTTTGTTGGGGTTCTCTTGCTTTGTTGGGGTAACTCTTGCTTTGTTGGGGTTCTCTTGCTTTGTTGGGGTTCTCTTGCTTTGTTGGGGTAACTCTTGCTTTGTTGGGGTTCTCTTGCTTTGTTGGGGTTCTCTTGCTTTGTTGGGGTAACTCTTGCTTTGTTGGGTTAACTCTTGCTTTGTTGGGGTTCTCTTGCTTTGTTGGGGTAACTCTTGCTTTGTTGGGGTAACTCTTGCTTTGTTGGGGGTAACTCTTGCTTTGTTGGGGTTAACTCTTGCTTTGTTGGGGTTCTCTTGCTTTGTTGGGGTTCTCTTGCTTTGTTGGGGTTCTCTTGCTTTGTTGGTGTAACTCTTGCTTTATTGGGGGTAACTCTTGCTTTATTGGGGGTAACTCTTGCTTTGTTGGGGTTCTCTTGCTTTGTTGGGGTAACTCTTGCTTTGATGGGGTAACTCTTGCTTTGTTGGTAACTCTTGCTTTGTTGGGGTAACTCTTGCTTTGTTGGGGTTCTCTTGCTTTGTTGGGGTTCTCTTGCTTTGTTGGGGGTAACTCTTGCTTTGTTGGGGTAACTCTTGCTTTGTTGGGGTAACTCTTTGTTGGGGTAACTCTTGCTTTGTTGGGGTTCTCTTGGGGTAACTCTTTGTTGGGGTTCTCTTGGGGTAACTCTTTGTTGGGGTAACTCTTACTTTGTTGGGGTAACTCTTGCTTTGTTGTGGTAACTCTTGCTTTGTTGGGGTTCTCTTGCTTTGTTGTGGTAACTCTTGCTTTGTTGGGGTTCTCTTGCTTTGTTGGGGTTCTCTTGCTTTGTTGGGGTAACTCTTGCTTTGTTGGGGTTCTCTTGCTTGGGGTGTCTCTTGCTTTGTTGGGGTTCTCTTGCTTTGTTGGGGTTCTCTTGCTTTGTTAGGGTTCTCTTGCTTTGTTGGGGTAACTCTTGCTTTGATGGGGTAACTCTTGCTTTGTTGGTAACTCTTGCTTTGTTGGGGTAACTCTTGCTTTGTTGGGGTTCTCTTGCTTTGTTGGGGTTCTCTTGCTTTGTTGGGGTTCTCTTGCTTTGTTGGGGTAACTCTTGCTTTGTTGGGGTAACTCTTTGTTGGGGTAACTCTTGCTTTGTTGGGGTTCTCTTGGGGTAACTCTTTGTTGGGGTAACTCTTACTTTGTTGGGGTAACTCTTGCTTTGTTGTGGTAACTCTTGCTTTGTTGGGGTTCTCTTGCTTTGTTGTGGTAACTCTTGCTTTGTTGGGGTTCTCTTGCTTTGTTGTGGTAACTCTTGCTTTGTTGGGGTTCTCTTGCTTTGTTGGGGTTCTCTTGCTTTGTTGGGGTAACTCTTGCTTTGGGGTTCTCTTGCTTGGGGTGTCTCTTGCTTTGTTGGGGTTCTCTTGCTTTGTTGGGGTTCTCTTGCTTTGTTGGGGTAACTCTTGCTTTGTTGGGGTTCTCTTGCTTTGTTGGGGTAACACTTGCTTTGTTGGGGTTCTCTTGCTTTGTTGGGATTCTCTTGCTTTGTTGGTTCTCTTGCTTTGTTGGGGTAACTCTTGCTTTGGGGTTCTCTTGCTTTGTTGGGGGTTCTCTTGCTTTGTTGGGGTTCTCTTGCTTTGTTGGGGTTCTCTTGCTTTGTTGGGGGTAACTCTTGCTTTGTTAGGGTTCTCTTGCTTTGTTAGGGTTCTCTTGCTTTGTTGGGGTAACTCTTGCTTTGATGGGGTAACTCTTGCTTTGTTGGTAACTCTTGCTTTGTTGGTAACTCTTGCTTTGTTGGGGTAACTCTTGCTTTGTTGGGGTTCTCTTGCTTTGTTGGGGTTCTCTTGCTTTGTTGGGGTTCTCTTGCTTTGTTGGGGGTAACTCTTGCTTTGTTGGGGTAACTCTTGCTTTGTTGGGGTAACTCTTTGTTGGGGTAACTCTTGCTTTGTTGGGGTTCTCTTGGGGTAACTCTTTGTTGGGGTAACTCTTACTTTGTTGGGGTAACTCTTGCTTTTTGTTGTAACTCTTGCTTTGTTGGGGTTCTCTTGCTTTGTTGTGGTAACTCTTGCTTTGTTGGGGTTCTCTTGCTTTGTTGGGGTTCTCTTGCTTTGTTGGGGTAACTCTTGCTTTGTTGGGTGTCTCTTGCTTTGTTGGGGTTCTCTTGCTTTGTTGGGGTTCTCTTGCTTTGTTGGGGTTCTCTTGCTTTGTTGGGGTAACTCTTGCTTTGTTGGGGTTCTCTTGCTTTGTTGGGATTCTCTTGCTTTGTTGGGGTTCTCTTGCTTTGTTGGGGTAACTCTTGCTTTGGGGTTCTCTTGCTTTGTTGGGGTTCTCTTGCTTTGTTGGGGTTCTCTTGCTTTGTTGGGGGTAACTCTTGCTTTGTTGGGGTAACTCTTGCTTTGTTGGGGTAACTCTTTGTTGGGGTAACTCTTTCTTTGTTGGGGTAACTCTTGCTTTGTTGGGGTTCTCTTGCTTTGTTGTGGTAACTCTTGCTTTGTTGGGGTAACTCTTGCTTTGTTGGGGTTCTCTTGCTTTGTTGGGGTTCTCTTGCTTTGTTGGGGTAACTCTTGCTTTGTTGGGGTTCTCTTGCTTGGGGTGTCTCTTGCTTTGTTGGGGTTCTCTTGCTTTGTTGGGGTTCTCTTGCTTTGTTGGGGTAACACTTGCTTTGTTGGGGTTCTCTTGCTTTGTTGGGATTCTCTTGCTTTGTTGGGATCCTCTTGCTTTGTTGGGGTTCTCTTGCTTTGTTGGGGTAACTCTTGCTTTGGGGTTCTCTTGCTTTGTTGGGGGTTCTCTTGCTTTGTTGGGGTTCTCTTGCTTTGTTGGGGTAACGCTTGCTTTGTTGGGGTCTCTCTCTTTTCTAGGGGGTTTCCGTGTGTCACCATCTCGATTACAGGTCTCTTGGTCATTTGTTATTGATCCCTTAGCCAGAGTGATGACGAGCGCTCGGGAATAAATGAGGCACAGACGAGCTTCTAGATGCTATTCCTTCAAATTGGGTTTATGTAGATCCGTATATATATCTATAGATCCTCAGAGACACGGGGGAGGGCATGTCATAGAAACAATCAGATTCGGATATGTTTGGTGATACCATAGATGTCATTGAACTCTTATCTGGAACGGGTTTAACCACTTCGCTGTGAAGGACGCGCTGAGTGCATCCACTCACACAGGCTCAACGTGCGGGAGACACACTGAGCACATCCTGTCTTCGCAGCGATGAGCGGCCGGCATTTCGGCTGATCACTGTGGCCTACCGGTTCAGACTGACATCGTGGATGCCAGCCCAGAATCTGGGATCCCGTCCACCACGAATAGCGTCATTGTGCCAGGTGTGACGACGTCTATTCCAGGCAACCCCCCCCCCCGCCAGAGCAGGGAAAGTACCTGAAGGGGAGGGGGGTCCTTTTGGATCTCTCTCCCTCCCCATCGGTAAGGGCCACAGAGCAAAGGCAGGCACCCCTTGGAAGGGCACAGTCTGTTTTTCCCAACAGTGGCTGCCTTTAACCCTTTAGGGCTGGGTTGTGATTTGGCACCAGATTGCAGTCCTCTCCTGGAGGTAACCAACATCTTGGATGTTGGCCAAGCCTCTGGGATCTCCCTCGTCCACTGAAATCCTCATGCATGAATGCGATGACGTCAGTTCGGGAGTTAACCCCTAGCTGACACCTATGGTGGAGATAGGGGGTCCAATGACCCTGTATCTCCCGATCTGTGAAAGCTAGGGGTTAATGCTTCATATCATTTGAAAGGCCAGAGCATGACCTCTCCAATGATACCAAACATGACCATGTTAAGAAAGAAAAAAATGTAAAAATAACGTGTCCTCCCCCCCCCATTAATGCAGCATTATGGTTCGCATTTCAGTTATAATGTGAACAATGATGCTGCACTAATGATTTTTTTTGAGGGGGTTTAGATAAAATCCCTTATTTTCTCAGAAAAATAGAAATAGCGAGTCCCCTGTTCTAACGATAGAATAAATAGCTGCAAAGGCTCGGATGATAAAATGTGAAAAAAATCACTTTACGCGCTGTAGATGATTGGAAAGTCACATTTTTGTTTGTTAGAATATTCAGGCAGGACATGACGTATACATATAATAATGATATATTATGAATCTGCTGAGTCTGCCGAAAAAAGTGATATGTAATCTGTCAATAAACCATGACGTTAAACTGCGTTTAAACATGAGCAAAACCAGTCAAAGTGAGACACTCGGCACACAGAGGGGAAATGGCTCAGAAACAGAAGCCGGAATTGCCAAAGGGTGCGGTGTGATACGATTAGCACCGTGCGTTTTAAAATCCAAATCCTGTGTTTATTATGCAGCTATATTCGGACACGTTGCGCTCCACCCGCTCAACAGGATGATGGCTCCATGAACATTTGCGATTCCCAGACATTCCCAAAGCACAATAGTATATCATATATATCCCCTCCCCTCTCCTCCTCCCTCACCCCTGCTCTCACACACATCTTCAACCTATCTCTCTCCACCGGCTCCTTCCCATCCGCCTTCAAACACGCGCTAGTTACCCCTTTACTAAAGAAACCATCCCTTGATCCCAACTCTCCATCCAACTACCGCTCTGTATCCCTGCTTCCCTTCACATCAAAGCTCTTAGAAAAACTAGTCTTCAACCGCCTCTCCCTCTTCCTCTCCTCCAATTCCCTACTTGACCCCCTGCAATCTGGCTTCCGTCCCCTACACTCAACTGAAACTGCCCTCACCAAAGTCACCAACGACCTCCTAACTGCTAAAAAACACGGCCACTATTCTATGCTCATCCTGCTTGACCTCTCAGCTGCTTTTGACACTGTTGACCACCCCCTTCTTCTACAGACCCTCAACTCTCTGGGTCTCGGTGACACTGCACTCGCTTGGGTTGACTCCTATTTATCCAACAGGTCCTTCTGTGTGTCCTTTGCTGGTAACTCCTCCTCTTCATTGCCTCTATCTGTTGGTGTACCTCAAGGCTCTGTCCTTGGTCCTCTGCTCTTTTCCATCTACACCTCCTCCCTGGGCAAAATCATCAACAGCTTTGGCTTTAATTACCACCTCTACGCTGATGACACTCAGATCTACCTCTCTACCCCTGATCTCTCTCCCCCTGTCCTTTCAAAAGTCAGTGACTGTTTATCTGGCATCTCCTCCTGGATGGCCTCCCACCACCTAAAGATCAACATGTCAAAGACTGAACTCCTACTTATTCCTCCCTCCAATGCCTCCCAACCTCCTGACTTCTCTATCACGGTGGAGGGTATCACCATCTCCCCATCAAACCAAGTTCGCTGTCTTGGAGTTACACTTGACTCTGCTCTTTCCTTCATCCCCCACATCAAGTCTCTTTCCTCCTCCTGCCGATACCAACTGCGTAATATTTCCAGAATTCGGCCATTTCTTACCGCTGTCACCACAAAACAACTCTTACACGCCCTGGTAATCTCCCGACTCGACTATTGCAATAATCTCTTATCTGGCCTCCCTCTGTCCCGTCTCTCCCCCCTACAATCCATCCTGAACGCCTCCGCCAGGCTAATTCACCTCACCTGCCGCTCTGTCTCTGCCGCTCCGTCTCTGCCGCTCCCCTCTGCGAGTCCCTTCACTGGCTCCCCATCCACTGCAGAATTAAGTTCAAAATCCTTATCCTTACCTACAAAACCCTCACTAACTCAGCTCCCCACTACCTGTCCTCACTAATCACCAAATACACCCCAGCCCGCTCCCTAAGGTCAAACAGTGACCTGCGCCTAGCTTCTCCCCGCATCACCTCTTCCCATGATAGACTGCAGGATTTCTCACGTGCAGCCCCCACTCTCTGGAACGCTCTCCCTCATACTGTCAGACTTTCCCCTAACTTCTCTTCCTTCAAACGCTCCCTTAAAACGTTCCTATTTAGGGAAGCCTACCACCCAACTCACTGACGCAACCATCAATCACTCTCACCTTACAGTCCTCTCCTCCTGTTTCCAACCCCAACCCTCCCAGATTGTGAGTTCCTACGGGAATAGGGCCTCATCTCCTCCTGTACTGTTTGTCAAATGTTGTTTAATGTATTGTAACCCTGTCTATACTGTGCTTATTGTACAGCGCTGCGGAATATGCTGGCGCTTTATAAATAAAGAATAATAATAATAATCATATATCATCATATATGGGTCTTAATGACATAAGTGTTTTGTGATGGGTTTCTTGTTCCATGGTGGGTCTCCGTGTCTGTATATCTTCAAAGCCTCCGAGCCTCAGCCTTCCCATTCTCGGCCATGCTGCAGCTGGTGGCAAATCCCTGTGCATGAGGTTTTGGGGGAGGAATAAACGCTGCCAAGATGTGTATGAATGAAAAGATCAAATTTATTGGCAAAAGAGTAAGAGTCTCAATGAATGAGTTTGTATGGCCGGTGTTTAAGCAGGTTCTATAATTGGCCATTAGTCCTCATAGATCCGGGTGTATTCATCTGGCTTCGTTTATCAGTCTCCAGAGTCCCAAGATGGCGCCCACGGACATTCCGGTATGACTACTTCCGCTATGGCATTTTCCCTTTTGAACACGCTAGTGTGGAATCTCCATTTTCTCCTCCCTTTGGTTTTCCCTTGCTGCGGTTCTGTATGGCAGATGTATCTTCCTCAAGTGATCTCTATGAGGGGAATAAATTGAGTATTAAGAGATCTTCTCCGTTAAACTATTTCATTCAGTTTTTCGGCTGCCGGAATATTTTCTAGTGGAATTAGGGACAAGGATATGTTATTATTCTCATTTTTATACAAATAATTTGGCCCACATGTTTTTAATCCCTAATCTAAAAGGACAGGTATATATGTATACAGGCAACCGGCTACATTTCTGATTGTATATGATATGTTCATATAATATAGTGGGTAAAAAAAAATACTATTGCGCTTTGGGAATATCTTGGAATTTCAGAAACTGGAATTATCCGCCGGGACAGGGAGGGGTTGAGACAGATGGTTTATGCGATTTGGAAAATAAACGGCATATTTTAATTAATCCTATGTTTTGGATAAATTGTCTTTACATGCTTTGTTTCCGCTTTTCTCCAGCCTGCCCCCATGTGGATCCGGCCTCCTCCAAGATCGCTATAGTAAGCGACAGGTTTCACCTCCTCCTTCATAAACATGAGCTGGAGCCTCTGAATAACCTGGTCCATAACCTGGAGGAGCTGAGCACCAATGTCCGTGTCTTCCTTTACCTATTCGAAGCGTCGTTCGTTAAGACAGAACTAGATGCCAATCCCAATCTGTTCAATCCCAATTATACGGTAACCTTCAAAACCATCCCGGAAATGAATAAAGCCCAGGTGTGGGATTTCTTCCGACAGTCTAAAAACTACGGGAAGAAAACGTCCAAATTCTTGATTATATTCAGTGAATTTTATATTACATATGGCCTGGAATCTTCTATTTGGGAGCTGAGGAAAGCGGGAGTAGAAATCTTTATTGTTCATTACAGACAGTTCTCAGAGTATGATTTAAATCAAATATGGTCCGTCCCCCCTGAAACTCACATATTCCACTGGCAGAAATATCAGGACCCAAACATGGTGCTAGCAGAACTAGCTAAACCCATCTGCTCCAAAATCCAGAACAGTGACCCCAGCGCAAAGAGAGCACGTGAGTACCGCGTCAAGACATGGGGAGGAGTGGAATGCAATGTATGTAGAATGGCTTGAGAACATATCAGTAATGGTATGCATTGTGTATATGTTGTGAGATTGTACCAGTAATGGTATGAATTGTGTGTGACGTGCGACACTTTGGACGGGGTGCATGGGCCTAGAGATGTATGTGGGAGGTGCAGGTCTGATGTTCTAAATGGTTTCCCTGCCCTCTCTTATGTTGAAATTACCCGTTGCCTGTAGGGTGCAGGCTGTTTGTGTTGTGTGTGTTCTGTATGAATAATGTTATTGTCTATGTGTATCTGTTACTAATAGGATTACTGTGTGGGTCACCTTAGCCTTTTCCAACTACCCCATCTGAGGAATGCTATCACCACTCTTTGCGTGTATCGGTCTTCAAGTTTCGGCTAAGGGCTGGGGAAAGGCACGAAAGACTGCTGGTGAAAGAACGGGGGCCCGGCAAGGAAACAGCATTACCAGATGTGACCCAGTCGTGGTACAGAGATCTGTTATATTGGCCCCCTGCCATCCCCAGTGGGTGGGCCAAGAATACATTGGCCTCCAGCGGAGCACTTTATACAATTTACTGGGGAGGAGGGGCAGACCACCAGCAACAATATCCATTCAAACCTTTAACAGATACAAGCACATTCCAGAGAGGGGGGGTGTCACGGTTGGCTCTGTTCTGGGGCGCCTGGCAGCAGATTCCTCGCTGCTCGCTGGCCAGGCGCCGAATAATAACGCCACCGGGTGCGCTCACGTGGGACGCCGGGGGGCGGAGCCTGGCGTTATGACGCGGACCCGCCGGGTTTAAAACCCGGCTTCACTAGTTCGCCGGTGCCCTGACGTGGTATTCACTTCCCGCAGAGCTCTTGTGTTTTTGGCTAATATATCTGTGTCTGACCTTGCTTTTGGAAACGAACCATTCTGTGTATGACCCCTGGCATTGGCAAACGAACCATTCTGTGTATGACCCCTGGCATTGGCAAACGAACCGTTCTGTGTATGACTCCTGGCATTGGCAAACGAACCATTCTGTGTATGACTCCTGGCATTGGCAAACGAACCATTCTGTGTATGACTCCTGGCATTGGCAAACGAACCACTCTGTGTATGACCCCTGGTATTGGCAAACGAACCATTCTGTGTATGACCCCTGGCATTGGCGAACGAACCACCCTGTGTATAACCCCTGGTATTGGCATTCACTCTTCTCACGGTTCTGCTCTTAACTTTGGTACCGAGGTCAGTCTATGTGGCACCCTAAGCACACATCAGACTACCTCTGATATTACTAAGGTCCTAGGGAGAACGAATACTCTATTCTGTACATCTGTCTGGTGTTTACCCTTGCTTGTCTTTTGTCTGGTTAGTGATCTATCTAGTTGTGCCGACCATTCAAGGATCGGAAGAGTAGAGAGCGGTCTACGTAAAGGGACCACTATTTTGGTATTCAGGGGGATTCGTGACATTACGTCAGGGCCAATGGATCCCGCAGACCTCTCTAACCAGTTGGCACGTATCGCAGCCAGACAAGAGGAACAGGACCATAGGATGGACCAGATTTCTCTCGCTCTACAGACCCTGTTAAATCGGTCCAATACAGGTACCACAAACCCTCCAGACCCAGTATTGCCTAGGGTCAGTTCGGTCTCTCCTGAAAGACATAGGCTTAGTATGAAGGCACCCTTACGCTATGATGGTACACCAAGCTTATGCCGGGGTTTTCTGACCCAACTCGAGATCTTGTTTGAGAACAACCCAGGGTCTTGTATATCTGATAAAGCCAAAGTAGGCTATCTGATTAATCATTTAACAGAAAAAGCTTTATTATGGGCTACGCCGTTGTGGGAAAATAAGAAACCCATCATATATGACTATGAGGGTTTTACCTCTGAGTTAAAATGTACCTTTGATCCCTCTAGAAGGGCTACCAATGCGGGTAGGTCCTTGTTTCACATTAAACAAGGTAATAGGAGGGTCTCCGACTATGCCATAGAGTTTAAGACTTTGACGTCAGAGGTGCTTTGGCCGAACGACGTTTTAACCTTAGCCTTTACCGAAGGCCTGAACGAGGCTTTTATGTTTGAGCTGGCTCCCTTAAAATTACCAGAAAATCTGGACCATCTGATTGACTTTTGCATAGCCATGGACGATCAAATTAGGGAAAGGAGACACCCCAGAGACAGACCCAGAAGGGTCTTGCCTCCTTTACCCTTATTACCCAGACACACCAGTACGTCAGGTAACCCGGAGAACGCAAAAACAGATTTGCCAGTCGGTGAACCTATGCAAATAGGAAAAACAGGTATTTCGGAAGCAGAAAGAGCTCACAGAAGAGAAAAGGGGCTCTGCTTCTATTGTGCAGGGGCTGATCATTTCCGCCTTCAATGTCCTCAGAGACCCAGGGTGAGCAGGGGGGAGAGTGGCAAATCGGGTCAAAGAACAGCCAATACCCAGGTTATCGGTTCTCTGTATGCCTCCTTTGTGGATAGCGAAAAAAAAAATCCAGGATTCTGTTACCGATCTCCCTAGCCTGGGAGGGGGTTCACCTCAAGACTGAGGCATTCTTAGACTCTGGGGCCTCAGGTAATTTCATGGATAAATATTTTGCTGCCAAAAACCTCTTACCTCTGGTTCTCAAGGAGAAGCCTCTAATGGTGGAGGCCATAGATGGTAAACCCCTGTCATGTCCACATATCACTCACGACACTGTCGATGTATGTATGAAAACAGGAGTTTTGCACCAAGAAACGATAAGATTTCAAATTATTGAATCTCCCTCATGTCCTGTCGTTCTTGGGTTTCCATGGCTAACAGAGCACAACCCGGTTATTGATTGGGTCCAGAGAGACATAAAATGTTGGGGTCCTAGTTGTCAGTCTAATTGCCTAGGCAGAGTCAATGTGATTGGTAGCCTCAATGTTGCCACAGCCCCTCCTTTATCCACAGAGGTCCCTGAATGTTATCTAGCATTAAAGGAGGTGTTCTCTAAAGCCAGGACTGAGGTCCTACCACCACATCGTCCATATGACTGTGCTATTGATTTACTCCCCGGTACGATACCTCCTAGGGGACATGTATACCCTTTGTCACAAAAAGAAAACGACATTATGGAGGAATACATAAGGGAGAATCTAGAGCGAGGATTCATTAGACGGTCCTCATCTCCAGCAGGAGCAGGTTTCTTTTTTGTCTCCAAAAAAGAGGGAGATCTGCGACCTTGCATCGATTATAGAGGTTTGAATAGGATAACTATAAGAAATGCATATCCCATACCTCTTATAACAGAATTGTTCGACCGATTAAAGGGGGCCCGTATATATACGAAGCTCGATTTACGCGGAGCTTACAACCTGGTTAGGGTTAAAAAGGGGCATGAATGGAAAACGGCTTTTAATACACGTAGCTGGCATTATGAATACCTGGTGATGCCCTTTGGATTATGTAATGCGCCAGCCGTTTTTCAGGACCTCATAAATGACACCCTAAGGGATTTTCTGCAAGAATTCGTCATAGTATATCTGGATGACATCCTGATATACTCTCCTGATGTGGACACTCATCACGCCCACGTGAAACAAGTATTGACTAAACTATTGAAGGCTGGATTATATTGTAAGCTAGAAAAGTGTCTATTCGACATAGTAACGGTGCATTTCCTTGGTTATATCATAACCCCTGAGGGTTTTCAAATGGATCCAAAGAAACTCTCAGCAATTCTTGACTGGCCTCTACCCCAAGGGCTTAAAGCCATCCAGAGGTTTCTGGGGTTTACTAACTACTATCGGAGATTCATTAAAGACTTTTCAGCCTTGGTAGCTCCCCTCACGGCTTTGACTAAGAAAGGGGTGGGAAATCAGAAATGGACACCACAAGCCACTCAAGCCTTTGAGGCACTTAAACAAGCATTCACTACTGCCCCTGTTCTCCGACATCCAGATCCGGCTCTGCCTTTCCAAGTAGAAGTTGACGCCTCCGAACTAGGTCTTGGTGCAGTCTTGTCCCAAAGGGAGGCACCCGACAAACCCTTGCATCCATGCGGCTTCTATTCTCGGAAATTGTCCCTGGCAGAGAAGAACTATGACATTGGAAATAGAGAATTGTTAGCAGTCATCTCGGCCTTGGCAGAATGGAGATACTTATTGGAGGGGTCTAGGGACCCCGTCGTTATCATAACCGATCATAAGAATCTCACGTACATTGGAGATGCTAAACGTTTAAATTCCAGACAAGCGAGATGGTCATTGTTTCTTTCAAGTTTTAATTTCGTGCTTACCTATAGACCTGGGTCCAGAAACATTAAAGCAGACGCATTATCGAGACAGTATGAATCTTATGAACATAATATCCAAGATCAGCATCCCATTGTACCCCAGGAAAGGATTATAGCCTCTACCACGATTAGTGTCTCGTCTCCTCTAGTGAAAAGGTTGCAGACCGTCCAGGGTGCAGCTCCTGGGGAGAAACCTCCCGCGAAACTCTTTGTACCTGAGAACGAAAGAGAGGAAGTACTTAACGTTTATCATGACAATAAAACCTCTGGGCATATGGGTATCACCAAAACTGTGTCTAGTATCCGTAAACTCCTCTGGTGGCCCACGTTGCGCCAAGATGTTAAAGATTACATAGCTGTGTGCGAGGTGTGCACAAGACATAAAAGTCCCAAAACAGCACCCATTGGTTTACTCCAGCCTTTGCCGATCCCCGAACGACCATGGTCACATGTAGCCATGGATTTTATAGTAGATTTACCTGAGTCAAGAGGGAATACAGTTATACTTACGGTCATAGATCGATTCTCCAAGATGGGTCACTATGTGCCTCTTCGGAAACTACCTTCGGCAGCCGAACTGGTGCCCATATTCATTTCCAACGTGGTCCGCATACACGGTGTTCCTCTGGAGATTGTCTCTGATAGGGGGACACAATTCGTCTCCAGATTCTGGAAAGGGTTTTGTAAGAATGTGGGGATAGACTTGTCCTTCTCTTCGGCCTATCACCCCCAGACCAACGGAGCAGCAGAACGAGCCAACCAAAATATAGAGAAATATCTCAGGTGCTTTATATCAGAACAACAAAATAACTGGTCAGACCTGTTACCATGGGCAGAGTATGCTTTGAACAGTGCAGTAAGTGAATCCACAGGACATTCCCCTTTCTTCACTGTTTATGGTTTTGATCCTCCTGTGCTCCCCGCTACGTTTCCTGATACCACGATTCCTGCTTTGGATGAGCATTTGGCATCATTGCAAGAGACTTGGGAGAGAGTCAAACGGGCACTGGAGGAGAGTAGTGTCATCCAGAAAACCAAGGCCGACAGACACAGGAGGCAGGCACCCGTGTATCAAGTTGGGGACAGGGTTTGGCTTTCTTCACGGAATATCAAGCTCTTAGTGCCTTCCATGAAGTTGGCACCTAGATATATCGGCCCCTATAAGATTCTGCGGCGACTCAACCCTGTCTCCTATGCTTTGGCATTGCCCCCCCATATTAGGATACACAATGTGTTCCACGTAAGCCTTTTGAAACCGTTGTTATGTAACCGGTACACCAAGGTCCGTGCTCCACCTCCTCCTGTCTCTGTGGAGGGCGAGGAGGAGTACGAGGTTGAGGCCATTCTGGATGCCAGAAAGTCTAGGGGGTCCTTACAGTACTTGGTCGATTGGGTGGGTTACGGTCCGGAGGATCGTTCTTGGATTCCGGCTGCAGAGGTCCATGCCCCTCGGTTGGTGAAGGCCTTCTATTTGGCGCACCCCCGTGCCCCTGGGGGTCGTCCAGTGGCCACCCGTGGAGGGGGGTTCTGTCACGGTTGGCTCTGTTCTGGGGCGCCTGGCAGCAGATTCCTCGCTGCTCGCTGGCCAGGCGCCGAATAATAACGCCACCGGGTGCGCTCACGTGGGACGCCGGGGGGCGGAGCCTGGCGTTATGACGCGGACCCGCCGGGTTTAAAACCCGGCTTCACTAGTTCGCCGGTGCCCTGACGTGGTATTCACTTCCCGCAGAGCTCTTGTGTTTTTGGCTAATATATCTGTGTCTGACCTTGCTTTTGGAAACGAACCATTCTGTGTATGACCCCTGGCATTGGCAAACGAACCGTTCTGTGTATGACTCCTGGCATTGGCAAACGAACCATTCTGTGTATGACTCCTGGCATTGGCATTCACTCTTCTCACGGTTCTGCTCTTAACTTTGGTACCGAGGTCAGTCTATGTGGCACCCTAAGCACACATCAGACTACCTCTGATATTACTAAGGTCCTAGGGAGAACGAATACTCTATTCTGTACCTCTGTCTGGTGTTTACCCTTGCTTGTCTTTTGTCTGGTTAGTGATCTATCTAGTTGTGCCGACCATTCAAGGATCGGAAGAGTAGAGAGCGGTCTACGTAAAGGGACCACTATTTTGGTATTCAGGGGGATTCGTGACAGGGGGTTGGAAAAACTAAGGTGACCCACACTGTAATCCTAACATATACACATAGACAATAACAGTATTCATACATAACACCGATTACACAGACACCCTGCACCCTCACGGGCACAGGGTGACTTAAACATGGGAAAGAGCAGGGAAACTATATAGAACATCAGGCCTGCACCCCCAAATACATCTCTAGGCCCATGTACCCCTGGTTCAGAGTAATGCACGTCACATATCTCCTTCTTCTGTGTGAGACTAAACAGGGAGAAGACTCTACAAGGGTTTCTCACCAGTTTAGTGAGCATTACAATGTCCTTTAGGAGTCACTAAAAATAAGTCACTCACCCAGCCGACCCCGGCATCTCCCATATGTTGTAGTTGCCCCTGGGGAGAAGTGCCAGCTGCACCATCTCCTGATAGTCCCATCAGCCTTTGGAGAGACTGTGGGGTGGCTGCTCTCTACTCGGAAAAGGTTTGGGGATATGGGTCGACTGTCCCACATACATGGGGCACACATTTGGAAATCTCAGTCCCATCCACAATCCTCCAGTGGAGGTCCTCACCAAATTTGTGTGGGATGTGACGCAGTTGCGAATGCTGCAGAAAGACCATTGGAGAAATTCGACATCAGTGGAGACTGCTCCGAGACCCCACAAGAAGTTGCCCTATGCAGCCTTCTGCACTTTCCTGGATGACTAGGACAAGATGGACACTTATCTGCAAATGCTTGAGCAGTAGTGCAGGCTCCAAAGAGTGGATGAAGGAGCCTGGGTCTCCCTCCTGGTAAACTGACAGGGAGAGCAGCAGAAGCCAACAAAATTGTTCCAGAGCGACTCGGTGAGGATTACACCGGCCAACCAAATATTTTTTTGATAAACTTTTTTCCATAATTCAATCTGACTCTTTAATTTTTGGGGAGCTGAATCCAAATATCCAATCGGTTTTCTCCTGTTACGCACCATTTTTCTGTCATTTCCAGAAATGTTCGGCTATTCTAAAGCTAAAATGGAAAATTTAGGGGAAGGTGTCTAATAACAAAGTAAAATGTACTCCTAAAGTATTATATTTTTAACAATGTGACGGTGAAAGTTAGGGTAGGTACAGTACTTGTTAACCCCTTCACTACCAATATCAAAATATCTCGGGCTTCAAAGGCCCCATCTGGTGCCCCAATCTTGAGATAACTCGATCTGCTGATCTACAGCCCAAAAGCAAATGAATTTCGTTTGATTTTGGGCTTCAGAAGGTGCCCCAAAGTTTTAGTCCTGTGGGCATAATGCCAAAAGAGCGAAAACCATAAGGCTAGGGTCAGACGAACGCAGCTTTAACGTGCGTTTAGCCGCACAAAATCACGGCCGTGCTAGCAGCAAATGACGTCCAATGCCGGGGAACACACGAAGTACGGCCGCACGAAAGTTCGTCCGCGCAACGCAAGTGGCAAACGAACGCATTTTTCGAGAACGTCAAACCGCTACTACTGACGTACAGAGTGCGCTGCGGCGCATAGCGGCGTGTGTGTGTGATTGGGAGACATCAGACGCTGCTAATGTCCGGCCAACATAACGTCCAGACACAAAAAGTGTTTTATTGATGATCCGTACAAAATCACGGACGAAAAGGCGCATCGTATGACCGCTACCGCGTATTCCGTGAAAAAATATGTCCGTTCGTTCGACCGCACTTTTCCACGGTCGACGCGAAAAATGCGTTCGTCTGACCCTAGCCTTAAATCGGCTGACGGAAGCTGCGAAATATCAGGATTTCAGAATCTTTCAAGCGGCTGATGCAGGGGAAGAAAAAGAAAAACGAGCTGCAGTTGTGATGGCTGGAACTCAATGGCCAAACAGGTTCTTAACAGTTTAGACCTGCTCTTGCAGTACCATTTAAATAAATAAAAAAAATTAAAAACTCTGGTTTGTAACAGTTTATTTTTTAATCACTTGGTAGTGAAGGGGTTAATCCAACGGTTTGTATTTTCTCAACCTTTTGTTGGTAAAAGTTGGAGTAGCGCTTTCTCTTATGCGATGTTTCTGATGGAGAGATCATGTTTACATGATCCCACCGGCCTTCATATCGTTTTTCCATCGTTTTAAGATCTTGGTGGAATCGCTCATCTTGCTCTTTACTGATCCAAGATTTTCAGGGAAAAAATCCAGATGTGAATGAGAAAAAAAACGTTTCTTCAGACTCGTATCACACCTTCTCTTCAAATTCTTTTCACAGAATTTCAACTCTATTTTTGTAATTCGGGTCTTTCTCGTCCCCAGAAACTTCAAGATGATTTCTTTAAATGCCGTCCCAGCATCCTTTTCTTTTGATTTAATTCCCTTTTTATTTCTACTTCCGTCAACAAAAACGGACCGTGTGGTGTCTACAGTATCTTGCGTCAGTACGTCTGTCCGTTATGCAGCACGCAGTGTGCGCTTAGACTGCGCTCTTCTGACATTAGCCTTAATGTGTGTAACCCCTGGAGTACAGTAATTCTACTACCCTGCAGTTTCTATGTAGTAACCAACAGATGGCGACCTTCTGTTTGCTCTGGAGATTCAAGACTGTGTGGCTCGGGTGTGGAAATTTAAAAAAAATCTACTTGTCCAACGGATTAAGTAGTAGTCCAATCTACTTGTCCCTCAGGACGATCTACTTGTCCTGATAATTTCAACAAAATAGTGTTTAAATAGAGGTCTTTATTCATAACAGCCTATAGAGGCAGCGTCAGATACATGTGATGAATAAAGACCTTTATTTAAACACTATTTTGTTGTATGTATCTATGTATATGTATGTATATATGTGTGTGTATATATGTATATATTAGGGATGCACCAATACCACTTTTTTTTAAGTACGAGTACCGATACTTTATTTTATGTCATGTGACCACTTTCCAATAAGAACAGACCTCATAAAAATGCCCCCAGCTCACATGTATATATCCCCCTCCCGAGATATATGGATATTGCTCCAGCACATGGATATTGCCCCCAGCTCATGGATGCTGCCCCCAGCTCATGGATGCTGCCCCCAGCTCATGGATGCTGCCCCCAGCTCATGGAAATATGCCCCAGCTCATGGATATATGCCCCAGCTCATGGAAATATGCCCCAGCACATGGAAATATGCCCCAGCACATGGAAATATGCCCCAGCACATGGTAATATGCCCCAGCTCATGGATATATGCCCCAGCTCATGGATATATGCCCCAGCTCATGGATATATGCCCCAGCTCATGGATATATGCCCCAGCTCATGGATATATGCCCCAGCTCATGGTATACTGCCCCCAAGCTCTCATGGATATTGCCCCCCAGCTCAGACCCCAGACCAGACATGGGGCAGCTGTTCGAATGCTCTATCGGCATTTGGACAGCCGCCCCTGGAGCTCTCCGGCATACTTACCTTCCCGAGCGGTGCCGACAAAGTCTGCGTGCCTGTGCTCGTTGAAGGATCCCCAGCCTCGATCACGTGGGACTGGGTCCTTCAACGTGCGGAAGCGCAGAAACTTTCCCGGCGCCGCTCGGGAAGGTAAGTATGCCGGAGAGCTCCAGGGGCGGCTGTCCGAATGCCGATAGAGCATTCGAAAAAGCCACCCAAGCCCCTCAGATGCCGGCAAGCTGACTCAATGCCGGCTTCCGGTATCGGGGCATCCCTGGAATTAGTCCTCAGTCTGGCGGGCTTCTAGCCCGCCGGACTGCATCTAAAAAAAAACTACTCGCCCGGCGCCCGGATCTTCATGTCCCGGGCGTCGGGCGATACAATTCCCACACCCCTGTGGCTCTATGGTTTAGTGTGTGGAGGCACGGCTGCTAGAGAGGAAGCAAGCGAGAGGAAGCTGGAAGATGATGGTGGCTGAGATTTGTGGTATTGTGTCCAGTGCTGAAGCATCCTGCATAAAGGCTCCCAGCAGACTCTGTATCCAGATCAAAGCACAGAACTGTTCCTGGCAGTGATTGTTCTGCAGAGTGAAGGAATCCCAGTGGAGCAGCTTCTCCCCTTCCTGGACAAATCTGATTGCAGACTGTGGAGTGGTAAGTGGAGACATCTCCCCTTGGTTTTACAATAGGGCATTTGAACACTGGTTACTAAAGCAGCAGTCTATGACTTCTCTGATCCCTGGAACATCCCAACATATTACAAACAAGCTGGATTACAATTATTCTGGGCCCCAACTATGTGCACCACCTACCTATGGTATCATTAGGGAAAAGACTAGGGTGGGCCGCAGTATTGTTTGTGGGTGGGTAAACTCATACTGACTCTTGCGTTATTTACTTATTACACTGCATTATGTTTATTTAGACCGTTACATTTATTTTTGCATAGAGTTTTGCTGTGCAATACAAACTTCTATAATAGACAGCTCTGTGTTGATTTATTGCTTGTTTAAATAAATTCCCAACTGGATCTCACCCCCAAAGCCTGGATGTCCAGTTGGGTGGAGGCACTGCCGCAGTCATGTACCTAACTCCCAGGTAACGGAGGCTCAGGATCAGCTTGCAGAGCGCTTGAAGGTAACTGAGGTAAAGGACCACAGGAGTATTTGTGGGACTACGCAAAAACCCGTTACAAATGGAGGCACTGCTGAGATGAATTGGGGTGCAACCAGCAAGGATATATTAATCCCACGGCCCACGCTCTTATTTGCGACCAAATGGGCCCAGCAACAGAAGATACCATTACACCATGCAGTGATGATATGTCAAGTACCTCCCTACAGCGAGCTGAAGCATGTCACCAAGTGTTTGGAGATTTTACTGGGAATAGAGATTGTGCAATGGTGGAAGTTTTTTTTTCTGGTCTCCCAAATTTGCACGCAGAATGTTTTTGCTTCCTGGTTGGAGATTTCTTCGTGGTGGCCAGACTTTTTTTGTCCCATGCTGATCCCATGCTCTCCAGTTCACAGAGAAAGCAAGGGAATTTCGTGAAACACTTTGCTGACCTAGTAACATACCTCAAACCTTCAAGTCGCTGCAAAGCAGCCACTCGTGATCTGAGGATTTAATCTTTTGCACTAAAAGCTGCACATTTTCATTGCTTTCTTTGAGATAAAGGGAATGTCCTCCTGGCATTGAAGCGTATATGTTGACATTGTGCAAGAGAACAGCTTCTCGGCTTCTTTTGGATGAATCAATGAAGAGTCTCCAATCATCTTTTATTGTATTCAATACCAAATTCTTCTTCTAACCCTGATATGTTACTACGGAATACTAGATCACCTTCTTGCTCAAAATAAGGAGCATAGTTTTTCTCACTTGTCCTATATCCATGAAAAGATGTTCCTGGAGCCAACAAAGTCTTTTCTTTCAAACTGGAACCAAGCAGTTCAGCTTCTCTTTGGCTAAACGTAAATCTCCCACTAGATTATCCAGTTCATTTTGTTTAAATAGTTGGGTTTTGCGGCTTTGGAATTCGCCGTCTGAACCAGCATCAAGCACCTCACACTCAGAATCGCTACTAGTTGCAGAAAGCACATCCAATGACTCAGGTGGGACAGGAACAGGAATACCTTCACCATTAGGACCTGGATGCAAAGCGGAGTGAAGATTCAGATATGAAATAACTTTCTTGTTCTTAGAAGTGTTTAAAGGAACACTCTAATCAAAAATCCCCCCCCCGTTTTTTAACATTAACCTATGCCTATTACCTCACTAACTAGGTAAGGATTTTTTTTGTGTAACTAATACTTACCCTAAAATCCACTTGTTTCCAGCGGTGTCTTTTTTTTTTTTTTATACTCCCCTCCCTCCTCTTCCGCTCCCGTCCTTCTTGCTTTCAGTTGCCTTCTGGTTTACGTGAGATGCGCGCCTCTCACGTAAGCCAGCCAATCGGCAGGCTTCCTCCCGGCTCCATCTGCTGAGGATTAGTGTTGCGCGCAAGAGAATGCGCGCAACACTAATCCTCAGGCTGCCGCCAGCTACTGTGGCGAGTTGGAGACGTCATCGCGCTAAAAGCGCAATGACGTCTCCTACTAGGCAGAAGCGGGAAATCTGAATCCCGCTCTGCTGACTGACAGCTGGGAGGGCGGAGTAAAGTCATCCGCCTCTCTCAGCTGTTTTCAGCTTTTTTATCTGATCTGCTGAGCGGAGGGAGGGGGGACAGGCAGGGGAATACTCAGGGCATCATAACCACCTAAAAAAGCTTAGGTGGTCATGTTGCCTAGAGTATCCCTTTAAGTAAATTTTTAGGTACCTAGATGCTTTCCTTAAACATTTCTGATACGTATGTGGTGTAGAGTAAAAAAATTATTTTGTGAAAAAACGGTACATCCTATGACAATTTAATGGTCATTTTCAGATTCATCAAAAAAAAATACAAGAGCCAAAATTATGAAAAAAGGTTTTATATGGTCCTCTTGTGTTATGAGCGGGTCAATGAGAGGCTACTGGCCAGATATGGCATCACGCAGGATGCCAATCTCCTGAAGTTCCACACTCTACGCCAGAAAGAGCAACCTTACACAAAGTGGGTCCACCAGATGATCAAGGCAGCAGAGAGCTGGATGGCCAGGTGTCAAGCTGCTACGCTGGCGGATGTGCTCCAGTTAATCCTCCTGGAGCAATTTTAGAAACCTTCATTGCTAACAGTCTGAAAATTGGGTACGAGACCATCGGCCACTCAGTCGACCAATCAGCGGTCTTGGTCGACCAGTATATGGACTCATGCTGGCAAACCACACCAGAACCTATTCTTTCAAACCAGGCACCAACAACAGTGCCCCAGAATCATGCCCCAACTCGCCAGCTTCTGTCGCCTTCACCTACGCGGGGCCCCCGCGTGTTTTGGATGTAATGGGCTGGGTCACCACAGGAACGACTGTCTGAGGAATCCTCCCTGAGACACATTGACCCGTAGGCAGGTCGATCCCACCCGATCGGTGGCACACTGCTTGGATATGGAAGAGGACATCGTGTTGCACGAAACAGATCCCATACAGGCAACCTCTACTGACAACAGGATGCATCACTGTTAAGAAGTATGGATTAACAGAAGACTTGCATAGGGACTGTGGGACACGGGCGCCACCATTACCCTGGTACAACTGCAGATGGTTAACCCAGCTGAACAGACAAGTCATTCTGTGGGTGTGAGGATAGCTGGGGGAAATGATTTATGCATCCCCACAGCCTGATTATACCTTGGTTGGGGCACCAGAACCGAAAAACTGAAAGTAAGGCTCCCGTGAAAGCTACCCACAGAGGTTCTCTTTGGGGAATGACTTAGGACACCTAACCTCCCCCTTCTCCCCAGAGGCCTTTCTTGTCACCATGTGACACCATGCCTGAAAGGATGCACAGTCTCTTGAGGACAAGACTCGGGTAAGACCTGCCAACCCTGACAAACTACCTTCCCTATCTCCCCCTCCTGAAGCCAGAGATTTCGCCACAGGATTTGACCCGCGAGCCCCTTACTGACCCTACCCTCACCAGCTGTAGCGAATGAGCAGGAGAGACCAAGGGGGTCAGGGAGGGAGCAGATAGACTGGGTGCATGGTTTTCTCTACAGAGTAACCAGCAAAAGTCCCAACCGCCAAAGTGCCAGATGGTGGTGCCATGCAATTACTGGAGGGACCTGCTGTGCATCGGGCATGACATTCCCTTGGCCAGCCACTTAGGGATGACTTAGACTCCTCACTGTTTGACTCCCTCCTTCTTCTGGCCTGGGATCACAGGGGACAAATCTGTCGGACTTGTGACACCTGTCAATGGGTGGGAAAGAGGGGCTCTTATCCAAAGCGCCCCTACACACCCCTTTCTATTATCAATGAGCCCTTCTGCTGGATTTCGGTTCACCTGAAAGGATCCTTGCCCCCACCCAGTCCCACAGGAAAGCGATATATCCTCACGTTAGATTACTATACAAAACGCTACCCTGATACTAAGACAATGGCGGATGCCTTGCGGATGCCTTGAAACCAGAGAGGGTTTCCCCAGTGATGTGCTCTCGGACCAGGGGACACAATTCACTGCAGAGCTCACCTGCAATTATGGAAGCTCCGTGGGATAAGGCATCTGCAGAGCTCACCGTACCATCCTCAGACTAACCGGGTCTATGAGAAGTTCAACATAACGCTGAAGCAGCTACTTTTGACGTTCGCAACCTCTCACCGGGACTGGGAGAAGTGCCTACCACAATTATTGTTCTATACTGATCAGTTGCATCAGTAATATGACTGGCTAATCTGAAGAGATGGGTTGTGAGGGTGTAACAGCAACGGAGGTGTACTGGTCTCCAGCTAGTGGACAAGACCAGAACCTGTTACAGCGTCCTTCCCTTCTCTTCTGACAAGCTGATCTGCAGCAGTTTCTCTTCTCACAGCCCTCAGCCAGAACTTGAGGGAGTGCAGTATATTTACAGTCAGGTCCAGAAATATTGGGACATCGACACAATTCTAACATCTTTGGCTCTATACACCACAATGGAGTTGAAATGAAACAAACACAATGTGCTTTAACTGCAGATTGTCAGCTTTAATTTGAGGGTATGTACATCCAACTCAGGTGAATGGTGTAGGACTTACAGCAGTTTGCAGATATCCAGGAGGTCCCAGGAGCTTACCTCTAATCCCTCACACCACTGCTCGGAAGACGATGCCCTGCTGCTCTCTGAGGGGGGTACTCGGGTATCATCGATGGGGGATTACCACAGATTCATCGCAGAAATTAAGAGTATGTGGTCCGCTGCAGTGTCTGAGGTGCAGCTAAGGTGAACTTGATAGGAACTCAGGTGGCAGCGGTGCAAGCGCAGAATGCTGAAGTGGCCGCGGAGCAGGTGATTATTTCATCCCAGGTGAGCGCCTTGCAGTCCCGGGTTGACCTTTTGACCCGCTCGGTGGAGGTTCTCGAGTCCCGACACCGCAGGCGGAATATACGTATACGAGGTATCCCCGAATCGGTATCTATATCGGACCTGCTCCCTTATGCCACCCGCCTGGCGCACCATACCTCTGGATCATCACCTGATGCGACAGTGCTGTTTGACACTGTGTTCCGGATCCGCAAGCCAGCGACGGCCCCCCAGGATTCTACAAGGGATGTCATAGCGGTTACCAAGACTGCTGCTGTCAAGAAACGGATCATGTCGGCACCCGGGGCACGGTCTGCGGTGAAATTTGATGGAGCGTCGCTGATGTTATACAATGATTTACCATTTGTGACCCTGCTGGCTCGGCGTCAGTACCGTGAGGTGACGGCATTCCTCCATCTTCAGGGGATCGCTTATCGCTGAGACTTGGCTGGCTCCCTCGTGGTGACGCATGAAAACGTGCCTTATACTGTTTCTGACCCGGCGGAGGCCTGGCCTATGCTTTCTGGCATTGGTTTGTCACCAGCCCCGGCGACTGCTTCCCCCAGGCTGAGTTCCAGTTTTTGCTGAACATCCCCCTACATTGAGAGTTTTATTCTTGAGGACGTTATATATTTCCCTAACTTCTGTAAGTGTTTTTTCTCCTTCCCCCCCCCCCCTTGAGTTTATTGACCTTTTTGGGGACTCGTTTAATTTTTATTCGCTACCTTCCTTGCACTTTTGCTTTTTTTTGGTGCTCGTCCTGCTGGTGATGGTGTAACCCCCTCCCCCCTTCCTTTTTTTTTTTTTTGGCATCTACCGGGCAGTCCTGAGGTGCGCCACCATGGCTCTGGCTGTCATGTTTGGCCCTTGGGCTCCCAGGCCTTGTGACATTATCCCTCCATGGCTTCCTTTGGGAGTGCGCCAGGAGCGTCATGGTGATGACCTTTGCCACTCACCTCACCTCCTTTTTTTTCTCTTTTTTTCTGTGTCACCATCTTTTAACCGGTGATGTGTATAGCACCCCCTCTCTTCCCTATTATTTTTTATTTTCTCAATACCCCTTGCTGTTCATTCGTACTATTTTCTGAAGACTTTTTGTACGCCTGCCGAATTTCTCAGTTTATATTTTATGTCTTCAATTTGGTTTTTATTCCTGAGAACTCATGATTTATTCCCAAAACTATTTTTCTTATTTTTTTCCAGCTGTGCTTTCTAGATGCCTAGTTCGTATTTTAGATGTGTCTTTCTGTGGCCTCATAAGATGACAGGCTATGGCCCTGCACGGCCATTTTCTTCGGTGACTCGTTTTGGCCCTGCGAGGCCTTTTCTTTATGTCTGTCATGCTGACTTTACTTCACAATA
Source organism: Leptobrachium leishanense (assembly GCA_009667805.1). NCBI lineage: Eukaryota > Metazoa > Chordata > Amphibia > Anura > Megophryidae > Leptobrachium > Leptobrachium leishanense. The sequence goes on along the minus strand of CM019066.1, from coordinate 52,912,627 downwards.
AAAAAACTTGAATTACAAAAAAAAAAAGAAATCAAATCAATATTATTCCTATTTACCAAGCAAGCAAATTAGATCTGCTGGTCTCCATCGTGCAAAGACATTAGCAAGCGCAGTTTTACGCTATAGCGAAGATAAATGAAGACATTACACACAGGTTTCGTTCTTAAAATATCTGACGTGTCTTTGTCCAGCCAGTTCTTTAATTAAAACTCGAACACATTTATTAGCCAATAAGATTTTCTCAACTCAGACCATAGTTAATAGTAATACCATAGTAATTACCATAGTCAAACCCACAAACATATCATATGTAATTAACATTGACAGGACAAAATAAATCCGTTTTTCTTCTACCTCTTCTGCCCCGCAGCAAGTGAGGGAAGGAAGGGGGCCTCTTGGTACAGGATGTAGCTGTGACTGGTTCTAATTAACATTTTTCAATTTCAAGAGAATATTGAGAGCATCACTTTAACTGAAAAAGTGGCATATTAACTAAGATATATATTTAAATCACGATATATTAATACAGGAAATTAAAAGCTAATTCTCTTTGATCACATACACAATTGTGATCACTCACAGTAAAAGACAAAACAAGGCAATAGAACCAGCTATATCTAAGCCACGGTGTCATCGCTTTACACCCATAGGTCATTCTAGATGACCAGAGGGGGAGTAAAATAGTCCAGTACCTACTCATGGGAGGCGACCAGAGGAAAGGAATCAAGGTGGGTGGAAATGCAGGGTAGGCAGGGGCAGGAATGATGATCATAATATACCTCAATACCTTTATGGTGTACTAAAGGGATTCACCAAGGAGGCCCTTTATGAGCTTAAAATACACTTCTTTAAACTAAAATCTAGCTTCACTCTTCCAGTGAACCACACTACGGATCCCGGCCAAATTAAATATCTATTAACTCCATTTCCTAAAGGAATTTCACTGAACAAGAAAAATAACTTAGAGAAATTTAAATTCATCTGAGTCAGATCTGTGTTTTCTTATGTTCAGCTTCAATCCAAAAAACGCATACACACCTGCATTCACACACACTCTCAAGAAATACATTCTCATTTTCCCCAAATCCAACCCTTTCTCACACTTATCTAGGGGATTGAGGAAAAAATGTCTCATAGTGCAAGACCATGGTCTTTATCCAGAGTGGTCAACAATCGGCCTTCAGCAACATCCCAGCTTGAGATGCAAAATCCTTAGGTTAGGCTTGACATTTGAGGAACCAGAGTTTCCGAAAATAGGGACTGCTTCTGAACAAGTTGTTTCTATGCGCTGGATGTGTATTACCTGTGAGTTTGGACCTTGACACAAAATGCCCATAATTCATTCCAGACTCAGTCACTATGAACTTGGTGACTGTCTGGCCGCAAACCCATCAAACTAACTGCAAAACCCGGCGAATGCACGCCGAAAACCCGCAAAAGCATCTGGATTAACCTGCCGAAAACCACGGAAAAACCCGTGCAGGAGCCGATCACACACAGCGAAGCCGCTGGAAAAAGCCGACACCGCAGAAGAAGGCAGTGAATAAATTAGCAAAAACGTTTGCTTGAATGTTTGAAAAGTGAAACGCTGTTTGCAAAGAAACTACTGAGCGAAAATGTCTGAAATTTACATATGAGGTCCAATGAATGATAATAAAAAGGGCTGTTACAGAAAAAAATAAGTAAACTTAAAAAAAAAATCGGACTTTTAAAAAAAAAATCCAGAAAAATGCTTAAAATATCCTAAAAAATCTATAAATAACGAGACTCTTTACTGCAGAATTTAATAATGAATGGTTTATTAGATATTGAATTAAAATGGGAATAATTTTAACATTGAAGCCTATGGGATTTGCCTGAATAAATCTGTCGCATGAAACAACCGAATGGCAGGGCATTTCGGGAACATTTCACTGCTGGTTTGTGCTCTCTGAATAGCCGAAGCAGTGCTTTTTTATGGGGATTTCACTGCCCTTGAACAGGCACCGAACAGGCACCGTATGTGCAGGCAATTTGCCAGGACTTGGCGAATTGCCTGCTCTCTGGATAGCCAAATGGCCAAGAAAGGTAACCGAACGCTGATTTTCAGCATTCGGTTACCTTTCTCCAGCCATTCGCATCTCTTTGGATAACCCTGTGTCAGTTTCTCTTGTGATGATGAAGATGATGGTGACACAGCTTGGCAAAAATAAAATAAAAAAGAAAATATGTTGTTCCTCTAAACCTGTCCAAGCTCTCATTCATTAATTTTTCATACATTAATTACAGCTGCACAAAAAACAAACCAAACATGTTAATATCACAAGAAGAAACACCGATAATAAATTTTCCTGCAAAGCCTATGGGCCTCACACAGCAAAAAAGAATCTTGCCAAGTCTGACTCCTTTCATTAGAGAAAAATATATATACGCAGCTCTGGCTCAAAAAGGAAATAGCCAAAGTGCATACTCCACCCATTTTAATATCAAAAAATATTGTTCTATAACCGTTCTTGTTTGGTGTTTATGAAACAAAACATTCCCAATAAAATCAAATAAAAAGGCAACTGGTAATTTTACCAAAGAAAACTTTCCTGCAATCATTTGCACCTGAATCATATTAAAAGTTTAGGTATTATAACTAACATTAAATTTAAAACTAACCTATTGTTAAATGGAATATATATGTCATAAAACTTATTTATGCAAATCCATTAAGTTATATGTTCCTAGATACATTATTTACCTCTAATGTTAATTGAATGTGATCTCCAGAATCGTAAATATGTCAGGGCATTTGAAAAATTGTGTCCACACAACAAGAATATACAATACAAAGTAATAAAATATACAAAGGTAATCATCAATTAGAACAGTACAATATTTAAACAACACAATGATGATTCATCAGAATATAAAATGCAATGTTTTTTTTGTTTTCTTTGTCTACTGTCTCATCGCACGGTTCAAAATCAAATACAACTGTCTTGTTTAAGTAAAAAATAGGCAGTTAGTGGCTACACAGTGAACGTCCGGGAACTCGACTGTTATGCGTTCGGGTGCTCTATTAAGGGATCCACTGTCTTGTCAAAGTGTAATGCCAATATTTGATAACTTTATTTTGCAAAGATAATGTTTATTTAAAATTTAATTCCAAATCAATGATCTCTTTAATCGCATGAGCTTTGTCGGTGATCAATCCTCTTTGTTTAATGCATAATCTTTCAAAATGACAAGATGCACATTTTATATCACAATTACAACACAATGATTAAGCTTTTGCACTGTAAACTCGCATCTTGATGGTTAATCTTTTTCTTTGCTAGCATTCAAACAAAAATACTTAAGGTATATTAATATCCTGTAAAAAGGAAAATGAATTAATCATAATAAATACATGACGACACATTGAGCTATGCTCGAACTTGGCAAAGGAGTATCCCTTTGTTCTAAAAAAAAAAAAGAGGGAAGGAGGTGGAAGGGGACTGAGGAAAGGCTGCAGATTCTAGTGAATGCAGAATACCAGTCACACAAATCACATGTCTAGTCCTTTCAAACCAATCACTTGCAATGCGCTTTTAATTATCTGCTATAACTAAGCATCATCACGCTGCACAGAAACCATCTTCATTACATATTCAAAAAATACACATCATGATGAACAATTGGTAGTTTTACTCTGAATCCAGAGAAACTATTCCTTGTGTGATATATTGGTGCTAGGGATCGTGCTGGATAAGGCACTAGCGATGTATACTGATATCTCTCTGAAATCATTGAACATATGCAATATATGTATCAGGATCATTAACCTCCCTGGCGGTCTAATTTTTAAAAAATTTCGTGTCTAAAAGCGTCTTAATTTTTTTTAAAGGAAACGTGTTTTTGTACATAGTTAGCCTGTAATAATTAGGAGTCACGCACTGAAATCCGTGCAATCAAGAGTTCTTACTGGTAAAATCCTTTATAAATAAAAAAATAGTAAATACACGGAGTCCGATAAAGTTTGAAACACGAAATAATAATTTATTATCCCAAAAATAATTATCCAAAATAATGCAAATAAATGATATTCAATAAAAAACAAAAAACACTGAAATCTGTCTGAAAACAAGGGTAAGAGGATGTATGGTCTATTTCTTATCCTGTAGTGCCACCCAGTGGCCGTTCATAAACATTGCACTTTGGATTACAGTATTTTATGAATTGTTTATAAGTTTGCTCATGGTTCCCGCCCACCCTGCACCATGTGACTCGCAGGGAGCCTTCCAGGAAGCAGCTCGCCGCGATCACACTGCGGGGGACAGCGAGGGAGCCAGGAGGAGGTGAGTATGTATCCAGCCCGAGTGTGGCTCGGGGTTACCATTCACGGTAGTGAAATTTAACGCCAAGTCACACTCAGGAATACCGCCAGGGAGGTTAATGTAATTAAAAATCATATTTAAAGATCCTCAATTTTCCCTGCCTCTTAGATTATAAACTCTCGAGCGGGGTCCTCTCTCCTACTGCTCTGTGTGTAATGTTTATGTGTAGTTGTTATTCTGTCTCTTCCTTTGTACATCACTACAGAACTTGTGTTTTTTTTTTTTTTTTAAAACATATTTTTATTCGTCTTGGATCATCATACAGAAAGACATACAGAGAGACATCCTAATATACATCATTATCAAGTATCCAACTCGTATATAAACATGGCATCCAGCGGTTGAAGAATTTCTTGCACACTTCCCGTTAGAACCAAAGGAGACTATTCCCAAAATGAAGTGGGTCGGTTAAGTGTGGGCATCTACAGGGTCTGAGGGGAAGGAAGCTAGAAAACGGGATAAGGAGAGGTCAGGGGGGTCTGGAGGGATGGGTGGGGTACCTCGCAGCATCTGAAGTGAGTACCAAGGGGTGCAGAAAAAGGTACGACGTAAGGAGTCCTTAGTTTCGCATGGCAGGGTGCGAATTAGGGGGGTCCAATTGGTAAAGAAGGACTGAGTCTTCTTTTCTTGCTGCGTCGCAGCCTCGATCCAGTCCGCCAAAAATATGGCGTAGATTCTATCGTAAACCATGCGAAAGGAAGGAGGGGCAGCTGAGATCCATTGCGACAAGATCGCTTTCTTGCCCGTTGCAGCTAACAGGGTGAGCCAAAATCGATGGGACTTGTCAAAAGGTCTGGGGGTGCGGGGGGTCGGACGATTAAAGATGGCCCATTCCGGGGTAAAAGGAATTTCTAAACGAAGAACCTGTGAACCAAATCGCCGTATCGTGTCCCAAAATAGTTGGAGAAAGGGACACGACCATAAGCAATGTCGTAAATCAGCATTAGCACCCTGACATTTTAAACAGTTCGCGGTTGGTGACAATCCTGCGCGAGCCATTCTGTCGGGCGCCATATATGCTCGATGGAGTATTCTATAAAACATGTCCCAGTAGTTTGCAGAGGGAAGGGAGTGTCTGGACAGTAAGGTGGCCCCAATCAAATCCTGCGTGGAGAGCTCGGGAAAGAGTGTGGTCCATCTAGTTATTGCTGCCCAGGGGAGTTTTGTGGGTAGCGAAGATTGTAAAAGTGCATATATAGTAGAGGTAGAGGGAGGGGACAGAGGGCGGGCAAACAGGAGCGTGTCAAGTGAATTGGCTAGGTCATTGGAAGACAATGTGTTCAATTGGGCAAGGAGAAATTGCTTTAATTGCAAATAATACACCGGGTGTAAATCTAAGGGTGTAATTCGGTCTTTCAGGGTCGTGTAGGAAAACGGCAAGCCTGACACTCCATCGATGTAGTGGTGCAGCTGCGTAAAACCGCGGTGGGCCAGAGTATGAAAAATTGGAGCAGGGGAGGCATTTTGAAAGTGGGGGTTGTGCAGAACAGGTGACCACAGAGTCGCACTCCAGGTGAGCTGAAGGCGTCTGCGAATTTTGATCCAGGCCAATTTCGTGGAGGATAATAGTGGGTTAGAACGGAGACTAGGGGGGAAAATGGGCGAGCTTTGATGGAGGAACGCTGATAAGGAAGAGGAGGGAAGCAACGCCTGCTCAACCTGCAAGGGCACGAAGTGTGAGGTACTGTTCAGCCAGTCAGCAGCATAACGGTATAGGGCCGCTAAATTGTAGTCAATTATATTTGGAAAATTAATACCTCCCCTAGCTACCGATTGTTGGAGCGCAGGGAGTGGAATACGTGCCCGTTTACCTTGCCAAATGAATGCCGCATATAGTCTATTTAATATACGGAGATCTGTGGGCTTCAATAGTAGAGGCAAAACCTGTAGGGGATAGAGTAATTTGGGGAATAAAGTCATTTTAATAAGTGCAGCCCTACCCAGATAGGACAGAGGGAGAGAACTCCATGCTTCCAAGAGTAACTTAGTTTGATTGATATGGGGGTCAATATTAAGGCTGTATAATTGAGAAAGGTCCGCCGGCAGTGCGATTCCTAGGTATTTAATGAAAGGTGTGGATGCCCAGGAGAAGGGGAACTGTCTGAGCCAATCACCTTGTGGCTTTGATCCCAGGGGCAGAGCGACCGACTTAACGTAATTAATTTGGAATCCAGAGGCTGTGTGAAACGAATCAAATAAGGCCAACAATGGTGGAATAGCAGATGCTGGATTCGAAAGAAACAAAAGCAGATCGTCCGCAAAAGCCACCACTTTTAGTGTCACCGAGGAGGACAAACTAATACCCGAAATTGCCGGGCACGTCTCTATAATGCGGAGGAGGGGTTCTAGGGCAAGGTTAAACAGTAATGGTGATAAGGGACACCCCTGCCTGGTTCCTCTCCCTAGTACGAAGGGGGCAGAATTAAGTCCGTTCGCTGTGATCACTGTGTAAGGGCTGTGGTAAAGCGCACGAAATAGGGACAGGAATACTTTTCCGAAGTGGTGGAACTTAATAAATCTCTCTAAATAGGCCCAGGATATCCTGTCGAACGCTTTATCGGCGTCGCAACTCAGTAAAAGATTTGAGGCTTGTGGTGTAAGGGAGGAGGACCATATGGCCGCTATAGCTTTGCGTATGTTTGTGGTAGAGTGACGGCCAGCAAGGAAACCCGTTTGTTGGGAGCCCACCAGACGGGCCATTGGTCTCTGTAGGCGGCCGGCCATGATGGTGGATAGCAGTTTCAGGTCAGTGTTTAACAGTGCAATAGGCCGGTAGGAGGTGACCAGAGTAGGATCCTTTCCAGGCTTGGGGATAACCACCACCCTGGCCTCATTAAAAGTCGGGGGAGGTTCCTCCCCTTGTAGAATGTTATTATAAAGTGAGACTAAGTGTGGGACCACCGAGCCCGAAAGGAGCTTGTAATATTCTGCCCCAAATCCATCTGGTCCCGGGGTTTTCCCATTTTTGAGTGAAGTTATCGCTTTTTGGACTTCGATGTGGGAAATGGGCGCTGAAAGGGCATCCCTTTCAGTTGGAGATATTTTTGGGATTTGCGCTTTATGAAAAATACTTAGTTGTGTCGGACAGTCGTCAGGGCCCGCCTTATAGAAATCAGCGAAATATTGTCGGAAATACCCCGTAATAGCCACTGGGTCAGTAAGTAAGGCACCGTCCGTGGTCTTAATTTGGGAGATAAAGGATCTGGTCTGGGTTTGGGAACGTACCAAGTTGGCCAGGAGGCGACCATGCTTGTTACCAAAGCGATAGAACCGGGATTTCTGATGTTGCCAGGAGCGCTGCGCGTGGTTGGTGGCTAGGATATCGTATCTGGATTTATCTTGCTTGTACGTCTGCAATGCAACGGGGGTTGGGTCAGTCAGATAAGCTCTATAACTCCTGAGCAAATCCGAATGAGCCTTAGTAAGATGCAGAGAGTCCTCTTTCCGCTTCCGGGCCGTAAACTCCATGATCTGTCCCCGAAGTACTGCTTTTGATGCAGACCAAAATAAATTGACATCCTCTACATGGTCAATATTGTCGTCAGTGTAATTATGCCAGGCCAACTCAACGTGTGATGTAAATTTACCGGACGTCATAAGATGGGAAGGGAAGCGCCAGTTTCGGGAATAGGACTGTGGGTTTCCCAGTTTCATCTCCAGTGAAACCGGGGCGTGGTCAGTGAGCGTTATTGGGCCAATCTCGGTGTGTAATGTGCGAAGAGTAAGAGAGTCCGAAATCAAAAAGAGGTCTAGGCGCGAGAATGATTTATGGGGGTCAGAATAAAACGTAAAGTCCCTGCCCGTTGGGTTGTGCATGCGCCAGACGTCAACCATGTCAAAATGCGTCATAAGGTAGGTCGGACCTGTGGGTTGTGAGCGCCCTCTGGGTATCACCCGGCTCGGGGCTCGGTCAAGTATCGAGTCTGGCACGTCGTTAAAGTCCCCTCCCACTATTCTGTGAGAAGCGTCGTGGAGATGGAGTAACGGGAGTAGCGTTTTATAGAATGGTAAATTCGGGCTGTTAGGGGCATAGATATTGAGTAATTGAAACTGTTCCTGTCCAATCTTAAGCGTTAGGAGGGAGTACCTGCCGTCCACATCATTAACCGCTACCATATCAGAGCATGGAAGTCTCTTATGTAAGAGAATTGCAGTGCCTCGAGATTTTTGAGTGTAGACCGAGGATGTTTGATATCCCACCCAAGGGGCCCGTAGCGCTTGGTCTGATTTAGTCCAGTGGGTTTCTTGGAGGAAAACAACATCGGGGTCTAACCTTCTTAAATATTGGAGTACTTTCTTACGTTTAATTGGCGAATTAAGACCCTCCACATTCCAGGACACAATCTTAAATAAATCACGTGTGAAGATTTGAGGCCCAGCAGAGGGTGGGAGTGTAGTACTAGTGTCGCGGGTCATGGGGGATGCCATAATCGAGTTTGAGAGGATGCGAAGTAGGAAGCAACAATAAAGGGGCTTAGGGGCCGTCCCAGCAGCGGACCCCGCACCGTGAGTATAATATAAGACGTCGGTACCTGTTGGTGTATCAGTAGAAGAACGATCCAAGACATTTTAACTATTAACAACCTAAAATAAACATAAGAACATCTACATCTGTCCCAAAGTAGATTAACCAGGGATTGACCAGAAGAGAGAAACAACATGTAACACCGACTCCAAACGCGGTCTCGCAGAAAAAAAGGAAACCTAAGCCCACGTCCGCGTCTCTGAACAATGGGATCGACTGTCCAGCGTGTAATAGAACAAAAACTCAGAATAATTATGGAAACGAATGAATCGTACAAACTGTAAAAAGGGATGGAGACAGCCCAGTGGTGGATTCTTTCAAATCGCGAGTCCATCACTGCCATGGTGAATTTGTCCAATGACTACATCGCTGAGTGATGGGTTTGTCCGTGAAACACCTGGAGAAATCGAAAACTACTACAAGAACATAGTAAAGAAAAAAACAGAACAACATTAGTGGGTGTCGATATTCGTGGTATATCCATAACAAAGCTGTTGCAGCCCTCATGGGGGAGGCGTAGAGTGGCGGCGTTGCTGATGATCTGATCCGTCTCCCAAGACTGCTGAAGCATCGGACGGTGTATCGTAGAATGTAACCTGTCCGTGAAGGTGCACCCGAAGGCGTGCCGGATATTGTAGGGTGAATCTGATGTTGGCCGCTGCCAACTTCGTACAGACAGGAGCAAACGCTCTGCGGCGGGCAGCTAGAGACGCCGAGAAGTCCTGAAAAAGACGTAATGTAGTTCCCTGATAATCCAAGGAGCCGGCCTTTCTGTACGCCTGTAGAATGTTGACTTTATCCATGAAGTTGAGCAATTTAAATATGACCGTGCGCGGACGGGTCAACGATGGGGAGAGATCAGGCCCCAGTCTGTGGACTCGTTCAACTACCAGGGGTACATTGTTAGCGATGCCCAAAGCTGCAGGAAGCCAAGTGCTAACAAAGTGTTGAAGTTGTGGGCCTTTCACGGTCTCGGGGAGCCCCACAATGCGTAGATTATTTCTGCGGCTCCTGTTTTCGAGATCATCAATTTTATCTAGTAAGGTGGAGAGCAAGGAGTCGTGAGAATCCACGGTTGTCTGAAGAGGAGTGAGCCCATCCTCCAATGCAGACACTCTGTCTTCCACCTCCGTTAAACGTTGGGCTTGAGAAGTAAGTTGGGAAAGCGCCAGTTCGAGGGACGCTGAGAGACGGCCCAGCTTTTCATCTAGTAGTGGCGAAAGCATTGCTGTAAACTCGGCCATTTGAGCAGTGGTTGTGGACGTAATAGCCAATTGTGGACTAGATGGAGCGCTTCCTAGGTCCGGAATCGAGTGGGTCGGAGATCTGGCCTGCGCAGGGGCACCCCTTCCCTGCCCCTTGGTCGTTTGACGTCTGGAGGACTTAGACGCGGAAGCAATAAATTTGTCCATGGTGACGGGTGTTACCAGAGACCAATTACAGAACAAAATGTATGTTAATTTGGCCGCCTGCGTGTACAGGTCCGTGAAAAATGTTCTGATGGCAGAGTGTTTGTGACACGTTCCCCAGACAGCAGAGAAGGCGACAGACAAGGAGATAGTAGGTCCAGTATGGGCCACCAGAAAAATCGAAAACTGCGGCTACCCGCCAGGGAGGCCCACAATTCCCTAGTAGTGTCCAGAAAAATTTGAAAAACGCAGACAGTGCAGAGTGTCCAGAAAAATTATAATGTATAGACAGCGCAAAGTGTCCAGAAAAATTATAATGTATAGACAGCGCAGAGTGTCCAGAAAAATTATAATGTATAGACAGCGCAGAGTGTCCAGAAAAATTACAACATGCGGACCGTGTGGAGTGTTTAGATATCACCTGAAAAATTAATTAGGGCCCATAAAAATTTGCAGGTATAGTGGGTCCCACAGGGACCACCAGAAAAATTGAGCGAGCAGCAGGCCGCACCAGGTCCACCTGAAAAATATTGTGGGTGGGTAGCCAGGTAACTGTCAGCGGGCAGCCAGTTAAAGTGCCCCTGCTGCGAGGTGTTGAGTCCTGTCCAGATGTACGGGGGTGGAGTGCTGGGTAGTACAGAGAAGGGACGAGCACCCCAGTCCCAGCCGCTCCCCCCCCTCCCACCGGGGCAGAGGAGACTGGTAGCGCCCGCTCCCGGTCCGTCAGGTTCCCCCAGAGGGATCACTCGCGATGGCGGCTCAGGAAATAAGCAAGTACCTGCGGTCCACGTGCGGAAGTCGGGTTCGCCCGGGAGGCCCCAGCACGAGACACCACGCTCGGAGGCACCGCGCGCAGGCCTCGACTCGGGCTGTCAGTGGCGGAGCCGGCGGGTGTTCGATGGCACGGCAGTGGATCTGCCCCCTGCGTCTCCCCTGGTTAGGCAATGAGTGCCGGACACTTCAGGCTCCAGCTCAAGAGAGCTGTGGGTCGCGCACTCGCAAAAAAGCGCGAGTATGGAAACGGCCGATTCTCGGCCTGGGTACCTCCGAGAGTAGAGGGGGGTGAGATGTCCTGATCCCAGGCGATGTAGGAGCAGGGATCACACCAAATGTCGATGAGGGGGGTAAACAAGAAGCCGAAAGATCCTCAGTTTCGGAGCCCTCACCGACGGAGCTCAGTTAAAAAGCGGCCATTTTCTAGGTCCGCTTCCCGGAAGTCCAGAACTTGTGGGTTTTTTATAAATACATATAACACTTATTAAATAAATGGAAATATGAATGAAGTTATAACAAAGAAACTGCACTGAGGACCATACCCTCTTTTGTGCAAAACATAGCTCATATTAAGGTGTGGTCACGATTCATTTCTTTGTTCTTACTTACAAAGCTTTAACAAAATCTGAGAATTTTCTCATTTATTTAATATTTAATTACACTAGTTAAAATATGCATCCTGCACAAAAATAATGTTGCATATTACATGGAAGCAGGGCATATACATGTATATATAGATATGATGTGAGGCCATAGCACTAAAATAATAGAAATATAATTTAGAACTGAATATTCTCTATTAAAATAGATGTGAAACCGTTAAATGTATGTTTAGAACCCCATGAAAATACCCAAATCTAAAAACAGTGCCAGGATTTAATTACTATTATTTATTTAAGGCATTAGATATGCGTTATTTGCTATGTTACTGTCTAGTTATCCCTGATACTCACAGCATATAAACATTGTCTAAACAAGTCCCTAAAATAATGTTATTGTTACATCCTCAGCCCCTGCTGTGCTCCCTGGGGGGTCTGGGCATGGTGGGGTACCGCTGGTTGGTAGGGTGCCAGCTCTTCCTGCTGGCAGATCGGTGTCTGAGGGGGCGGGGTCAGGTGTGGTCACAAGGAGCCGCCGGCTTTAAAACAGGACGCGAGGAGTTTCCTCGTTGCCCTGACGTGGAGTTTATTTCCCGCAACGCTATTCTGAGACTATTGCTATTCCCTGTTGAAGACCCATTTCTGTATGCGATTCCTGCTCCTGTTATTCGACCCGGCTTGTACTTTGACCATTCTCACTGCTCGTTTGTATATCGCTGTCTATGAGCGTTGGCAATTTAACCCCATGCTTGCCGCTGGGTTTATTGATCGTTATCTGGGTTCTGTCCCATCTCGTTTAGGGATATCGCTTGTGACCTTTCGAGGTACCTTTACCCAATGTACAGCTAATGTTAATGTTCATGTGAAAACCGCGATTAAGAAAGATTAAGACCTAATGTTATTTCTGAAAACATCTCTGAATATACTCGTGAGAACAACCCTGTATGCACGTTAATACCTTCGGGTATTCGCCCGTTATCTGCAATCCACAAGTACATAATAGTACAACCTGTTTCTGCTTTTCTGTTGACTGTCCTGCACCTTGAATACTATAAAGACTGTCGAACTATGTCTTGTGTTTCTGAGCGTGTCTTAGGTTACCTGTCTGTCACAAAACCTTCAGAGCCTAGAGGCAATTCAGTCAGTCCTTGGGACTCCTTGGCTTTTGAGTTACAGTCTGTATTTTATGAAACTCCTGTAATAATCCAGCAGATACTTTTGCCCTTAAGGATCTCAACTCCGCTACTCGTGGGGAAGCGATACAGCTACCATTATATTACGTTAGGGCCAATGGATCCGGTAAATTTATCTGAACTCATGTCTAAACTGGGCAGTATAATTAATAAGCAGGTAGAGCAAGATCACCGCATGGATGACTTGAATCAGGCTTTGGGCCTACTCATGCTTCAGTTTAAACAATTAGGCGAAGCCTCACCGCCTACTTCTCCTGCAATTGGCAGGTCCACTCAAGCAGTCTGTTTCGTCTGTGACTGCTACTGAGGTATCGCATGTTCATTTAAAGACTCCCACAAGTTTTAATGGGAGTACTGGGTCTTGTAGAGGGTTTGTAACCCAAATATTATGTTCGAGTTAAACCCTGGCATGTGTCCCACAGATAGAGCCAAGGTGGGTTATGTAATCAACTGTGGGCAACCCCTTTATGGGATCTGGACAGACCAGTGATTTACAATTATGTTGAGTTTATGAATAGCTTGAAACTAGGGATGGGCTGGCGGTTTAATCCGAACATGAGTTCGATTCGAACATTGCCGCTCGGCGAACTTCAAACTTTTCAGGCCGTTCGCAAAAGGTTCGGATTTTTTTATTTTTTATTATTATTATTATTTTTTTTTAGGTTTAAAAATGCTTAAAAAAATCTAAAAATAAAGAGACTCTTTACTGCAGAATATTATGAGCAACGGTTTATTAGATATTGCATTAAAACGGGAATATTTTAAACATTGAAGCCTATGGGATAAAACAATCTTGTTGCTAAAACATCAGACAGACGAGGCCCTCTAATCAGACACTGTAGAGGACAGCCCGCTGGGGCCTCCCAAGGACCCCTTGAGGAGCATGCGGCCGCCGGATGACAGAGCTACGACTGTGCGAGCTAGCCGGCCGGGTGCGTGTGGCAGAGAGGCGATGCAGGGAGGGAGCCACTGTACATGCAGCCACGGCAGACCCCCCCCCCCACAACCAGGATCCAGGGAGCCTCCACTGACCACCAGGCTAAGGTAAGGCGACACATTTCTAAAAAAAATAAAATCTGAGGACATTTTTTAAATGTCCCAAGGAACATTAAATAAAACCTTTTTTTTTCTTTCTAATACTCACCTGATTCCTGGATCCACCAACAAGCGCAGCTTCCCGTCTCCCACGCTGTTAGACGCTGCATACACCGGCACGCTGTGTGAAGCTTCTGAGAAGATATGCTATTAGTGTAAAGGGAGCGATGCAAAATGCGCAGCCGGCTTCCTCGCTACACTAATAGCGTATCTTTTCAGAAGTATACTTGTTACCCTGCTTGTTCTGAGGACCCGCTCTGTTGCCGGCTTTGCCTGCCATTTGACTATTCTCTCTGTGTACTCCCTGTCTGTTCTGTTTGCCTCCTGTTGCTACTGATGTGAGCCGATTCTCACCATTCTCACCATATACAGTAGCACAGTAGTCCAAGTGCCTAAGCTAGGGTTCCCACCTGTCCGGTTCTGACCCGGACCGTCCAGGTTTGGAGTCATGTGTCCGGGTTTGCAACCTGGACACATGACTCCGAGCCTCGGAGAGGTTATACTTGCTTTCCTGCGTTCCCCCGGCACCACGGTCTTCTCCTCCTCCTTTTTCAGCTTGAAGAGGGATTGGATGGTCCGCGTCATCACGTGTCGTCCTCTCCGCCTCCTCTGAGCCGCTGTCAAGTCGCACAGGTGCAACGGGCTCACGTGACAATGACGTTCACGTGGTTGCTCGTGCGGCTCCTCCCGGCTGGGCAGTGACAGTGCTGCTGCATGCGTGGTCTCGCTCTCGTCGATCTCACCGGTCCAGCAGCTGCTCTCCATCCACTAACTCTCACACTCTGACGCCGCCGGTCAACTCAAGCAGGTTCTGAGACGCTGACAGAACGGTGAGTAGCAGAGTAGTCTACTCAGTCTAAGCCCATATACCAGTCTGCCTGCCAGTGCTATACTACCATCATTGTGCCATAAGCCCATAAGAGTGTGCCATAACAGTGTGCCAGCCTTTCCAGTCTGCCATGCATAATACCAGTGTGTGCCATACCAGTCTGCCATGCATAATACCAGTGTGCCGTACATAATGCCAGCCTGCCATACTACCAGCCTGACATGCATACCACGTTCCATATTATATACACATAATGTAAATATACGCATAATGCATACGCTACAAAAAAAATGGCCACCCAAGCCAAACAGTGTTCGGGTTTGGCTTGAAGAAAAGGTGGCAACCCTAGCCTAAACGTTGCTGACCCGGTTTTGTTAGAACAACTACTCTAGCTCTGCGCCCCTTTCTGGTATATTCCGCTGCTTGTTACTGCTGGTGCGCTTCCATCCTGCCATTTACTATAGCGCAGTACAAACATATATTGATCTCAGTCTGTGCTGTATATGGTTGGTGCTGTCTCCCTGGCCTGTGTGGCTGCTAGAGGTTAGGTTTAGTGGTCCCGAGTCCCGACCATCCTAAGGATCGGAGGGTTAGAGGTCTGTTACCAGGGATCCTACCAGGTCTACCCTGGGGAATCGTTAAAAATATGCGGTGAACGCCGCAGCAAATGTTAATGCTCATGCAATTTTAATGGACCTGTTACTTTCATCCAAAGCCTGGATAAGTTTCACCATAATTTAGCCAAAAAATCACTAAACTTGTTCTGCGTGTCCTAAAACATCTCCTCTTTTCATACAGGCTACCGCCTCAAGCAGTTGTTTATGAATAGATTAAAGCAAAACCATTTACCATCATTTGAAATGTCATTTTGTTTCTTTTTAACTGTTTCTATACATCCTACAAATCCGCCACTTCACGGGCAGGTTATGGGGACCTCCTAGGCACGATATTTGAAGGAATTTTTTGTTTTTATTCTTAACCTTTATGTCATGGAAAAACTCACTGTCCCTTTAACCCTTTCGCTGCTGAGGCTTTTCACACCTCTGTGCTGAGGTCATTTTTACCGCTTTCACTCATCATGTTTAACTGCATTTTGAAGCCATATTTTGATATATGACCCAGACATATTATATATCGTTCTTTCCGGCAGACTTGGCAGATTCATAATATGTCATTATTGTATGTATACGTCATGTCCTGTCTGTATATTATAACAAAAAATGCAATAAAATTTGAATTTTCAATAATTTATTATGTGTAAAGTGTTTTTTTTTCACATTTTAACATGCGATCGTTTGCGGTTATATTTTGTATGGGGTGCGCTTGTTAAAAAAATTAGAAATGGGGACTCGTTACATTTTTTTTTGTGGAAAATGTCGCTATTTTCAACGCACCGCATACAAAAATCGTTAGTACAGCATCATTGTTCACATTATAATTGAAATGGGAACAATATTGCTGCATTAACAAAACAAAAACCAAAAGAAACTTTTTTTTTTTTTAGACTTTTTATTTATTAAAAAAAAGTTTTTTCATGGTCATGTTTGGTATCGTTGGAAAGGCCATGCTCTGGCCGATCTAACGATATCAAACATTAACCCCTAGCTGCCATGGACCGGGAGATAGGGGGTTCATTGGAACCCCCTATCTCCACTATTGCTGGCAGCTAGGGGTTAAAACCAGGACAGGCATCATCGTGCAATGCACAATGACTCCAGTCCTCAGGGGGAGTTCCTGGAGGCTTGGCCGACATCCAAGATGTCGGCCAGCTCCGGGAGAGGATCACAATCCGGCACTTTTCAGCGCCGAATCATGATCCGGCTCTCCAGGGGTTAATGACAGCCACCGTTTGGAATGGCAGGCTGTGCCCTTCCAAACGGTGACTGGATTAACCCTGTGCACCCCGACGATCGGGAGGGAGAGAGGTCCAAAGGACCTCCCCCCCTTCCTTTCAGGCACCTCCTCCGCACACGCGGGGGGGGGGCGCCTGAATTAGATGTCATCGTGCTGCCGCGATGACATCTAATGGTGCCGGCAGCGGTCCCGGGTGCTGGGTTGACATCGAGGATGTCAGCCTGCACCGGGGGGCACAGCGATCGGCTGGAATTCGGACGATCGCTGGCCGCAAAGGGAGGACACGCTCAGCCCATCCTCCGCATGGAACAATACCTGCGGGTGGACGCGCTGAGCGTGTCCTCCACAGCGAAAGGGTTAAAACCCTTTTTTTCCCTTGTTTCCTGTCCCCCAGGGCACTACCCGGACCCCCATACACCTTTTATATCTTGCATATATGCCCTCTTGCAGGGCACTCTAAAAATTGAACATTCGAGTCCCATTGACTTGCATTGAGTTCGGATCGTGTTCGTGTCCGAACTCGAACTTTTGAAATTGTTCGAATGGGAACCGAACATGGGGGTGTTCGGCTCATCCCATTCCATACTTGAAACGCACTTTTGATCCAGCTAGAAGAGCAACAGGGGCAGCCAGAGCTTTATGGCGTATTTCTCAAGGCAACCGCTGAGTTGCAGAATATGCTATCGAATTTAAAACATTGTCAGCAGAACTCCAATGGCCAAATGACGTGCTTGTGATGGCATTCCTTGAAGGAATTTCAGAGAATATAATGCATGACCTAGCACCTCTATCATTTCCTGAGGATCTAGAAGACCTCATAGACTATTGTATAGCGCTTGATGATGATCAGATGCGTGATAGGAGGTCTGACCGTAACAAGTCACATAAGCCTTCCCAGGCTGCCTGTTCTACTCCTAGGTCAGTTCATGCAGTCTCCCCTCCCAGACCTGTACCCTCTGAACCAGAGCCAATGCAATTAGGTCATTCTGGCATATCTGGAGAGGAGAGACCATTTCGCCTCAGGGAAGGCCTCTGTCTTTACTGCGCAGACAGAGGGCATTTTCGTTTACAATGCCCAAAGCGACCTACTGTCATGGAACTGACGTAGCGCTCCATGCTTCAAACTCCAAGAGACTTTATGTTCAATTATATCGTGTGATTTTTAAATATATTTTACATTGTTTGGTTTTAGTTTAAATTAGTTTAGTGTAAATTGCGTAGCTTTAGTTTAAATATACTTATATTCCTGTAGGTAAAAGGTGTTTTTGTGTAGCCAGTAAACAAGCTTTACTACTGTGTAATTTATGCAACAGGGCTTTTCCCCTTATCTGGCTGCATGTTTGATTCAAGAAGTCTGGGATGTGTTTGTTTTTAATTTGATGTGTTAGAACAATAGATTATGTAAATGTTGTGTGAGCTAAAGGCTAAAGAATGTTTATTGTAAATATCTAACTGACATAATGTAATTAGAGACTTTAGGTACATGTTCACCATTTGGTATGCAAATTATAACTGAAGAGGACCTGAAGGAAACCTGCAGTGGTCTTGGAACCCACCAATCAGAACTGTTGGGATGGGTGGGAAGTTTGTGCATTACTGTATTTTGTATAAATATCCGGTGAAATCTTCCATAAAGAGAGAATCCTGTTGGAACAGACAGCTCACCTGGTGTCTCCTTCAACTACGCTACACTACACTCAACCTCAGAAGGCACAGAGCGGCCTTCTGGAGATGCAAAGCGGCTCCAAGGCAGAGGTTCAGATCAAGCAGATCTGGAGCTGCAGATCAGGCTGCTCGAGGCACTGAGCTCCAAGCAACTCAGAGGCCGGGCTGATCTTGGCAAGGGGGTATCTGGAGAGTCAGGGACCGGTGGAAGAGAATGGTTCCGTCACATTGGCTGGCAGCAGTGTGGATAGAGGCTCTCCAACACCAATACACCCCTGAGATGGCCAACTATACAGCCTGCAAGCAGGACACCCTGAAGGACCTGCTGGAGAGCCGTGGATGGAACAGATACTGAAGTAAGGGTCAAAGGCACAAGTGTGGTGCAACCCGGAGCGAGTGATGTGTCCACGCTGAGAGAGACCGCAGAGGTTTTTGTCTGGGGTGAAAGAAAACCGTCTACAGAGGACTATGGAGCAGGACAGCTCATTTATTCCTTATGAGCAGAGAATCACAAAGGACATTCAGCTGTGGAGACCCCAAGTGTTGGGGCCTCAGCCCACTGCGAGCCATGGAGACCAGTTGGTGCACTGGCTGCGTGCCGTACTCGATCTAGAGTGCAAATATGAGGACTTGATGCAATGTGGGAGTGAGGAGGATTGGGAAACTGCCGAGAAGCTTCCCCCGGGCTATGTGTTGCGTGGTCCTGGCCCTGCATGGATACGCTTTAATGGGGGAGACAATTATGGCAGTCAACAAGCTGTCAGACATGTGGTATCGTGCAGCATCCAGGGGCACTACCTGGACGTGTATGAGGACTCTGCCTTTTGGCCCGTGCTGAAGGGGCTCGCGTCTGAGGAATGGGCACTTGAAATAGACTTAAAAAGTTTGCAGACTGCAGCCCAGCTACAAGTACCCAAGACCCCTGGAGGAAGCCTCCCCCCACCAGCCAGGGGTAAGAGGAAGAAAAAGAGAGGTGGCCGAGCCAAAGCAGACCAAAGCAAAACGCCGTCACAGCCCGGGGATTACAGCATTAAGCCATCTCCCAGCGGGCAGTATCAGGGCACCCAAGAGACTGGCACCCAGGCTGTTCCCCTCATGAGAGATGGGGCCTCACTGACCATGGACGATCTGGTCAGCTTGTTACAGGCTGAATTACTTACTGCTCGGGCACAGATAATGGCCCCGACAGAGACATTACAGACCCATCAAAATGAGCTGCGAGTTGTCACGGTGGAGAGAGATGGTCGCTGCATGGAAGTGCAAGAACAGGCAGCCACCATACAACAATTGTCGGTCCAGCTCCAGGCCTGAGAGGACTCTACCCTCAACCTACACACAGAGCTCAGTGGTGCTCAGGCGCAGATAGCGGAGCTGGAGCGCGGCTCCCGTGTAATGATCGAGCAGCTGGAGGCTGAGCGGCGAACTGGAGCTGCTGTACACATAGAAATGACAGCTTTTAAAATTCACCTGGAGAACTGCGAGCAGGAATTCGAGCGGACACAGCTCTCCCTGGATACTATTCGGGCATGGGCCTGGTAGCAGGAGGAGGAAATACAGCTGCTCCAGAACCAACTCCAGCTGTGCCAACACCAGCTACTAGAAGCAGATGCAGCTCGGAAGGAGAGCCTCGCTCAAACCAAGGCAAGCGAGATGGAGGTGAGCCGTCTGACAAACCAACTAGGTGTATCGGACCAGGAGCACCAGGGCACTGTCAGCCACCTGCAGGCTGAGCTTGAAGGCACACGAGCACAGTGCCGACAGTTCCAACATGAGTTGCCCCTGGCACAAGCTGCCAGCACCCATGTGCCCCCCACGGAGGAGAGCAGCACAACAGGGAGTCGAGGCATTGCCCCTGTTATATTTGGCATAGAGGAGCGATTATACCCAGTGTTGCTGGAGGTGGATGATGTGCTGGCATCAGAGTGTGCCTTGTCCCCGACAAAGATGGAGACTCCCCAGTACTCCACACCTATGAACCAAGGTGCCGCCAGAGAGGGGACCTCTTCTTACCTGCCTAGAAGACCAGCAGAATCGGTGAGTGACTACCCTGAGAGACAATCAAGTTCCTGGAAGAATTGCGCCCTTTTGGGATTGTGGGGATTGCCGTGGGCTGGGCCCTTTTTTAAATGTGCAGGAGGGGGGCAGCAGCAGAAGGAGAGACTGGGGACTTGGATTGCTGACTGTGTTCTGGTCCTGGGTCCACAAAGGGGCCCTGGAGACAGAAAGATGTGGGGGGGGGGAATTCCAGTGTGCCCGCTAGAAAACCTTTTGTGTCTGTGGACCGTGGTGGCCTGTTGCCTGGCAGACACTACTGCGGTGAGTCCTTGGGAGCACTGGACAAGAGGGTTGGCTTGCCTCTTACCCCGGGACTATGAACCCACACCCAGGCATACTCTGTGGCGACCATCAAACCCCGCTGACTTTGCTTATGTGCCCGCACCCTGGAACTTTGAAGATGGCGCAGAAAAGGGACACGGTGAGAGGACTCGTCAGTGGCAAGTGATCCGTTTGGGATCTAAGCTTGCCCTGCCATTCTGGAAGGGGGGACATATGTCATGGAACTGACGTGGCGCTCCACGCTTCAAACCCCAAGAGACTTTATGTTCAATTATATTGTGTGATTTTTAAATCTATTTTACATTGTTTGGTTTTAGTTTAAATTAGTTTAGTGTAAATTGCGTAGCTTTAGTTTAAATATACTTATATTCCTGTAGGTAAATGTGTTTTTGTGTAGCCAGTAAACAAGCTTTACGAATGTGTAATTTATGCAACAGGGCTTTTCCCCTTATCTGGCTGCATGTTTGATTCAAGAAGTCTGGGATGTGTTTGTTTTTAATTTGATGTGTTAGAACAATAGATTATGTAACTGTTGTGTGAGCTAAAGAATGTTTATTGTAAATATCTAACTGACATAATGTAATTAGAGACTTTAGGTACATGTTCACCATTTGGTATGCAAATTATAACTGAAGAGGACCTGAAGGAAACCTGCAGTGGTCTTGGAACCAACCCATCAGAACTGTTGGGATGGGTGGGACGTTTGAATGTGCATTGCTGTATTTTGTATAAATATCCGGTGAAATCTTCCATAAAGAGAATCCTGTTGGAACATAGAGCTCGCCTGGTGTCTCCTTCAACTATGCTACGCTACACTAAACTGTGTACACAGAACGGCCTTCTGGAAATGCAAAGAGGCTCCAAGGCAGAGGTTCAGATCAAGCAGATCTGAAGCTGCAGATCAGGCTGCTCGAGGCACTGAGCTCCAAGCAACTCAGAGGCCGGGCTGATCTTGGCAAGGGGGTATCTGGAGAGTCAGGGACCGGCGGAAGAGAATGGTTCCGTCACACCTATTAAACCTAATGTGTCTGGAAACGAGCAAGCCTAGAGTCCCCTGAGAGACAGGTTCTAGGTACTATTGTGTCTCTCATGTCTGATAAGAAAAGAAACAATAAATCTCGTGTGGTAGTGCCTGTAACCATTGGTTGGGAAAAGGTCAAATTTGACATAGAGGCATTACTGGATTCTGGGTATGCAGGTAATTTCCTGGACTCTGGGTTTGCGGTCATCCACCAAGTACCTCTGGTTGAAAGAGAAGTGCCACTTGTCATAGAGAGTATTGATGGTAGGAGGTTGACAAGACCCCATGTCACGCATCAAACAATTCCTGTTTCTTTCAGCACGGGTGTTCTGCATAAAGAAAAAATCCAGTTACAAATCATAGAATCACCTACTGTACCGATCATTTTGGGTTATCCATGGTTGGTCAAATATAACCCTGTTGTGAACTGGGGAAAAGGGGAGTTGGAATCTTGGATCTAAATGTTGGTCCAGATGTCTAGGTATGACTGCTACTGTAGGTAGCCTGAACGTTGCCTCCTCTCCTCCGCTCTCTACTGAGGTACCCGAGTGGTACAAAGACTTAAAGGAGGTGTTCGATGAAGGTAAATCCGAGATCTTGCCACCTCACAGGCCGTATGATTGTGCCATAGACATACTGCCAGGTACCATGCCTCCAAGGGGTGATGTGTATCCACTTTCTTAGAAAGAAAATGATATTACGGAAGAATATATACATGAAAAGCAAGGGTCCATACGTCGTTCTTCCTCTCCTGCGGGAGCGGGTTTCTTCTTTGTGTCTAAAAAGGAGGGGGATTTAAGACCTTGCATTGACTATAGAGGGTTAAACAGAATCACTATACGTAATGCCTATCCCATCCCTTTAATATCCGAGTTCTTCGACCGCTTAAGAGATGCCAAAATTTACACAAAATTGGATCTTCGTGGTGCGTACAATTTGGTGAGAATCAAGGAGGACCACGAGTGGAAGACTGCCTTTAATACTCGCAGTGGTCATTATGAGTATTTAGTAGTGCCTTTTGGCTTATGCAATGCACCTGCAGTCTTCCAAGACTTTATAAATGATGTCCTGAGGGACTTTTTGCAAGTCTTTGTAATTGTCCATTTAGATGATATTCTAATTTATTCTCCTGATGTTAAGACACACCATGTCCATGTGAGGACAGTGTTGCAAAGGTTACTGGAGAACAAACTATACTGTAAGTTAGAAAAGTGTCTGTTTGACATAACCTCAGTACATTTCCTGGGTTACATCATCACACCAGATGGGTTTGAGATGGATCCAAAAAAGTTATCTGCAATCAAGGAATGGCCACTACCTCAAGGTTTAAAAGCCATACAAAGATTTCTTGGTTTCACAAATTAATATAGGATATTTATCAAAGGGTTCTTTTCTGTTGTGTCTCCCATCACGGCCATGACTAAGAAGGGTGCCCAAAACCAGGTTTAGAGTGACCAAGCCATGCAGGCATTCCAGTCACCCAAAGAGGCATTCGTCACGGCACCTATCCTCCGGCATCCAGTGCCAGGCCTGCCCTTTCAGCTCGAGGTTGATGCATCTGAAATAGGGATTGGTGCAGTTCTGTCTCCAGGAGAAAGTCCTGAGGGACCTGTACATCCTTGTGGGTTTTTCTCTAGAAAGATGACACCTGCTGTGAAAAACTATGACATAGGGAACAGAGAATTACTAGCAGTTATAGCAGCCCTCAAGGAATGGCACTATTTGCCAGACGGTACTAAAGATCCCGTGATAATAATCACAGACCATAAGAATCTAGTGTACATGGGAGATGGCAAGCCAGGTGGTCACTGTTCTTGTCAAGTTTCAACTTTTTGTTAATTTATCGTCCTGGTTCTTAAAACACAAAAGCTGACGCTTTGTCCAGACAGTTCGAGTCATACGAACAGCACACGTTTGACCACAGTCCAATTATTCCTCATGAGAGGATCTTGGGTACCACGGTCTTGACGGTATCTTCTCCTTTGCTGGAAAGAATCCAGGCTGGTCAGGGTGTTGCTCCTCTTAAAAAACCGCCTGGCAAGGTTTTTGTACCTGAGGAGAGTACACAGATGATGATGATATATCATGATTCCAAGCCTTATGGGCATATGGGAATAAATAAGACAGTAGCCACGATTGAGAAACAGTTCTGGTGGGTTGGTATGTGAAGGGATATCAAAGACTACATAGCCACTTGCGAGGTGTGCTGTCAAAGTAAAAATCCCCGGTCCTTTCCCGTTGGACTCCTGCAGCCTTTACTGGTGCCAGAGAGGCCTTGGTCACACCTCTCGATGGACTTTATCACAGATCTACCACCTTCCCAAGGGCATACTGTAATCCTTACGGTGGTAGACAGATTCTCAAAGATGGAACACTTCATACCTCTGGTAAAACTTCCTTCAGCTATTGAGCTGGTGCCAGTATTTATACAAAATATTGCTAGACTTCATGGGGTTCCTCTGGGAATAGTATCTGACGGAGGAACTCAGTTCGTGTCTCGTTTCTGGCGAGGATTTTGTGAAAACCTCGTGTGATGGAACCGTTCTCTTCCACCTGTCCTGACTCTCCAGACACCTCTTCGTTGCGGTCAGCCCGGCTACTGGGAGCGCTGTCCTCAGCGCCTCGAGCAGCTTTACCCGCCTGCTTCTGTTTCTCTGCCCTGGAGCCATTAGGAATTTCCAGAAGGCCGCTCTGTGCCTTTTGAGGTTGAATGTGTAGTGTAGCGTAGTTGGAGACACCAGACGCGGCTGTATGTTCCAACAGGATTCTCTCTCTCTGTCTGAGCTTTAATGAACAAAAACACCACTACTTATGCTGAGATCCAACAGCCATAATTTGCATAAATGACGCACATCGTCCTACTACCTTTACCTTCCAGGTAAAGTATCCATGTAATTGGGCAGACTAGATGGGCCGAAAGGTTCTTATCTGCCGACATTTTTCTATGTTTCTACTAAAATGCTAATTACATTATGTCAGGTAGATATTTACAATAAACATTCTTTAGCCTTTAGCTCATACAACATTTACATAATCTATTGTTCTAACACATCAGATTAAAAGACAAACACTATCCCAGACTTCTTGAATCAAACATGCAGCCAGATAAGGGGAAAAGCCCTGGTGCATAAATTACACAGCAGTAAAGCTTGTTTACCGGCTACACAAAAACACATTTACCTACAGGAATATAAGTATATTTAAAACTAAAGCTATGCCATTTTACACTAAACTAATTTAAACTAAAACCAAACACTGTAAAATATATTTAAAATCACACGATATAAATGAACATAAAGTCTCTTGGGGTTTGAAGCGTGCCAGCGCTTCTGCTGGAGGGGTAGATGCTGGGGACGTGTCTCCGGGCGTGAGAATGGTGTCCTCCATTCTTGGTGGGGTCATTAGTTGCTGGGCCGGCAGCCCATGGAGATCCTTGCTCGGGTCGTCTTGGTGCAACTTGGAGTGGGCAGAAGCCAGCGTCCCCAAAACCGGGGTCTTTGCCCATCCTTGTATACAGCAGCCCTGTGCCGCCGTAGTCAAAGCCTTCTGTTGGGCTGCTGTGCTGGGCATTAGTTGGGCTGTAAACCACTGGAAGGCTCTGTAGCTGGTGTCCAGTATAATTTCGCTCTGGACCAGTTCGCCTAGCTCTGTCAGCCATTCCTCTCGGGGCTGTTCTCCCAAAAAGAGCACCCATAAGTACCAATGGTGCTCGTACCTCTCTGTATAAGTGGGAAGGGCTTCTTCAGGGCAGTCCTCCTCCTGTTGGATGGCCTTGTTCCACATCTCCTGGCGGACAAAATCTTTCCACCAGTGCTCGTACTGCCAGGCACCAGGTTCATCCGCCTGGGCCTGTGCCATCGCCCTCCTTACTCTTTGCTGGAAATGGTCTCTTATGGACGGGCTTTCTATCCAACTGGCCTGTATCTTCGCCATCCGCAGTTCATGCAAGGTGCTCCTTTTCTCACCTCCTCTTGTTGTTGGATGTCCCTAATGGCCTTTTGTATGGCGGCTTCTGACGGGGCTCCACCGTACATAGCTATCCTCTCTCGGACTTTCTTTTGGAAGGGGTCTTCTGTGGCCGGGGTCCTGTGCCCCCGTTCCGTTGATCCATTGTGACCAGTTCTCCTACCAGGGTGTCTTTAGTTTTTGACCCAGCGGCCCCCTCCTCCATTCTGTCTCTCAGCATGTCCCTCTTGTAGTTGGCATAGCTGGCCATTCTTGGGGTGTATTGGTGTTGGAGAGCCTCTATCCACACCGCTTGCCACCAGTGTGACGGAACCGTCCTCTTCCGCCTGTCCTGACTCTCCAGACACCTCTTCGTTGCGGTCAGCCTGGCTACTGGGAGCGCTGTCCTCAGCACCTCGTGCAGCTTTACCCGCCTGCTTCTGTTTCTCTGCCCTGGAGCTGTTAGGAATTTCCAGACGGCCGCTCTGTGCCTTCTGAGGTTGAATGTGTATTGTAGCGTAGTTGAAGGAGACACCAGACGCGGCTGTATGTTCCAACAGGATTCTCTCTCTCTGTCTGAGCTTTAATGAACAAAAACGCCACCATTTATGCTGAAATCCAACAGCCATAATTTGCATAAATGACGCACATCGTCCTACTAAAATGCTTATTACATTATGTCAGGTAGATATTTACAATAAACATTCTTTAGCCTTTAGCTCACACAACATTTACATAATCTATTGTTCGAACACATCAGATTAAAAGACAAACACTATCCCAGACTTCTTGAATCTTGAAAGGCTAAAGAATGTAAAGAATGTTTATTGTAAATAACTGACATAATGTAATTAGTATATTGGTAGGACGAGCTGCATCATTTATGCAAATTATGACTGTTGGACTTCAACATAAATGGTGGCGTTTTGTTCATTAAAAGTCAGAGAACTCTCAGAGCGAGAGAGAATCCTGTTTTAAAGCATACAGCCGCTCCTGGTGTTTTTATTTCAGCGACACTACACTATATACTCAACATCAGAAGGCACCGATCGGCCTTCTGGAAATTCCTAACGGCTCCAGGGCAGAGGAACATAAGCAGGCGGGTCAAGCTGCTCGAGGTGCTGAGGACAGTGCTCCCAGTAGCCGGGCTGACCGCAACGAAGAGGTGTCTGGAGAGTCAGGACAGACAGAAGAGAACGGTTCCGTCACAAAGCCCTGTTGCATAAATTACACAGCAGTAAAGCTTGTTTACTGGCTATACAGAAACACATTTACCTACAGGAATATAAGTATATTTAAAACTAAAGTTACGCCATTTTACACTAAACTAATTTAAACTAAAACCAAACACTGTAAAATATATTTAAAATCACATGATATAAATGAACATAAAGTCTCTTGGGGTTTGAAGCGTGGAGGGCCACGTCAGCTCCATGACACCTCGGTATTAAGTTGAGCTTCTCCTCGGCTTATCACCCACAAACCAATGGGGCAGCAGAGAGCCAACCAAAGTGTTGAGCAGTACTTGCGTTGCTTCGTGTCTGAAAGACAAAATGAGTGGGCAGACCTGTTACCCTGGGCTGAAGTTGCTTTATACAACTCAGTAAGTGAAACCACAGGCCACTTACCTTTCCATGCAGTCTATGGTTATGACCCCCCCCCCCATGCTCCCTTCTGAATTCCAAGCGACTGCCTTGCCAGCCTTGGACGAACATCTGAATGACCTGAAAGGGACATGGGAGAGAGTAAAAGAGATTATGAAGGCCAATATTGAGAAACAAAAAAATAAAAGCAGACAGATGCAGTGGTCCGGCACTGGTGTATGTGGTTAGGGACAAGGTATGGCTGTCTCTTATGCACTGGCTTTACCCCCATATCTACGTATCCGTAACGTATTTCATGTGAGCCTCCTGAAGCCTCTTACCGGCAATAGGTACACCAGAGTTACTGTTCCGCCTATCAAGTCTCAGGGTGAGGAGGAGTACGAGGTCCGTGCCATCTTGAGGTCCTGTCTGGTCGTGGGTGTCGTGCAATACCTGGTGGACTGGGAGGGTTATGGTCCTGAGGATCGTTCTTGGAAGTCGGCCTGTGATATCCATGCGCCTCGTCTGGTTCGCCTGTTTCATGAGGCCCATCCTTCGGTGCCTGGGGGTCGTTTTGAGTCAGACCATAGACGGGAGTGGGGTTCTGTTACATCCTCAGCCCCTGCTGTGCTCCCTAGGGGGTCTGGGCATGGTGTGGTACCGCTGGTTGGTAGGGTGCCAGCACTTCCGGCTGGCAGATCGGCGTCTGAGGGGGCAGGGCCAGGTGTGGTCACAAGGAGCCGCCGGCTTTAAAAGTGGGTGCGAGGAGTTTCCTCGTTGCCCTGACGTGGAGTTTATTTCCCGCAACGCTATTCTGAGACTATTGCTATTCCCGGTTGAAGACCCATTTCTGTATGCGATTCCTGCTCCTGTTATTCGACCCGGCTTGTACTTGGACAGCGATATACAAATGAGTAGTGAGAATGGTCAATGAGCGTTGGCAATTTAACCCCATGCTTACCGCTGGGTTTATTGCTCATTATCTTTGTTCTGTCCCATCTCGTTTAGGGATATCGCTTGTGACCTTTCGAGGTACCTTTACCCAACGTACAGCTCATGTTAATGTTCATGTGAAAACTGTGATTAAGAAAGATTGTTTATTTTTGCCTAATGTTATTTCTGAAAACATCTCTGAATATACTCGTGAGAACAACCCTGTATGCACGTTAATACCTTCGGGTATTCGCCCGTTATCTGCAATCCACAAGTACATAATAGTACAACCTGTTTCTGATTTTCTGTTGACTGCCCTGCACCTTGAATACTATAAAGACTGTCGAACTACGTCTTGTGTTTCTGAGCATGTCTTAGGTTACCTGTTGGTCACGAAACCTTTAGAGCCTAGAGGCAATTCAGTCAGTCCTTGGGACTCCTTGGCTTTTGAGTTACAGTCTGTATTTTATGAAACTCCTGTAATAATCCGACCAGCAGATACTTTTGCCCGCTACTCGTGGGGAAGCGATACCGCTACCATTACAGTTTCAAAAAGGATGCATTTCAGAACTCACAGCCAAATACATCTCTTCCGTGTCCACACACTGAAAACAAAATGCACACAAAAAATAACTCCAAATCCAGCGCCACTTCATCCTCACAACGAAAGCCAAAACACACAACCAGGTACAATAAGCTATGTTATAGGTACAGCAAATCCACTGACTCAAAGGAGGTTTTTTTTTGTGTTTTTACATATGGAAAAGCATAGCAACCAAGCGGCATGTATAAAGGAAGTCAGTCCTTACTGTGTTTCTCCATATGTATCTATGTATCATAAAACATCAAAGATAAACCGACATATTAATTGATTAGTAAAGACAACAAATGAACAAAAGCGGAACCATTGGCATTGAAATAGAGACCAAAAAAACATGAAAATTAAAAAAGAACATTCTCTGAATCCTGTAGAAAGTATGAGCAATAAAAAAAGAGTAATTACATTACTGGGACTAGAAACCTAGAAAAATGTTGGCAGATAAGACCCTTTCGGCCCATCTAGTCGCCCAATTACATGGATACTTTACCTGGATTTATCTTTTGTTTAGGATAGCCTTATGCCTATCCCATGCTTGCTTAAATTCAATTACTGTTTTGGCCTCTACCACTTCTACTGGAAGACTGTTCCATGTATCCACCACCCTCTCAGTAAAATAATGCTTCCTGATGTTACTTTTAAACCTTTGCCCCTCTAATCTAAGACTATGTCCTCTTGTTTTGCTACTTTGTTTCCTTTTAAATATACTCCCTTCCTCTACCTTGTGGATTCCCTTTACGTATTTAAATGTTTCTATCATATCTCCTCTGTCTCGTCTTTTTTCCAAGCTGTACATGTTAAGATCATTAAGCCTTTCCTGGTAACTTTTCTCCTTCAAGCCGTACACCATTTTAGACTAGAAACCGTTCACAAAATAAAACCACAGCGTAAACTGACGGCAAGTGCAAAGGGAGCCCGGTGTTTACTAGATGGAAAAAGTACAGATTAGATCTAAATCAATCAGACACGTTACTAGCAAACAAACATGAAAGATCACAGATAAAAGGGTGAGGGAGAGGATGTCTCTCTGAATTTTCCAGGGTGGATACTCACGCAGAGAGAATGGGACTACTTCTATAAACGGGCGAGCTCAGCACTTAAAAGGAAACCAATACAAAACACAGGTGATTAACACAACACATAGCAGGCCAACACGCCATAAAAAAACCAACAACAACCCAACTAAATGTGATCAAAAGTACAATAAACAATCCATGGACAAAGTCCATAAACTGGAGGCTACAGAACATTCTTGCAACAAAACACAGTTGGCTCTCACAGACAAGGCAAACAATCATCACTCACTGGAAAACTTACCATCAAAAGCCAGGAAGGCACACGCACAACAAGGCAAATTTTGAACATTCTGAAATTCTGAACAAGCAACCGTATAAGATGATAAATCTATCACTTTAAACAATTGAATGGCAGATTCCACGTCTGGTACCACTGTTAAATAAACAAATCAAATCAATATTTTTCCTGTTCATATTTACCAAGCAAGAAAATTAGATCTGCTGGCCTCTCTTCATCGTGCAAAGGCATTAGCAAGCGCAGTTTTACACTATAGCGGAGATAAATGAAGATATTACACACAGGTTTCGTTCTTCAAATATCTGACGTGTCTTTGTCCAGCCAGTTCTTATATTAAAACTCGGACACATTGGTGGCTGACTGCCGAGGTGTGAGGACACAGGCTGCAGGAGCTCTGCTCAGCCATAGCTGACTTCCGGGAATTCTCCCCCTTTGATGTGTTTTTGTCCCTCACCTTGGCCCTGCGGAAAAGTGAACTTTTCAGCACCCTGCCGAGCTGCTTTTCTTGGCAGTGCGGGGGTCTGCAGGTCAATGGGGCTGAAAATTCGGGTTTTTTAGAGTGCCCTCCAAGAGGGCATATATGCTAGATATTTGCCATAAAAGGTGTATGGGGGTCCGGGTAGTGCCCTGGGGGACAGGAAACAAGGACAAAAAGTAAAAAAAAAACGTTTTTAAAGGGACAGTGAGTTTTCCATGAAATAAGGGTTAAAAATAAAACTGAAAAATTCCTTCAAATATCGTGCCTAGGAGGTCCCCATAACCTGCCCGTGAAGTGGCGGATTTCTAGGATGTATAGAAACCCTTAAAAACAAAAAAAAATTATGTTTAATATGACGGTAAATGCTTTTCCTTTAATCTATCCATAAACAACTGCTTGGGGCGGCAGCCTGTATGAAAAGACATTTTAGGACACGCAGATAAAGTTTAGTGATTTTTTTGTGGCTAAATTATTGTGAAACTTATGCAGGCTTTGGATGAAAGTAACAATAGGTGCGTTAAAATTGGGCTTTTAGCGTCGGCAACAGTGCCGTCACACCGTAACCCCTCTGAGGATATGAATCAGATACAGGCGTCAATGGCAGTGCACCCAAATATTGTGCTTTTGGTGCCAGGCCTGCAAGTACTATCCTACAGTAACCCCTCTGTGGTATTGTGGAAGAATGCAGGGGTGGACCATGTGGTCCTATATTGAAAAGTTTTTTATCTGGTAATGGGCGTCAGTGCACCCAGATATTGTGCCTTTAATGCCAGGCCAGCAAGTATAATCATACAGTAACCCCTCTGTAGTATTGTGGAAGAATGCAGGGGTGAACCTTGCGGTCCTATATTAAAAAGATATGCATCTGGTTAAGGCGTCCGTGCACCCAGATATTCTGCCTTTGGTGCAAGACTGCCAGGGCAGCAAGTATCATCATACAGTAAGGCTGGGGTCAGACGAACGCAGTGTTAACGTCCGTGTTGCCGCTCATAAGTACGTCCGTGATGGCATACAATTGTGTTAAATGGAGCCCCACACACGAAGTACGTCCGCACAGAAGTGTGGGGGCTGACGGATGCTGCAAACGGGCGCAGGTTAGGCAAGAACGTAATACTGCTAGAACGGACGTGTAGAGTGTGCCACGTCCACAACGTCCGCATAGCTTTGTGTGTGAGTGATGCAACAAGGTCAGACGGACTGCATTTATACGTCCAGCATTTTTGACGGACAGACTGTTCTTTCATTGTAATTTAGTTTCCCTGCTACATCAGTCAAAAAATACGTTTGTGAAAAAAACGGACTGTGTGGCCACTACCTTGTCGTCAGTCAGTAAGTACGTCCGTACTGCACGGACGCACAGTCCGTAGAAAATGCGCTCATCTGACCCTAGCCTAACCCCTCTGTGGTATTGTGGAAGAGTGCAGGGGTGGACCATGTGGTCCTATATTGAAAAGTGTTTTTTTTTATCTGTTAATGGGCGTCCGTGCACCCAGATATTGTGCCTTTAATGCCAGGCCAGCAAGTATCATCATACAGTAACACTTTTGTGGTATTGTGGAAGAGTGCAGGGTTGGACCATGCGGTTCAAAAAAATAAAATGATATAAATCTGGCACAGGCGTCAGTGCAGCCAAATATTGTGCCTTTCATGGCAGCAAGTGCCTTCACACCGTAACCCTTTTGTGGTATTGTGGAAGAGTTCAGTGCTGGAGGTTTTGTGAATGCAGAAGAGGACATCCCCTATCTATTCCATTACTTCAGCATCAGGGGATTGATAGCTGCTGATCCAGGACTGATTCATTTTTATAAATGTCAGCCGGTCTACAGAGTCGGTGGACAGACGCACTCTTTTGTCTGTGACAAAACCTCCAGCGGCACTGAACGTCCTTTCGGAAAGCACGCTAGATGAAGGGCAACCTAGTAGCTGCATAGCATATTGGCTAAGTTCTGGCCAGTGATCCAATCTCAACACCCAGTAAGCCAGTGGATCATCTGCTGGAAAGGTATCCAGGTCTGCCCTTGCCCCTAGGTAGTCCTGCACCATATGGTGAAGACGCTGGCAATGGGTGCCTACATTTGACGTCCCTGGGCGTCGAGGACTAAAAAAATTAAAAAAAGCATCAGTCAAGCGGCCCTGGCCTTCACCACTATTCCTCTGATCACCCGCAGCCTCAGAAGCACGTGTGTCAGCACTTGGTAATCTACCAGTGCCTGGAAAGGTGTTGCACAAGTGTCGCTTTAGAGCGTCCTCAAGTTTTTTCATCCTGTGCTCCCTCTGTGCGGGCAGGATGAGCTCTGCAACTTTCCCCTTGTATCGTGGATCAAGAAGGGTTGCCAACCAGTAATGATCCCTCTCCTTGATAGCATGAATCCTGGGGTCCTTTAGCAGGCTTTGCATCATTAGGGAGCCCATGCAGCGTAGGTTGGAGGTGGCATTAGCTGCCGAGTCTTCCTGGTCAATGAGGATGACCGTATCGTGCACTTCCTCCTCCCAGCCACGCACAAGCCCTTCTGTTTCTGGGCACACAAAACCCTCCCTTGAGGAATCCCCACCTTCAATGCCCCCACTACTTAAATAGTCCTCCTCATCCTCCTCCTGTCTGATCTGAGTAGGACCCACTAGAATGCTGTCTGCGGAAAGACTGGGGCCTTGAGAGCTAGGGAAGGCCTCCTCTTCCTCCCGCTGCTCTGCCTCTAGAGCCACATCTATAATTCCCTGCAGAGTGTGCTCCAGCAGGAACACTAAAGGAATTGTCACTGATGCATGCACTGTCCCTGCTCACCATCCTCGTTGCCTCCTCAAATGGTGACAGTACAGTGCATGCATCCTTGATCATCAGCCACTGCGGGGGGGAAAAAAACCCAAGTTGACCTGAACCTGTCCTTGTGCCATACTCACACAGGTACTCGTTGATGGCCCTCTGCTGCTTGTGCAGATGCTGCAGCATTGCTAATGTCGAGTTCTACCTGGTGGGCATGTCACAGATCAGACGGTTTGTGGGAAGGTGGAATTCTCTTTGAATTTCTGCCAGGCAAACGCTTGCTGGGAATGACCATCTGAAGTGGCTGCAGACTTTTCTGGCCTGGATGAGAAGCTCTGGCAGCCCTGGGTACTTGGTTAGGAAATGCTGTACCACCAGATTTAGGACGTGTGCTAGGCATGGTACATGTGTCAATTTACCCTTGCGTAGGGCGGAGAGAAGGTTGCTGCCATTATCGCAGACGATCATTCCCAGCTCAAGCTGGCGTGGTGTTGACCATCTCTGCACCTGCCCCTGCAGAGCTGACAGAATTTCTGGCCCGGTGTGGCTCCTGTCCCCTAAACAAACCAGCTCAAGCACAGTATGGCATGTTTTTGCTTGAGCCATTGCGTAGACCCTGTCAGGCGTCGGTTTAACTGCCACTTCGCCAGAGACCGAGAAGGAGGAGGAGGAAGAGGTGGTGGTGGTGGAGCAGACAGACCTCATACAAGCAGCTTTCTGGAGGCGTGGTGGATGAACAAGCTCCAGCACAGAGCCCCGTCTTGGATCCCTCCCAGCTGCAATCAGAGTTACCCAGTGTGCCGTGAAGGAAATGTAACAACCCTGTCCATGCTTGCTGGACCACGTGTCTAAAGTCACATGCACCTTGCTGCTGACTGCCTTTCCCAATGACTGGATAACATTGTCTTCCACGTGCTGGTATAGTGCTGGAATGGCCTTGTGTGAAAAGTAATGGCGTTTTGGAACCTGCCACTGTGGTACAGCACATTCAGCAAATTCACGGAAGGGAACAGAGTCCATCAGCTGGAAAGGCAGCAGCTGCAATGCGAGTAATTTTGCTAAACTGGCATTTAGACGCTGTGCTTGGGGATGGTTGAGACTATATTTTTTTCTTTCGCTGCAGCAGCTGCGGCAACATAATCTGACTGCGTAAATCTTCAGCTACTGGGATGATGTCACATTGTGAGGAAGGACCTGCTGGTACATCCATTACTGTAGCATCATCCCTGTCGGTGGAGGTTGTAGGCAATGACATGGCAGGACATACAGTGTGGGTAGAAACAGATGAGGAGGAGGAGGACCTACGCAAAGTTTTGCACCAACGGGATGTGTGGCACTTGTTCATATGTCGCCTCAAGCACATGGTACCCAAGTGTCCGGTGTTTATCCCACGCTTCAGCCTCATCTGACATAGATTACAAATAGCAACGGTGGGGTCTGCTGCACATTTCTTAAAGAACTCCCAGACAGCAGAGTTCCTGCATGTGTTCTTTGAGACAACAGCGCTCTGCACCAGAGCAGCTCTGACATGTGATGCCTTGGACTGGCTAGTGCTACAGTTGGTCACAGAGGATGTTGTGCCTCGTGTTTGCTGTGCCTCCTCCTCCTCCCCCTCCTCCTCACTTGATTCCTCAGTTCGATCTGGCACCCAGGTGGAGTCAGTGACCTCATCATCAATGTCATCTTCACCCCCTATCTCCTCGTCACTGGAGCCAACTTGGCAGTATGCTGCAGCTGCTGGGGCAACATGAGTACCAGTTATTTGTGTGTCATCACTGGCACCCCCTTCCTCTAGGTTGATTATACTCCCTTGCTCAACCTCAGAGATTGAATCAGAGCACTGTACTTGCTGCGCATCCTCAAGAAGCATTTTCACTGTCATTGTAGTCAAACAATTCAATTGACTCCTCCGTGTGTGATAGCGAGGCTACGGCAGGAGTAGCTGTGGACATGGAGGCTGCATTAGGTGCTTTGGCAGCTGAGGTGGGCTGTAAAGCACTAGAAGCCTGGTTGGCAGAGGACTCGGAGGATGAGGATGGCCTGGTTAGCCAATCCACCACGTCCTCTGTATGTTGCTGCTGCTTAAGACGGCCAGCACCAGTTAGAAAGGACAAGCGTGCCCCTGCAGAGGATGCACCACGTGCACTACGACCAGAGACACAGCCTCCCGACACAGGGGCTGCTTGCCCTCTTATCTGTGTCTGGGAGCATCTGCCTGTCCTTTTTGTTCTTTCAGACATGGTGAGTGATTTATAGCTTAATATATACAGAACTCTGATTCAACTCTGGTATAAAGATTTAAAGAACTCTGGTATAACTCAGTGAGACACACTGATAGCTGGCAGCCAGTGACGAGACACAGATCACCTTAATTCACAAATGTTTTAAAGAAATTAGTGAGCCCCAACAAAACTTGCTGGCTGTGTGACGAGACACAGAAGATCACCTCAATTCACAAATGTTTTAAATAAATTAGTGAGCCCCAAAATACAGCGTGGTACTGGTTGTGTGACGAGACACAGATCACCTTAATTCACAAATGTTTTAAAGAAATTAGTGAGCCCCAAAAAGATTTGCTGGCACAGTCACAAGACCCAGAAGATCACCTCAATTCACAAATGTTTTAAAGAAAGTTGTAAACCCCAAAAAAAACTTGCTGGCACAGTGACAAGACACACATCACATAAATTCCTTGATATTTAGTAGAAATGAGACCCAAAAAGATTTGCTGGCACAGTGACAAGACCCAGAAAATCACCTCAATTCACAAATGTTTTAAAGAAAGTTGTAAACCCCAAAAAAACTTGCTGGCACAGTGACAAGACACACATCACCTAAATTCCCTGATATTTGGTAAAAATGAGACCCCCCAGACCCCCCCAGTAGCGTGGCAGACCGGCAGTAACAAGACACAACTATCTCCTTTGAAATCTCCTCTGAAATACGTGCAGAATCGGCACGTGGAAACGTTATATAGTGTGCTGCGGGACTTAGCTCTGTGAGCCCATGATTGGCCAAAATTTGCCCAATCAGGACTCTGAGCGGTGATTGGCAGAGTGTTGAACCAGTCTTGCACCAGACCTGTGGTCAGGTGCAAGGCTGTAGCCAATTACGAGCTTCAGGCCAGTGGGAAAATGCATTGTGGTCAAACATGCGGCAAACACCCGGAAATATTCGGCGTTCGCGATCTACTCGAACAGGCTAAGTTCAGGTCGAACCCCGAACCGTCCGAACCCGAACAGCTCATCCCTAGGATGAGCGGCCCACTACCAGGGCAGACCTGATGCTGCTTCTGAAGGAACTACGTAGATATGGCTGTCAGAGTTTCAGATATGGCTTCCTGAGATGGGCACACCTCCTACTGCAGATCCTGGAGGGCACTTCTCCGATGGCTGGCCCGAAGAGGCCTCACCTGGCTGGGAGGCAGTGCTGATGAGCCCTGTGTCACGACCACTACACGTGCTGCTGCGCAAAGACGCTGGGCTAAGCCGCGCACTATCTATCCTAGACCCAGATAATCACGCGTTCTTATCTACCCATCCCGGCCACACTTTCTCTCACAACAGGCACATAGAGCGCGATATACTGATCCCAGGATTGCAACGCAGTACAAGTCTTCTCCTGAAGTGCGTACTACTACGTCTCCCACAATCCCGGAGCTCACTTTCTTATTCTATTAGTAACGCTGCCACCAGTCCTCATGGACACTACGTGCGTCGCAACAGGAGACCCAGGGCTTAGCAGCCGCACTATCCTAGACTCGGACAGTGACTACAGATCCCACAATTCCGCAACTCGCATTCTTATATATAACCGAGCTTAAAGCAAAAAGCAATACTCCCAATCTCTTAGTTAGCGTGGATTTCATCAGCCAGAGTCAAAACTTAAATACTTTTTTGTTTATTTATGATAGAAAATCACAGTGCTTTGTTACATAAAAATTATAACTAGAATAAATCAATTATTTACACACTACACAGCAAATAAAAAGAAAAAGGGTGAACCATAGAGCCTTACTTACGAAGAGCTATTCCTTAAGCTAGCATCAATGGCCTCCTGGAGCCTGGAGATAAAGCATGGACAGATCAGTCCTCTTTCGAAGGTACCCCAAGTGATCAGCCCCAGCACATGGCCAGTTTTCAGAATTTATACACTTCCTGATCCTTCCAGCCCACCCCCAAATGGCCCAGTGTCCTGGACTACATTTCCCAGAGTCCCCTTTGCTACAGCGCATGTCAATTAATCTTTAATTGCCCAAAGGTGTCCATCCCCCCCACAGGGATAAAGGATGTGCTTCCTGTCTTTGAAGATAACTTCTAAATCTTGGTTTTCATCTTGGTGCCGGGCTGGCTGCCATAGTGTGATGGACAGGATACACAATAGATCAAAGTACAAAAGACCTTCCCTTTTACAGTTACGTGTTATATCCTCTCCCCAGGGGAGAAAGCTAACCATTTTAACAGGTCTTCCTCAACAGCTGAAATGTAATCAAAATGGT
Source organism: Leptobrachium leishanense (assembly GCA_009667805.1). Taxonomy (NCBI): domain Eukaryota; kingdom Metazoa; phylum Chordata; class Amphibia; order Anura; family Megophryidae; genus Leptobrachium; species Leptobrachium leishanense. The sequence continues at coordinate 52,874,873 of CM019066.1, read as the reverse complement.
CAGACACAAATATGAATATAACTCTATATGGAGGAGATATGTATAAACAGGCAGATAGACACATATATACAGGCAGACCCTTATATAGATAGAAATACAGATCTAATCTGCCACACCCTGTACCAATCAGTGAGGCACAGGAGGATTTGCTGCTGGTCCTGCCGTCTGTGGTGAAGCTGACGGAGCATGCCTGGCAGAGGGCTGAGTCCCAGGTGCCGCGACTGATGCTGGGTTGGTGGGGCAGGACCAGCCTCCCCTCATGCTGGATGATCCGCCACATCGTGCTGGACTTGGCTGGGCCTCAAGGGGGTCCTGTACCCCACCTGGATGTCCTCGACGGCGGCTCTGTCTGGGGTCCTCTTGTCACCCCTCAGGGAGGTGCAGTTTGGAGCCATACCTTGCGGCCCTACTGACCGAGAGAGGCTTGCTGCCCAGGATCTGTCCCTGCTACCGACTGTTGTTCCAGAGGGGGCTGTGTGCCTTGTTCCCTTGTTGGTCACTGGCTGACTCTCAATGGCTGTAGCCTTTCCGCCTCACCTTTCTAGCTGCTGAACCTTGGCTGTACGTTGCTCCCACTTTCTAAATTTTTGATGACACCCCCCCCCCCGCTATCTGTATACTATCTGTATACTACCTGCTGTGGACTTTATTTTTGTCATGTCTCCTTTCCAGATGACACCCCTTTCTTGAACGTTGAAAAGATTTGTTGTTGCTTTTGCCTCCCCCCCCTCTGTAGGCATTTGTCCTTCATTGACGTTATCTGACCACTGACGGTGTACCATCCCCCCTGTTGTTTTTTTGGCACTATTCGGGTTGCACCGGGGTGCGCCTCTGTGGCACACACCATGGCTCTGTCTGCCATATTTGGCCCTCGGGCTCTCAGGCCTCGTGACACTGCCCTTCCATGGCCTCCTTCAGGAGTGAGCCAGGAATGTCACGGAGATGGCCTTTGCCATTCCACCTTCCCAATTATTATTATTTTTTTTCCCCCATCTGCTGGTTCGTGTTAAAAGATGTGTACTCCCCCTCCTTTTTTCTTTCTTTTCCTTCCCTGTCCCTCTTCCTGCTCACATTTTTGATGTAAACCTATAAAATTCCTTTGGTCCTGCGTGACTACTGACCCTGTGATGTCTTTTTGTGGCTGTACTATTGATATATCTGTTGTAACACTGCTGGCTTCTCAAAATAAAAACATTTTGAAATTAAAACTCGGACACATTTATTAGCCAATAAGATTGTCTCAACACAGATAATTACCATAGTCAAACCCACAAACCTATCAGATGTAATTGACATTGACAAGACAAAAGAAGTATTTTTTTCTTCTGTCCTGCAAAAAGTGGGGGAAGGAATGGGGCTTCTTCATGCAGGATGAAGCTGTGACTGGTTCTAATTAGCATTTTTCAATTTCAAAAGAATATTGAGAGCAAACACTTTAACTGAAAAAGGGGCATATTAACTAAGAATATGTATAAATCACTATATATATTCATACAGGGAATTAAATTATTATTTTTACAGTGTATATGGCATGAGACTGTATCAGTAATGGTATGTATCATGTGTAGCGCTCACCCCCGAAGGAGCCACTGAATAATCCGGAACTTGTCTGACCGCATCCACAATTCACTGCACACCAGCACACCTTCAGAGATTTCTTTGAGATAATTTACTGTAGGCAATAAATCTGAATAATTACACTTGTAACTTTAATTATCAAGAAACAAGCACCCTGCAACATCAAAATGGCAGTAATATGAGTGGGTCAACATATAGCGACTAAACCGTTAATATAACCCCAAGTCTATTGTATCAGAGTCATATTTAGGAATATATATTTTGGTTTTGTCCTAGTGTACCCGGGTACTAAGTCCACTGGCCAGTGGATGGATGAATTTCTTCTGCTAGTCAATGTTGGGGCCCAAGATTTAGCAAACAAATAACTGCGCACTGTCCGTGTGACGGAACCGTTCTCTTCCGCCTGTCCTGACTCTCCAGACACCCCTTCGTTGCGGTCAGCCCAGCTACTGGGAGCGCTGTCCTCAGCACCTCGAGCAGCTTGACCCGACTGCTTCTGTTCCTCTTCCCTGGAGCCGTTAGGAATTTCCAGAAGGCCGCTCGGTGCCTTCTGAGGTTCAGTGTATAGTGTAGCGTCGCTGAAATAAACCACCAGATGCGGCTGTATGCTTTAAAACAGGATTCTCTCTCTCTCTGTCTCTGAGAGTTCTGACTTTTAATGAACAAAAATGCCACCATTTATGCTGAAATCCAACAGCCATAATTTGCATAAATGACGCACCTCGTCCTACTAAAATGCTAATTGCATTATGTCAGATAGGTATTTACAATAAACATTCTTTACCCTTTAGCTCACACAACATTTGCATAATCTATTCTAACACATCAGATTAAAGACTAACACTATCACAGATTTCTTGAATCAAATATGCAGACAGATAAGGGGAAAAGCCCTAATTGCATAAATTACAAAGCAGTAAAGCTTGTTTACTGGCTATACAAAACACATTTACCTACAGGAATATAAGTATATTTAAAACTAAAGTTACGCCATTTTACACTAAACTAATTTAAACTATACTTAAAATCACACGATACAATTGAACATAAAGTCTCTTGGGGTTTGAAGCATGGAGCGTTACATCAGCTCCATGACATATGTCCCCCTTCCAGAACGGCAGGGCAAGCTTAGATCCCAAACGGATCGCTTGCCACTGACGAGACTTCTCACTTTGTCCCTTTTCTGCGCCATCCTCAAAGTTCCAGGGTGCTGGCGCACACGCACCATCAGTGGGGTCTGACGGTCGCTGCAGGGTTGTGGGTCCATAGTCCCGGGGCAAGAGGCAAGACACCCCTCTTGTCCAGTGCGCCACGCAACAGGCCACCACAGTCCACAGAGAAAAATTGTTCAGTAGTGGGCACACTGGGCCTCCTACCCACATGTCTTTTTCTCCAGCATATTTCTGAAGCCCCAGAACCAGAACCCAGTCAGCATTTACAGTCCCCAGTCTGTTCTTCTGCTGATTCCCCCCTCCCAAACATTCAAAATGGGCCCACCCCATAATCCCAAATGGATGCAATTTGTCCTGGGACCAGGAATTTGGTAGCCTCTCAGGATGGTCACTCACCGGTTCACCTGGTTTCTTGTGCAGGTGAGAAGAGGTCCTCTCTCTGGTGGCAACTTGATTCATAGCGGTGGAGTACTGGGGGGTCTCCATCTTTGTCGGGGACAAGGCACACTCTGATGCCAGCACAGCATCCACCTCCAGCAACACTGGGTACAATCGCTCCTCTATGCCAAATATAACAGGGGCAATGCCTTGACTCCCTGTTGTGCTGCTCTCCTCTGTGGTGGGCACATGGGTGCTGGCAGCCTGTGCCAGGGACAACTCATGTTGGAGCCGTCGGCACTGTGCTCGTGTCCCTTCAAGCTCAGCCTGCAGGTGGCTGACAGTGCCCTGGTGCTCCTGCTCCAATACACCTAGTTGGTGTGTCAGATGGCTCACCTCCATCTCGCTTGCCTTGGTTTGAGAGAGGCTCTCCTTCCGAGCTGCGTCTGCTTCTAGTAGCTGGTGTTGGCACAGCTGGAGTTGGTTCTGGAGCAGCTGTATTTCCTCCTCCTGTTCCCAGGCCCATGCCTGAATAGTATCCCGGGAGAGCTGTGTCCGCTCTAATTCCTGCTCGCAGTTCTCCAGGCGAATTTTAAAAGCTGTTATTTCTATGTGTAGAGCAGCTCCAGTTCACTGCTCAGCCTCCAGCTGCTCGATCATTACACAGGAGCCATGCTCCAGCTCCACTATCTGTTCCTGAGCACCACTGAGCTCTGTGTGTAGGTTGAGGGTAGAGTCCTCACAGGCCTGCAGCTGGGCTGACAATTGTTGTATGGTGGCTGCCTGTTCTTGCACTTCCATGCAGCGACCATCTCTCTCCACCGTGACAACTCGCAGCTCATTTGATGGTTCTGTAATGTCTCTGTTGGGGCCATTAACTGTACTCGAGCAGCAAGCAATTCAGTCTGTAACAAGCTGACCAGATCGTCCATGGTCTGTGTGGGCCCCATCTCTCATGAGGGGAACAGCCTGGGTGTCAGTCTCTCTGGTGACCTGATACTGCCCGCTGGAAGATGGCTTTCTGTTGTAATCCCCGGGCTGTGACAGCGTTTTGCTTTGGTCTGCTTTGGCTCGGCCACCTCTCTTTTTCTTCCGTTTCCCACTGGCTGGTGTGGGGAGGCTTCCTCCAGGGGCTTCGGCGACTTGTAGCTGGGCTGCAGTTTGCAACCTTTTTAAGTCTATTTCGAGTGCCCATTCCTCAGCAGTGAGTCCCTTCAGCATGAGCCAAAAGGCAGAGTCCTCATACACGTCCATGTAGCGCCCCTGGATGCTGCACAATTCTGCATGTCTGGCAGCCTGTGGACTGCCATAATTGTCTCCTCCCTTAAATTAGATCCATGCTGGGCCAGGACCACGGAACACATAGCCTGGGGTAGGCTTCTCGTCAGTTTCCCAATCCTCCTCACTCACACATTGCATCAAGTCCTCATATTTGCACTCTAGATCAAGTGCGGCACGCAGCCAGTGCACCAACTGGTCTCCATGGCTCACAGTGGGCTGAGGCCCCAACACTTGGGGTCTCCACAGCTGAATGTCCTTTGTGATTCTCTGCTCATAAGGAATAAATGAGCTGTCCTGCTCCATAGTCCTCTGTAGACGGTTTTCTTTCACCGCAGACAAAAACCTCTGCGGTCTCTCTCAGCGGGGACACATCTCCACTCGCTCCGGGTTGCACCACACTTGTGCCTTTGACCCTTACTTCAGTATTCGTTCCTTCCATGGCTCTCCAGCAGGTCCTTCAGGGTGTCCTGCTTGCAGGCTGTATAGTTGGCCATCTCGTGGTGTATTGGTGTTGGAGTGCCTCTATCCACACCGCTGCCAGCCAATGTGACAGAACCGTTCTCTTCCGCCTGTCCTGACTCTTCAGACACCCCTTCATTGCGGTCAGCCCGGCTACTGGGAGCACTGTCCTCAGCGCATCAAGCAGCTTGACCCGCCTGCTTCTGTTTCTCTGCCCTGGAGCCGTTAGGAATTTCCAGAAGGACGCTCGGTGCCTTCTGAGGTGGAGTATATAGTGTAGCGTCGCTGAAATAAAACACCAGACGCGACTGTATGCTTTAAAACAGAATTCTCTCTGTCTCTGTCTCAGTCTCAGAGTTCTGACCTTTAATGAACAAAAACACCACCATTTATGCTGAAATACAACAGCCATAATTTGCATAAATGACGCACATCGTCCTACTAAAATGCGAATTACATTATGTCAGATAGGTATTTACAATAAACATTCTTTAGCCTTTAGTACACACAACATTTGCATAATCTATTGTTCTAACACAACAGATTAAAGACCAGCACTTTCACAGACTTCTTGAATCAAATATGCAGCCAGATAAGGGGAAAAGCCCTGTTGCATAAATTACACAGCAGTAAAGCTTGTTTACTGGCTATACAAAACACATTTACCTACAGGAATATAAGTATATTTAAAACTAAAGTTACGCCATTTTACACTAAACTAATTTAAACTAAAACCAAACGATGTAAAATATATTTAAAATCACAGGATACAATTGAACATAAAGTCTCTTGGGGTTTGAAGCATCTAGCATTACATCAGCTCCATGACAGTCAACAATTATCACAGGCCAGAGACCTCTCACCCAATCACCGAAACAGCTGGTCCAAGCCCAGTGAAGCATCAATAAAAGGTCCCTTCGCGAGAAGATCCATCCTTTAAGCCGTCTGGAGCCTGGTACTGCCAAGGGGTTGCCTGCTCTCCTCAGTCTTGCTCAGAACACCGTCAGCACTCTGCTCCGCCTGCAGCCTCCTCACCCGCGATCTCGCCCGAACACTCGTGGGACCGGAACAGTCTGGCATGATACTCAGGCTATTTGTACTCTCCATTATCACTCCAGAAATGGATGTCGCTCAGTTCTCCGTGCTCCAGCTCACAATATCCCAGAGTGTCACACAGATCGACTGCCATCTCTCGCTGCTGACACTGTTCTCCCCCACGCTGCACACACCGTCCTTTACTTCCTTGTGCCCGACACACCACTTTCTCTCTCTCCCAAGGGTTTCTGGGAGACATAGTCCATATGTCCATATGTTCATCACAGTTTTTCCACCAAATGTTGTGCTCTGGCTCCCTCTATAGGCATAACAGCTGCAGTTCTCAAGAGCCAGAATAACCACAGGGCTACACATGTATATGGTGTGTGACTGTATCAGTAATGGTATGTATTGTGTATATGATGTGAGACTGCATCAGTAATGGTATGTATTGTGTATATTGTGTGAGACAGTCTCATTCTCCACCTCACTCCCTCTTCACCTCACCCTCTGACTCCCTCTCCACCTCATCCTCTCTCGCTCCCTCTCCACCTCCTCCTCTCACTCCCTCTCCACCTCCTCCTCCTCACTCCCTCTCCACCTCATCCTCTCTCACTCCCTCTCCACCTCATCCTCTCTCACTCACTCTCCACTAGACATATGCACAGCACAAAATTTTGTTTTGAACTAATAGATTAGTGTTAAAACGCATTTTATTTAGTTGCTAAAGAAATTTGTTTTCAGTTCTTTAGTATGAAAACTAATTTCATTCATCCAAAAACTGGTGGATACAATTACTATTGCAGTGGCTCCTCAGAGGGCTGAGATCGCTGCTTGTTACAGTATCTCTCACTCTCAGCACAATGTGTCAGGCAAAGCTGTTACAGTAACTGACTGCTGCTCATCACAGTACTCAGTGTTTAAGTAAAACTAGTAAATAATAGTTTTTATATACAAGAGGTTATAACAATATCATTTCCTTGTTTTACGGAAACTCTGAGTGCTGTGATGACCAGCAGTCAGTTACTGTAACAGCTGAGCCTGATGCATTGTAATTGAGAGATAATGTAACAAGCAGCCGATCTCAGCACTCACAGCCACTGGATTTAAAGGGCTTAATAAAATGCTCCTCTCTGTATTATGTATAGAACATCCTCCTGGATTAATTAATACCCCTCTCTGTATAATGTATAGAACATCCTCCTGTATTAATTAATACCCCTCTCTTTATAATGTTGTAACATCCTCCTGCATTAATACCCCTCTCTGTATAATGTATAGAACATCCTCCTGAATTAATTAATGTCCCTCTCTGTATAGAACATCCTCAAATTATACCCCTCTCTTTATAATGTATAGAACATCCTCCTGCATTAATACCCCTCTCTGTATAATGCATAGAGCATCCTCCTGAAATAATTAATGCCCCTCTCTGTGTAGAACATCCTCCTGCATTAATACCCCTCTCTGTATAATGCATAGAGCATCCTCCTGAAATAATTAATGCCCCTCTCTGTATAGAACATCCTACTGCATTGGCATGTGGAGGGTGCAGAACTTCGGAATGCAATGCTTATCCAGCACAGGAGAGGGAACTTTTACTTAAACTTTGTATCTCTCTGGGGGAGACAGACAGGATTATAAAAGCAGGGGAGAGGGAAAATATTAATGTAAATCGGTCTGAAAGCTCACAGAAGAGATGACTGGCGCAATTTTTTTTTATTATAAAATAAAGGTCTTTAAATCCAGGGAAAACATTCAAATAAATCAGCAAAAAGAAGAGATGATCGAGTTAGCACTTCCTTCAAAGGGTTTTTTCTTTTTTTCTGTGTACCTTTAAAATAAACAGAAATGCTGCCATAGCGTAATAAATTTCTAAACAAATGTAGATAAGAAAAAAGAGGATGCACTCACATTTTTTTGTGTCTCAGACACTAGATGCTCCAATCAATCGGCAAAATTAGATGGGAATGCCGAATTTCCCCTGGATACGTAGTCTTGTAATCCCAAAAAGTGCTCAATCTCCTTTAAATTTATTATATCTCTCGTGAATATAAACATTCGTTCGACTAGTTGTTTTTTTTTTTTTTTTAAAGAACGTAACATTAAACAAAAATGTGTGCTTTACAAAGGGAAAACGAGGTAAGCCTGTAGCAATGTTTGCTAGGATTAACTAGCAAACATTGCTACAGGCTTACCTCGTTTTCCCTTTGTAAAGCACACATTTTTGTTTAATGTTACGGTTCTTTAAAAATACAAAAAACTAGTCGAACGAATGTTTATATTCACGAGAGATATAATAAATTTAAAGGAGATTGAGCACTTTTTGAGATTACAAGACTACGTATCCAGGGGAAATTCGGCATTCCCATCTAATTTTGCCGATTGATTGGAGCATCTAGTGTCTGAGACACAAAAAAATTTGAGTGCATCCTCTTTTTTCTTATCTACATTTGTTTAGAAATTTATTACGCTATGGCAGCGTTTCTGTTTATTTTAAAGGTACACAGAAAAAAGAAAAAACCCTTAGAAGGAAGTGCTAACTCGATCATCTCTTCTTTTTGCTGATTTATTATCCTTTGGTGGGTTTGGATATACCACCTATTGAAAGAGACAGCTGCTGAACTGATTCATATCAAGAACTGATTCTATTCTCATATCAATTTATATACGAATAGTGTTTTGTGGAACAGTTTACATCCATCTCCTCTAGGTGGCGCCATTGATACAGCCTTTTTTTCCATTCAAATAAATCACACTGAAGGCTCATAATGACAGAGTAACTGTGAGAGCTGGATACTAAATGTATCAGACGTAAAAAAAAACTTTATAACAAGCAGCACTGGGAGAAGAGAGGGACTTTATATAAAACGTGTATTATAGAGGAGGAAAGGGGGATAGTGCTCCTGGATAATATAAAATGTATCAGACCTAAGCCCCTATTATGCAGAGCGGGAGGGGAGATAACACACGTTTTATAAAGTCCCTCTCTTCTCCCAGCGCTGCTTGTTATAAAGGGGTTTTTACTATCCAGCCCTCCTCTGTCATTAGCTTTCAGTGTGATTTATTTGAATGTTTTCCTACTCCAGCTGCTTTTATCATCTTGTCTGCCTCATAGACATGCAAGGGTTAAGTAAAGGTTTCCTCTCCTGTGCTGGCTGTCTGCGCTGCGAGTGAGTATTCTGGAGATCTATCATTGTCAGATTTTCGGGTAGGGATCGGGAAAGATTACACATACAAACTTTTTCTGTAGCTTTGCGATGTTGCGCTCTTCATTGCTGGTCTCCTTAACTCATCAATGTAATATCACAAAAAGGACTGAAACTAAAATGTAGTGCATTTTATTTTAGTTTCTTTCGTTTTTTTGTACTGAGCAGTTTTGTATCTCTTGAGTCATACTAAAACTAAATTATCCCAAAATTCGGACTAAATTATTTTAGTACTAAAACGAATGCACATGTCTACTCTCCACCTCTCTTGCTCCCTCTCCACCTCTCCCACTCCCTCCACCTCATCCTCTCTCGCTCCCTCTCCACCTCTCTCACTCCCTCACTCCCTCTCCACCTCTCACTCCCTCTCCACCTCTCGCTCCCTCTCCACCTCTCGCTCCCTCTCCACCTCTCGCTCCCTCTCCACCTCCTCTCCCTCTCCACCTCTCGCTCCCTCTCCACCTCTCGCTCCCTCTCCACCTCTCGCTCCCTCTCCACCTCTCGCTCCCTCTCCACCTCGCTCCCTCTCCACCTCATCCTCTCGCTCCCTCTCCACCTCACTCTCTCGCTCCCTCTCCACCTCACTCTCTCGCTCCCTCTCCACCTCATCCTCTCTCGCTCCCTCTCCACCTCATCCTCTCGCTCCCTCTCCACCTCATCCTCTCGCTCCCTCTCCACCTCATCCTCTCGCTCCCTCTCCACCTCATCCTCTCGCTCCCTCTCCACCTCATCCTCTCGCTCCCTCTCCACCTCATCCTCTCGCTCCCTCTCCACCTCATCCTCTCACTCCCTCTCTACCTAATCTTTTCTCACTCACTCTCCACCTCATCCTCTCGCTCCCTCTCCACCTCACTCTCTCGCTCCCTCTCCACCTCACTCTCTCGCTCCCTCTCCACCTCATCCTCTCTCGCTCCCTCTCCACCTCATCCTCTCGCTCCCTCTCCACCTCATCCTCTCGCTCCCTCTCCACCTCATCCTCTCGCTCCCTCTCCACCTCATCCTCTCGCTCCCTCTCCACCTCATCCTCTCGCTCCCTCTCCACCTCATCCTCTCACTCCCTCTCTACCTAATCTTTTCTCACTCACTCTCCACCTCATCCTCTCACTCCTTCTCCAATTCACTCTCCCACCCTCGCCACCTCATCCTCTCGCTTCCTCTAAACATCACTCTCTCGCTTCCTCTCCACCTCACTCTCTCGCTTCCTCTCCACCTCACTCTCTCGCTTCCTCTCCACCTCACTCTCTCGCTATCCCTCTCCACCTCATCCTCTCTCGCTCCCTCTCCATCTCATCCTCTCTCGCTCCCTCTCCATCTCATCCTCTCTCGCTCCCTCTCCAACTCACTCTCTCGCTCCCTCTCTACCTCATCCTTTCTCACTCACTCTCCACCTCATCCTCTCACTCCTTCTCCAGCTCACTCTCGCACCCTCGCCACCTCATCCTCTCACTCCCTCTCGTCCTCACTCTTGCTCGCTCTCCACCTCACTCACTTGCTCACTCTCTTGCTCGCTCTCCACCTCACTCTCTTGCTCGCTCTCCACCTCACTCTCTTGCTCGCTCTCCACCTCACTCTCTTGCTCGCTCTCCACCTCACTCTCTTGCTCGCTCTCCACCTCACTTCCTTGCTCGCGCTCCACCTCACTCTCTTGCTCGCTCTCCACCTCACTCCCTCTCCACCTCACTCTCTCGTTCCCTCTCCACCTCATCCTTTCTCCCTCTCCACCTCATCCTCTCACTCCTTCTCCAACCCACTCTCACACCCTTGCCACCTCATCCTCTCTCACTCCCTCTTGACCTCACTCTCTCGCTTCCTCTCCACCTCATCCTTTCTCACTCCCTCTCCACCTCATCCTTTCTCACTCCCTCTCCACCTCATCCTTTCTCCCTCCCTCTCCACCTCATCCTTTCTCCCTCTCCACCTCATCCTCTCACTCCTTCTCCAACTCACTCTCGCACCCTCGCCACCTCATCCTCTCTCGCTCCCTCTCCAACTCACTTACTTGCTCGCGCTCCACCTCACTCCCTCTCCACCTCACTCTCTCGTTCCCTCTCCACCTCATCCTTTCTCCCTCTCCACCTCATCCTCTCACTCCTTCTCCAACCCACTCTCACACCCTTGCACCTCATCCTCTCTCACTCCTCTTGACCTCACTCTCTCGCTTCCTCTCCACCTCATCCTTTCTCACTCCCTCTCACCTCATCCTTTCTCACTCCCTCTCCACCTCATCCTTTTCCCTCCCTCTCCACCTCATCCTTTCTCCCTCTCCACCTCATCCTCTCACTCCTTCTCCAACTCACTCTCGCACCCTCGCCACCTCATCCTCTCTCGCTCCCTCTCCAACTCACTTACTTGCTCGCTCTCCACCTCACTCTCTTGCTCGCTTTCCACCTCACTCTTTCGCTCGCTCTCCACCTCACTCTCTCGCTCTCCACCTCTCTCGCTCCCTCTCTACCTCACTCTCTCGCTCCCTCTCCACCTCACTCTCTCACTCCCTCTCCATCTCATCCTCTCTCACTCTGTCCACCTCATCCTCTCGCTCCCTGCCCACCTCATCCTCTCTCGCTCCCTCCCACCTCATCCTCTCTCGTCCCTCGCTCACCTCATCCTCTCTCGCCCCCTGCCCACCTCATCCTCTCTTGCCCCCTGCCCACCTCATCCTCTCTTGCCCCCTGCCCACCTCATCCTCTCTCTCTCTCCCTCCCACCTCATCCTCTCTCGTCCCTCGCCCACCTCATCCTCTCTCACCCCCTGCCCACATCATCCTCTCTCACCCCCTGCCCACATCGTCCTCTCTCGCCCCCTGCCCACCTCATCCTCTCTCGCCCCCTGCCCACCTCATCCTCTCTCACCCCCTGCCCACCTCATCCTCTCTCGCCCCCTGCCCACCTCATCCTCTCTCGCCCCCTGCCCACCTCATCCTCTCTCGCCCCTGCTCACCTCATCCTCTCTCGCTCCCTGCCCACCTCATCCTCTCGCTCCCTGCCCACCTCATCCTCTCTCGCCCCCTGCCCATCTCATCCTCTCTCGCCCCCTGCCCACCTCATCCTCTCTCGCCCCCTGCCCACCTCATCCTCTCTTGCCCCCTGCCCACCTCATCCTCTCTTGCCCCCTGCCCACCTCATCCTCTCTCGCTCCCTGCCCACCTCATCCTATCTCGCCCCCTCCCCACCTCTTCCTTTCACTCACTCCTTCTCCACCCCGCTCGCTCTCACTCCCCACCTCTCATTCCCTCTCCATTTCACTCTCTCATTCCCTCCACCTCATCCACTGTCTCATGTACCTCTCAGTGTTTCCCCAGGTCAAGTTGGTGGATGGCGCTGGGCTGTGTTCAGGAAGAGTTGAGGTGCTTTACAATCAGACATGGGGCCGGCTGAGTGACAGATGGTGGGACAGGTTGAGTGCTGATGTCGTATGCCGGGAGCTTCACTGTGGCCCTTCCTTGGAAGCCCTTAAAGGTGACGCATTTGGCCCTGGATCTGGTCCATTTCTGCATAAATTAGCCTGTACTGGAGCTGAAGATGACATTTCTCAATGTTTTCTGGGTCACTGGGGTGAAGACAACCCAGTCAAGAACTACCAAAGTGCAGGAGTGACCTGCTTGCAGTCAGGTGAGTTGGTGGCTTGTCACAGCCTGTGCCCAGTCATATTGGTGCGATATAAATAATGGTAATAATAATACTAACAGTAACACCATATAACTGGGAGTGATGGTGATGAGGATGCATGGGGGGGGGCGCCTGTGTAAGAAATTGCATCTCTTGGGTTTATTAGGACAATATGATAGAATTTGTGTGTTTGTAGAGGGAGATGTGTGGGATGAGCACTTACATGAAATCGCCACCGATCAGCCACAGCATTTAACCCTCTGTCTAATATCGCAAAGGTCCCCCTTCTACTGATTTGTGGTGGCATGGACTCTCCCAGACCTCTGAACGTGTCCTGTGGAATCTGACACCCAGACAGTAGCAACAAGTTTTCTACATACATAGCCCAGATAGGGTATGAATATTTGCCTTGTTCCTGGGTGACACCAAGTCTCCATGTGTCCTGGGCGTCTGCTCATGGTTGTTGCTGTTCCAATCTTGGTGCTGAAGGACCCTCAGGCTTTGCACGCTCACAGTGTAAACACACTGATCCTGCTGGAGAGCGGAGCCACAGATATTCCCTGTGTAACAGCAACTGGGGTTTACTGGTCTCTGGCTTGTGGACCAGACCCGAACCTGTTACAGCTCCGTCCCTTCTATTCAGTCAAGCAGATCTGCAGCAGCTCAAACATCGGAGGCCCCGTATATATTTATATAAAGTAACCAGATCCCTCTGAGGCTCCGTATATATTTATAGAAAGTTATCAGATCCCTCTGAGGCCCCGTATATATTTATAGAAAGTTATCAGATCCCTCTGAGGCCCCGTATATATATATTTATAGAAAGTTGTCCGATCCCTCTGAGGCCCCGTATATATTTATAGAAAGTTATCAGATCCCTCTGAGGCCCCGTATATATATATTTATAGAAAGTTGTCCGATCCCTCTGAGGCCCCGTATATATTTATAGAAAGTTATCAGACCCATCTGAGGCCCCGTATATATATATTTATAGAAAGTTATCAGATCCCTCTGAGGCCCCGTATATATTTATAGAAAGTTATCAGATCCTTCTGAGGCCCCTATATATTTAAATGTTATCAGACCCATCTGAGACCCGGTATATAATTATAGAAAGTTATCAGATCCCTCTGAGGCCCGTATATATTTATAGAAAGTTATCAGACCCATCTGAGGCCCCGTATATATTTATAGAAATGTTATCAGATCCCTCTGAGGCCCCGTATATATTTATAGAAATGTTATCAGATCCCTCTGAGGCCCCGTATATATTTATAGAAAGTTATCAGACCCATCTGAGGCCCCGTATATATTTATAGAAATGTTATCAGATCCCTCTGAGGCCCCGTATATATTTATAGAAAGTTATCAGATCCCTCTGAGGCCCCGTATATATATATTTATAGAAAGTTATCAGATCCCTCTGAGGCCTCGTATATATTTATATAAAGTTGTCAGATCCCTCTGAGGCCCCGTATATATTTATAGAAATGTTATCAGATCCCTCTGAGGCCCCGTATATATTTATAGAAAGTTATCAGATCCCTCTGAGGCCCCGTATATATTTATAGAAAGTTATCAGATCCCTCTGAGGCCCCGTATATATTTATAGAAAGTTATCAGATCCCTCTGAGGCCCCGTATATATAAATTTATAGAAAGTTATCAGATCCCTCTGAGGCCTCGTATATATTTATATAAAGTTGTCAGATCCCTCTGAGGCCCCGTATATATATATTTATAGAAAGTTATCAGACCCATCTGAGGCCCCGTATATATTTATAGAAATGTTATCAGATCCCTCTGAGGCCCCGTATATATATATTTATAGAAAGTTGTCCGATCCCTCTGAGGCCCCGTATATATTTATAGAAAGTTATCAGACCCCTCTGAGGCCCCGTATATATTTATAGAAAGTTATCAGATCCCTCTGAGGCCCCGTATATATTTATAGAAAGTTATCAGATCCCTCTGAGGCCCCGTATATATTTTATAGAAAGTTATCATATCCCTCTGGGGCCCCTATATTTAAATGTTATCAGACCCATCTGAGACCCGGTATATAATTATAGAAAGTTATCAGATCCCTCTGAGGCCCGTATATATTTATAGAAAGTTATCAGACCCATCTGAGGCCCCGTATATATTTATAGAAATGTTATCAGATCCCTCTGAGGCCCCGTATATATTTATAGAAATGTTATCAGATCCCTCTGAGGCCCCGTATATATTTATAGAAAGTTATCAGACCCATCTGAGGCCCCATATATATTTATAGAAATGTTATCAGATCCCTCTGAGGCCCCGTATATATTTATAGAAAGTTATCAGATCCCTCTGAGGCCCCGTATATATTTATAGAAAGTTATCAGATCCCTCTGAGGCCCCGTATATATTTATAGAAAGTTATCAGATCCCTCTGAGGCCCCGTATATATTTATAGAAAGTTATCAGATCCCTCTGAGGCCCCGTATATATATATTTATAGAAAGTTATCAGATCCCTCTGAGGCCTCGTATATATTTATATAAAGTTGTCAGATCCCTCTGAGGCCCCGTATATATATATTTATAGAAAGTTATCAGATCCCTCTGAGGCCTCGTATATATTTATATAAAGTTGTCAGATCCCTCTGAGGCCCCGTATATATTTATAGAAAGTTATCAGACCCATCTGAGGCCCCGTATATATTTATAGAAATGTTATCAGATCCCTCTGAGGCCCCGTATATATTTATAGAAAGTTATCAGATCCCTCTGAGGCCCCGTATATATATATTTATAGAAAGTTGTCCGATCCCTCTGAGGCCCCGTATATATTTATAGAAAGTTATCAGACCCATCTGAGGCCCCGTATATATTTATAGAAATGTTATCAGATTCCTCTGAGGCCCCGTATATATTTATAGAAAGTTATCAGATCCCTCTGAGGCCCCGTATATATTTATAGAAAGTTATCAGATCCCTCTGAGGCCCCTATATATTTAAATGTTATCAGACCCATCTGAGACCCGGTATATAATTATAGAAAGTTATCAGATCCCTCTGAGGCCCGTATATATTTATAGAAAGTTATCAGACCCATCTGAGGCCCCGTATATATTTATAGAAATGTTATCAGATCCCTCTGAGGCCCCGTATATATTTATAGAAATGTTATCAGATCCCTCTGAGGCCCCGTATATATTTATAGAAAGTTATCAGACCCATCTGAGGCCCCGTATATATTTATAGAAATGTTATCAGATCCCTCTGAGGCCCCGTATATATTTATAGAAAGTTATCAGATCCCTCTGAGGCCCCGTATATATATATAATTAGAAAGTTGTCCGATCCTCTGAGGCCCCGTATATATTTATAGAAAGTTATCAGACCCATCTGAGGCCCCGTATATATTTATAGAAATGTTATCAGATCCCTCTGAGGCCCCGTATATATTTATAGAAATGTTATCAGATCCCTCTGAGGCCCCGTATATATTTATAGAAAGTTATCAGATCCCTCTAAGACCCCATATATATTTATATAAAGTTATCACATCTCTCTGAGGCCCTGTATATATTTATATAAAAAGTTACCAGACCCCTCTGAGGCCCTGTATATATTTATAGAAAGTTAACAGATCCCTCTGAAGCCCTGTGTATACAGTTTTATGTTGGTGTTTATTTATTTTTGGCTGATTTCTCGTCTTTTCCCACTTTTTTGTTTGAATATTTCCCTCTGCTTCTCCCTATGTCATAAATACCTCCAATACATCCAGGCCAGGGCTGCAAAATGTTACTTTGTTTATTTCTCCATACAGCAATCACATCACCCTCAGTCACACTCCCTGATCCAGCCATTTCTCCCCTCTGATGTCCTGTCCTCCCACCTAGTCCATGTCCTATATTTGAACATTTCTTGCAGCTGCTTCCACCTCTCCCTGTCCTCACTCAGTCCAAGCTTCTGCTCCTCCCCATGTAATCTCTGCTCTTTTCATTCTGGGCTTCCCCCGTCTCTTAGAGTGTAAGCTCATGGGGTGTCTGGCTGAGCACCTGTATGAAGTGCTGTATTAGCAGGACAGTTATCCTACAGGCAGGGCCATCTGTTCCTCATGTATCCTTATTTATTATGTCCAGGGCTGGCTGTGACGGAAGCCCCTCCACCATTTAAGAGACTATTGGGGAATTGATAGACCTTTCAAAACTATTTTGCTTTTCACTGTTTTAAACATCCGCCAGCAAACAAAAGATTTCTGATGTCTGTGTGTTGTTCCCTTGTGCATTTATTGTACAGTCTCTTGTTGTGTATTTTGCGTACATTCCCTCAATTATCTAACCCTTCCCTGTATAGTGTGATCTCTGTATTAGTACCTGCTCTCTCTATAGTATAAGTTCTCTCTGTAAGAAATCCCTTGTTTTTCTCCTTCCCCCATTCTCCATTGTTTGAAGGTCCTGTGTAGTTATCTGATCTGTGCAGCTATCTGCTTGATTGTATGTAAATGAGGTTGGGGTGACTGTATCTGTGTGTCTGTGAATAAACTGGAATTCTGCTGTTTGACTTCAAATGGTGAGCCTTATTCTTTCGGCTGCAGTCAATAGCTTTGGGGGAGCTTTTAGGGAAGATTGCTCCGGCGACTGTTACATGGGAGAGAGCCCACGGATGGAGGTTCTCAGGGTACAGTCCTCGGCACACCTTCCCGCTGCTCCTCGGCACACCTTCCCGCGGCTTCTCGGCACACCTGCCCGCAGCTCCTCCGCACACCTTCCCGCAGCTCCTCAGCACACCTTCCCACAGCTCCTCAGCACACCTTCTCGCAGTCCTCAGCATACCTTCCCGCGGCTCCTCAGCACACCTTCCCGCGGCTCTCAGCACACCTTCCCGCAGCTCTCAGCACACCTTCCCGCAGCTCTCAGCACACCTTCCTGCGGCTCCTCAGCACACCTTCCCGCGACTCCTCAGCACACCTTCCTGCTGCTCCTCGGCACACCTTCCCGCAGCTCCTCCGCACATCTTCCCGCAGCTCCTCCGCACACCTTCCCGCAGCTCCTCAGCACACCTTCCCGCAGCTCCTCAGCACACCTTCCCGCAGCTCCTCAGCACACCTTCCCGCGGCTCCTCAGCACACCTTCCCGTGGCACCTCAGCACACCTTCCTGCAGTCCTCGGCGCATCTTCCCGCAGCTTCTCGGCACACCTGTCCGCAGCTCCTTAGCACACCTTCCTGCAGCTCCTCAGCACACCTTCCCGCAGCTCCTCAGCACACCTTCCCGCAACTCTCAGCACACCTTCCTGCGGCTCCTCAGCACACCTTCCCGCGACTCCTCAGCACACCTTCCTGCTGCTCCTCGGCACACCTTCCCGCAGCTCCTCCGCACACCTTCCCGCGGCTCCTCAGCACACCTTCCCGCGGCTCCTCAGCACACCTTCCCGTGGCACCTCAGCACACCTTCCTGCAGTCCTCGGCGCATCTTCCCGCAGCTTCTCGGCACACCTGTCCGCATCTCCTTAGCACACCTTCCTGCAGCTCCTCAGCACACCTTCCCGCAGCTCCTCAGCACACCTTCCCGCAGTTCCTCAGCACACCTTCCCGCAGCTCCTCAGCACACCTTCCCGCAGCTCCTCAGCACACCTTCCCGCAGCTCCTCAGCACACCTTCCCGCAGCTCCTCAGCACACCTTCCCGCTGCTCTCAGCACACCTTCCCGCAGCTACTCAGCACACCTTCCTGCAGCTCCTCAGCACACCTAATAAATGGCTTCCTCTCCTCGTCTCACTCTCAGGGGTCCAGGCTGTTAGGCTGGTTAATGGCTCAGGCCGATGTGATGGGATCGTGGAGCTGACCTTGAATAACAAGCCTGGAAGAATCTGCGCCTGGCACTTTGACCTGGTTGAGGCGGCGGTGCTGTGCCGGCACATGGGTTGTGGGCCCCTAACGCAAACTATTCATACCCTGAAGGAAGTGGGCTTCGGGGTCCAGATGGTGGAGAAGATGATGTGCTCTGGCGCTGAATCCAAGGTGTCGGAGTGTAAAGTCAGCCTGTGGAGACCCGAGGCCTGTTACATGAATGTCCATGCAGGGCTGGTCTGCTCCACAGAAGGTAATGAAACTCATGACTTATTATTATAGCATTCAGGTATCCTGCCACTGTTACACCTTGTGCTGTGTGTCCGTGCCACTGTTATGCATTGTGCTGTGTGTCCGTGCTGCTGTTACGCCTTGTGCTTTGTGTCCGTGCTGCTGTTACGCCTTGTGCTGTGTCCATGCCACTGTTACGCCTTGTGCTGTGTGTCCATGCCACTGTTACGCCTTTTGCTGTATGTCCGTGCTTCTGTTATGCCTTGTGCTGTGTGTCCGCACTGCTGTTTGCCTTGTGCTGTGTGTCCGCGCTGCTGTTTGCCTTGTGCTGTGTGTCCGTGCCGCTGTTTCATCTTGTGCTGTGTGTGTCTGTGCCACTGTTTCACCTTGTGCTGTGTGTCCGTGCCACTGTTATGCCACTGTTATGCCTTGTGCTGTGTGTCCGTGTGTAATTGGGGGAGTAGCGACCACAATGGAGTAGCGAAGTTGAGATCCTTAAGGACTGATAAATCTGCTTGGCGTTTAAACACTGCTTGGTATTTTCAGACTTATACACTCGAGGCAGGGATAATGAGCAAACCACTGAGTTGCTACTAAGCACTAAAGGTTTCGAGACCGATAGACAAGATAGAGCACGTTCAGAATCACAAAGATACGTCAGACAGTTGGTGAATTGTGCGGACTGCAGGGCAGTCAGGACATGTGCTGCTTTAATGTTTTCGGATAATCTGGAGCAGGTCAACGGTACTGTACGATATTCAGATGCAATACATACACATCAGGGTCTATCGCTGGTACAGCATCGAGTATATTTAGCGAGGAGTGCACACTGAACATGAGCTGCATATACAGTACCTTTTCGATCGCAGTTGTTACAGAAACGTGTGGCAAGGAAACATGACCCCTGGGTTGGGTATAGGAACCTAATGCGGTCACAGATGATACCCACAAACGAGAAGGGACAACACTCCAGTAACGTGTAAACAGCCGCGCGGCAAACATGGGGTTACACCACCAAAGCACCACACAGGCGATCGTAGTCGAGCAGCAATTAGAATGGTAAAAAAAGCCGGGTCAAAAAGCAGGAACAGGGATCGTATCCAGAAAACGGGTTGGCAACAATAAATCAATACACAGGATAAGTAGCAATGCGGGAACAGAACTCCACGACAGGACAACGAGGCAACTCCTCATAGAAACATAGAAATATAGAAAATGTCGGCAGATAAGAACCTTTCGGCCCATCTAGTCGCCCAATTACATGGATACTTTACCTGGATTTATCTTTTGTTTAGGATAGCCTTATGCCTATCCCATGCCTGCTTAAATTCAATTACTGTTTTGGCCTCTACCACTTCAACTGGAAGACTGTTCCATGTATCCACCACCCTCTCAGTAAAATAATGCTTCCTGATGTTACTTTTAAACCTTTGCCCCTCTAATCTAAGACTATGTCCTCTTGTTTTGCTACTTTGTTTCCTTTTAAATATACTCCCTTCCTCTACCTTGTGGATTCCCTTTACGTATTTAAATGTTTCTATCATATCTCCTCTGTCTCGTCTTTTTTCCAAGCTGTACATGTTAAGATCATTAAGCCTTTCCTGGTAACTTTTCTCCTTCAAGCCGTACACCATTTTAGTAGCCCTTCTCTGAACTCTCTCTAAGATGTCTATATCCTTCTGGAGATACGGTCTCCAGTACTGCACACAGTACTCCAAGTGAGGTCTCACCAGTGCTCTGTACAGTGGCATGAGCACTTCCCTTTTCCTACTGCTAATACCTCTCTCTACACAACCAAGCATTCTGCCAGCATTTCCCGCTGCTCTATTACATTGACTAGTTACCCTTAGATCCTCTGAAATAATAACCCCTAAATCCCTTTCCTCAGATGTTGAGGTTAGGACTGTATCAAATATTCTATATTCAGCCCTTGGGTTTTTACGTCCCAGGTGCATTATCTTGCACTTATCCACATTAAAACTCAATTGCCACAACTCCCACCATTTTTTTAGTTTACCTAAATCATTTGTCATTTGGCTGATCCCTCCAGGAACGTCAACCCTGTTGCAAATCTTTGTGTCATCAGCAAAAAGACATACTTTACCATTAATACCATCTGCAATATCACTAATAAAAATATTAAATAGAATGGGTCCAAGTACTGACCCCTGAGGTACCCCACTGGTAACATGACCTTGCGCCGAATAATCTCCATTTACCACAACCCTCTGTTGCCTGTCACTCAGCCACTGTCTAATCCATTCAACAATATTGGAATCCAAGCTCAAAGATTGCAATTTATTGATAAGCCTTCTATGCGGAACAGTATCAAAAGCCTTACTGAAATCTAAATAAGCAATGTCTACTGCACCACCTGTGTCTATTATTTCTGTTACCCAATCAAAAAAATCAATAAGATTAGTTTGGCATGATCTCCCTGAGGTAAACCCATGTTGTTTCTTATCCTGTAATCTATGTGTTTTTAGATGTTCAACAATCCTTTCCTTTAACATGGTTTCCATTAATTTCCCCACTACTGACGTAAAACTAACTGGCCTATAGTTCCCCGATTCCTCCCTACTACCCTTCTTGTAAATGGGCACAACATTTGCTAATTTCCAGTCTTCTGGGACGACTCCCGTTACCAAGGATTTGTTAAATAAATCTGTTAACGATTTTGCTATTATATCACTGAGCTCTTTTAATAATTTAAGGTGGATCCCATCAGGCCCCATTGACTTATTTGTCTTTACTTTAGACAGCTGCTGTAGAACCTCCTCCTCTGTAAACTGATATGTAAATGTCTCGTTAGTGTTTCCTCCTAACTGAGGTCCCTTTCCTTCCTTTTCTTCTGCAAAGACTGAACAAAAATATTCATTGAGGCAGTCAGCGAGACTTTTATGCTCTTCTACATACCTTCCTTCCTTTGTTTTTAATCTAACTAATCCTTGTTTTACTTTTCTTTTCTCGTTTATGTATATAAAAAATGTTTTGTCCCCCTTTTTTACTGACTGAGCTATTTTCTCTTCTGCGTGTGCTTTGGAAGCTCTTATAAATTGCTTTGCCTCTTTCTGCCTAATCTTATAGGTTTGCCTATCTTCTTCATTCTGAGTTTTTTTATAATTATTGAATGCTGTCTTTTCGTTCTAAACTATTTTGGCCACTTCTGCAGAGTACCACAGTGGTTTCTTCCCTTTTTTGTTTTTGCTAACAAGCCGAATGCAATTGCCTGTGGCCTTCAATAATGCCTCCTTTAAAAAATCCCATTTCTCCTGGACTCCCTTTAAACTCCTCCAGTCTGATAATGACTCCTTCACACAAAATCTCATTTTAGAAAAATCTGTTCTTTTAAAGTCTAAAACTTTTGCTTTTGTGTGGTGCGGCTCCATCCCTGTTCTTATATTAAACCATACTGATTGGTGATCACTAGTGTTAAGTTCTAATTTCCATTATAATTACCATAAACCTTTTTCAAGTTTCTTCTCATATATCAAAAATGAAGTAAGGCGCTGCGCGACTCTGATCAGAGGAGACGACAGACCCAACCACACCGAGATATGGCAGATTAGCATCTGATCAGTCCGTGGTCTGTCAGATTGGTTTATTGTTTCAACATCCAATAGAAATGTTCGTTATACATAAACACTTCCTGCAGTTTTCACTCCCAACATAGGAATGTGATACAACAACCAATCAGAGCAGATACATTTCTACATCATGTAACAAAGATTTTGCGGGCATTCTAAGTCAACACAGGATATCTATTTCCATCACCCCGCTGACTAGCCTCGAGAGGGAACGAAATTGAACAGACACCGTGCTGGAAAAAGGAGGGGAGGATTTCACACTAATGCAAAAATTAAAAAACTACCTATCATATTAAAATACCTTTCAATCGTCTCATTTATCACATATACAATCGTGATCACTAAAATGGATAAAACAAACTAGACAATTAAACTAATTATACCTGGGCCATAGTATCCTCGCCTAATACCTGTACGATATACGAAAAGGATTCCCCAAGGAGGCCCTTTATGAGCATAAAATATACTTATCTATCTAGATTCACTCTACCAGCGAACCACACCTGGAGTTTGGGCCAAAATACCTAATCTAGACATTGAATAACTATTTATTCCCGTTTCTCAAAATGTACTTCACCGAACAAGAAAAATGTAATAACTTGAACGTAAAAGGTTATTTATCTAATAATCAACATGAGTCAGATCTATATCTGTGTGTTTTCCTATGTTCAGCTCAACTCCACAGACCGCATACACACCTGCATTCATACACACTCTCAAAAAATACATTCTCATTTTCCCAAATCCATTCCTTTCTCACACTTATCTAGGGGATTAAATAAAAAAAATAAGATTCCATAATCTAATACCGTAGTCCACAGTGCGAGATCAAGGTTTGGTCTTTTTCAACATCCCAGCTTGAGACGCATAATCATTAAATGTCATCAGAGCTCCCACCATAGGGACTCCTGAACAAGCTGTCTCTTTGCGCTGGTTGCTTATTACCTGTGACCTTTGACCTTGACACAAAATGTCCATGATTCGTTCCATATGCAGTCATTGTGACTGTCAGGTTTCTTGATGATGCGATACGGTTGTAGCAACAATAAAGAAAATAAAAAAGAAAAGAAAATATGGTATACCCCGCTAATCATATACATCCATTCATTCATTGTCACTCTCAAATGCACGAAAACAATAAAAATGTTAATTTACACAAGAAGAGACACAGATAATAAATTTAAAAATTTCCCCACAAAGCCTATCGGCCTCACGCAACGAGAAAAAATTATACTACTTCTGTACTTCTGACTCATTGTTAGAGAAAAATATATATACGCAACTTTGGCTCAAAAGGGAAATAGCCGAAGTGCATATTAGTGCATATTCCACCCATTTTAAATATCAAAAAAAATATTTAATTACTATCCTATTCAGTCTTGTTCGGTGTTTTGAAACAAACCTGGTGTTTATAAAACACACCAATCCTCAAATGAAATAAAAAAATAAAACAGCATTAATTTTACCGAATCAGAACTTTCCTTTTACCACTATATATGTCATGAAACGTATTTATGCAAATGCATTAAATTATATGTTCCTAAATACATTAATGAACTCTAATTTTAATTGGATGTGATCTTCAATAATCCTAAATGTGTCAGGGAATTTTGAACAATATTGATTGTAACCAAACAACAATAATAAAATAATAAAAGAGACAAAATAATTATCACTTAGACGACAACACAAAGATAATACATCAGCATATAAAAATACATTATCTTCTTTCTTTGTCTTCTGTCTTATTGGTTGAAAATAACAGTTTTATAAAACTGACATGTCTTAAGTTTTATTTCCAAATCAATGATCTTCTTTAATCGCATGATTTATTGATGAGTCGTCGATAAACTAGAATGTTTTTTTTTTGCCTGGTGTCTGATAATTCCTTATTATCCGGTTGATGTAACATTGCAATGTGAAATGATAATGTGTTTGAGTAAATTTCCTTCAATTCCAACAGCTTTATCAATATTGGTATCACATAATCTTCCATCTAGCTTGATCAAAGTTGGCATGCATGGGTAATTTTCACCTAAAGTAAAACTTGGGAAAAAATGTATTATTAACCTGTCAAAAACTTTAAAATTCATATGGTTAAAATACTTTTAAAATGGAGAAAAAAAAATGCAACACTTTTTTTGGACACAAAGAAAAAAAGTGGTCATGAGAGAGAAAAAATGGAGGAGAGGAGGGGTCATGAGTGAGACAACACGGAGGAGACTAGGAAAGAATGTGAACTTCAATTCAAATAAAAACACAACAAAAATATCATGAACTGGGAAAAAAAGTATAGAAGGGCATGTTTAAAACTTGACGCGTTAACTAGCACAAAGTTCTCAGAGGAAACTCAGAGAAAAAGATTCTTAATAAACATCTCAAACTACAATCATTATTTAGGATATTGGTTAAAAACAAACATTCAAACGTGAGGTGTTTGTGCAGCTATTGTACAACCTGTTTTATTCCCTCCAAGAATATTCAATGGAGGCACAATTATACGCTGTTGCACTTCACACCAAAAGACAAAAACATCAGACAGCAAAAAAAATAAAACTAGACATCTGGCTACCACTGCAGAAAAAGAAAACGATCAAACAATACTCAGATACCAAACTACAACCTTCCATCTCCCTTAGTCAACTAAAATAAAACCAAAAAACCACCTTCTCTCATTTGAAATCTGCCTAAATTCCTTTGTACAGCGCTACTAAACCTGTAGGCGCTTTCCTTTAAACTTTCACTCAAATCCTTCAGCTTTATATCACTTCATCTTCTTAGATTCCAAACAACTAAACATGAACCTACATATATATTCCATTATACAAGTTACAAACACTGTAAATGATCTCAGTCAGCCATTTTGGCAAAACATATAACCTATATTAAGGTGCGGTCAATCCCTTAGTGCTGGACTCAAACAAAGACCAGAGGAAAATAACCGACCACGCCTCTCTTGGGAAAATGTATAACTTTGAGCCCATCACCTTGATACACTCATTTTTTTTATATATATATATATATATATATCATACATCAATTTATAATCCATTTACAGTAAATCCAGCTCCCATAATTACTTTCTTTTGTTCCACTACTGCACGCACGCCGAAGCACTCAAACCGCGCCCAATTCCACAACAGTTACAGTTACAGTTTTATAAAACACTAACAGCTCCAGAATTCAACTGCTACTACAGTCATTCAAGGCATTAGACACGTGTCATTTGTATATCCTGTTCAATTATCCCAAATAGATACTCACAGAACAACAAAAATAACTATATGTTCCATTATCCAACTTGCACTGCTAAAAGACTACTAGCATTCAAAGAAAAAAAATCCTTATACAAACACATAATAACATTATACATTACAAATAAAGAGTTTTTTTAATTAAATAAAAAAAGAACAAAGAGAGAAAAAATGAATGTATGAGAAAGAGAAAAAAGTTAGCAGGCGCTTTTGAAAGTCACTGTAAAAGTAAAGCCCTATTGTCTCCATTTCCTGTTCCTTTTTTTTTTTTTTTTTTACACGAGGCAAGGCAGTAAAGACTGAAACAAAGCAACCCGTTCTAAGAGCAGTCCCTATACATAAATTACATATAAAAAACATAATATCAAAACTACGAAATACAAAACATCAAAGATAAACACATATATTAATAGTTAGTAAAGACAAACATTTAAATAAACAGACGCAATCAATGGCAAGAAACAAAATAAAATATAAAACAAAAACAAACATGCAATCTGAAAAAAAACAGTTAACAAATCCTTTAGAATCAGCGCGCAAACACATGCAGCAAAAAAAATAAAGAAAAAATGGCAGCAGCGCGCAAGAAAATAAAAATAAAAAATTAAGAGGAAAAAGAAAAAACTGTCTCTCAATGGGAGATAAAATTATTCGATATACAAGAAGAAATCATATATTATGTATAAAAGTAACATCAGGAAGCATTATTTTACTGAGAGGGTGGTGGATACATGGAACAGTCTTCCAGTAGAAGTGGTAGAGGCCAAAACAGTAATTGAATTTAAGCAGGCATGGGATAGGCATAAGGCTATCCTAAACAAAAGATAAATCCAGGTAAAGTATCCATGTAATTGGGCGACTAGATGGGCCGAAAGGTTCTTATCTGCCGACATTTTTCTATGTTTCTAAATCAAAATCTAATCAATTAAAATAAAATGCTACGAGCCAGAACTCCAGAACACAATAGAGCTACACTATGGACACAAAGACAAACACATTTACTCAACGCTAGAAACATCTTTCAGTTTCCCGGGTGAGTGACATAACGAATACTCAGCACCAGAACTTCATCAGGGTACATCAACATAACGAGTGAGTCACCGCTCATTAACAGTTCTCTATCAGGCGAGTTAAGATAAACAAACAACAAAGAAAAACAAACAGAGCGTCCTACAACAACACAGTGGCTCTCACAGACAGCCTCCCATGGAAGCAAAAATTATTTTATCTATATAGGCAATTGTTTAACATGAAATAAATCATATCAGACAATTGAATTATTAAATTCCACTTTTGACACCAACTGTTAAGTTCTAATTTCCATTATAATTACCATAAACCTTTTTCAAGTTTCTTCTCATATATCAAAAATGAAGTAAGGCGCTGCGCGACTCTGATCAGAGGAGACGACAGACCCAACCACACCGAGATATGGCAGATTATCATCTGATCAGTCCGTGGTCTGTCAGATTGGTTTATTGATTCAACATCCAATAGAAATGTTCGTTATACATAAACACTTCCTGCAGTTTTCACTCCCAACATAGGAATGTGATACAACAACCAGTCAGAGCAGATACATTTCTACATCATGTAACAAAGATTTCGCGGGCATTCTATCACCCCGCTGACTAGCCTCGAGAGGAAACGAAATTGAACAGACACCGTGCTGGAAAAAGGAGGGGGGGATTTCACACTAATGCAAAAATTAAAAAACTACCTATCATATTAAAATACCTTTCAACTAGATCCCAAATTTTCACCTACAACAACGTCTGATACCAAACCTCCATTTGTGAGTATTAAATCCAATATGGCCTCTTTACGGGTCGGCTCCTCAACTACTTGTGTTAGAGATAATCCCAGTAAGGAGTTTAGAATATTCGTACTCCTGGTGCACCCAGCTGTTTTGGTTTTCCAGTTCACATCAGGAAGATTAAAGTCCCCCATGATAATAACTTCCCCCTTCATTGCCATTTTGGCTATTTCCTCAAACAGCAGATTATCTAGCTCTTCTACTTGTCCAGGGGGTCTGGACCTTGTGCTGTGTGTCCATGCCGCTGTTTTGCCTTCTGCTGTGTGTCTGTGCCGCTATTTCACCTTGTGCTGTGCGTCTGTGCCGCTGTTTTGCCTTGTGCTGTGCGTCCATGCCGCTGTTTCGCCTAGTGCTTTGTTTGTGCCGCTGTTACGCCTTGTGCTGTGTGTCCGTGCCACAGTTACGACTTCTGCTGTGTGTTCGTGCCGCAGTTACGCCTTGTGCTGTGTGTCCGTGCCACTCTTTTGTCCTTGTGCTGTGTGTCTGTGCCGCTGTTGGGCCTTGTGCTGTGTGTCTGTGCCGCTGTTGGGCCTTGTGCTGTGTGTCCGTGCCGCTGTTGGGCCTTGTGCTGTGTGTCCGTGCCACTGTTGGGCCTTGTGCTGTGTGTCCGTGCCACTGTTGGGCCTTGTGCTGTGTGTCTGTGCCACTGTTGGGCCTTGTGCTGTGTGTCTGTGCCACTGTTGGGCCTTGTGCTGTGTGTCCTTGCCACTGTTGGGCCTTGTGCTGTGTGTGTCCGTGCCGCTGTTTAACCTTGTGCTGTGTGTCTGTGCTGCTGTTTCGCCTTGTGCTGTGTGTGTTCGTGCCGCTGTTTTGCTTTGTGCTGTGTGTCCGTGCCGCTGTTGGGCCTTGTGCTGTGTGTCCATGCCACTGTTATGCCTTGTGCTGTGTGTCCGTGCCACTGTTGGGCCTTGTGCTGTGTGTCCGTGCCACTGTTGGGCCTTGTGCTGTGTGTCCTTGCCACTGTTGGGCCTTGTGCTGTGTGTGTCCGTGCCGCTGTATAACCTTGTGCTGTGTGTCTGTGCAACTGTTTCACCTTGTGCTGTGTGTGTCCGCACTCCTGTTTCGCCTTGTGTGGTATGTCCGTGCCGCAGTTATGCCTTTTGCTGTGTGTCCATGCCGCAGTTATGCCTTTTGCTGTGTGTCCGTCCCGCAGTTATGCCTTTTACTGTGTGTCCGTGCCGCAGTTAGGCCTTTTGCTGTGTGTCCATGCCGCTGTTTCACCTCGTGCTGTGTGTGTGTCTGTGCTGCTGTTTCACCTTGTGCTGTGTGTCCATGCCGCTGTTTTGCCTTGTGCTGTGTGTACGTGACGCAGTTACGCCTTATGCTGTTTGTCCGTGCCGTTGTTTCGCCTCGTGCTGTGTGTCCGTGCCGCTGTTTCACCTTGTGCTGTGTGTCTGCACTACTGTTTTGCCTTGTGTTGTGTGTCCGTGCTGCTGTTTCGGCTTGTGCTGTGTGTCCGTGCCGCTTTTTCACCTTGTGCTGTGTGTCTGTGCCGCTGTTTCACCTTGTGCTGTGTGTGTCCGTGCAACTATTTCACCTTGTGCTGTGTATCTTGTGACGGAACCGTTCTCTTCCGTCTGTCCTGACTCTCCAAACACCCCTTCGTTGCGGTCGGCCCGGATACTGGGAGCGCTGTCCTCAGCGTCTCGAGCAGCTTGACCCGCCTGCTTCTGTTTCTCTGCCCTGGAGCCGTTAGGAATTTCTAGAAGGCCGCTCGGTGCCTTCTGAGGTTGAGTGTATTGTAGCGTCGCTGAAATAAAACACCAGACGCGGCTGTATGCTTTAAAACCAGATTCTCTCTCTGTCTCAGTCTCTGAGAGTTCTGACTTTTAATGAACAAAAACACCACCATTTATGCTGAAATCCAACAGCCATAATTTGCATAAATGACGCACATCGTCCTACTAAAATGCTAATTACATTGTCAGATAGGTATTTACAATAAACATTCTTTACATTCTTTAGCCTTTAGCTCACATTTGCATAATCTATTGTTCGAACACATCAGATTAAAGACCAAACACTATCACAGACTTCTTGAATCAAATATGCAGCCAGATAAGGCTAGGGTCAGACTGAGGCAGTGCGAACGCGCGTTCTGGCGCACATAATCACGGCCGCACTAGCAGCAGATGCCGGGCAATGACGGCCAATATACGAAGTACGGTCGCACAAAAGTCCGGCCGCGCAACGCAAGTGGAAAATGAACGCATTTTTTCGAGAACGTTAAACCGCTGGTACTGACGTACAGAGTGCGCTGCGGCCGCATAGCAGCGTGTGTGCGTGATTAGGAGATGTCAGACGCTGCTAGTGTGCGGCCAACATAACGTTCAAACAGCCGGATTTCCCTAGACTTCTTTTCACCCCATCGTCATGAAATACGTCCAGAATTGCGCATCGTCTGACCACTTAAGCGTATTCCGTGAAAAAATGCGTGCGCACGCATCGACGTACATTTTGACGGTGGCCGCAGAAAATGCGCTCATCTGTCCCTAGCCTAAGGGGAAAAGCCCTGTTGCATAAATTACACAGCAGTAAAGCTTGTTTTCTGGCTATACAAAAACACATTTACCTACAGGAATATAAGTATATTTAAAACTAAAGTTACGCCATTTTACACTAAACTAATTTAAACTAAAACCAAACGATGTAAAATATATTTAAAATCACACGATACAAATGAACATAAAGTCTCTTGGGGTTTGAAGCATGGACTGTTACATCAGCTCCATGACATATGTCCCCCCTTCCAGAACGGCAGGGCAAGCTTAGATCCCAAACGGATCGTTTGCCACTGACGAGATCTCTCACATTGTGCCTTTTCTGTGCCACCTTCAAAATTCCAAGTTGCGGGCACATAAGCAAAGTCAGCGGGGTCTGACAGTCGCTGGAGGGTTGTGGGTCCATAGTCCCAGGGCAAGAGGCAAGCCAACCCTCTTGTCCAGTGTTCCCAAGGACTCACCGCAGTAGTGTCTGCCAGGCAACAGGCCACCACAGTCCACAGACACAAAACATTTTCTAGCGGGCACACTGGAATTCCCCCCACATCTTTCTGTCTGCAGGGCCCCTCTGAGGACCCAGGACCAGAACACAGTCAGCAATCCAAGTCCCCAGTCTCTTCTTCTGCTGCTGCCCCCCTCCTGAACATTTAAAAAGTGCCCAGCCCACGGCAATCTCCACAATCCCAAAAGGGCGCAATTCTTCCTGGGGCCAGGAACTTGATTGCCTCTCAGGGTTTTCACTCACCGATTCTGCTGGTCTTCTAGGCAGGTAAGAAGTGGTCCCCTCTCTGGCGGCACCTTGGTTCATAGGGGTGGAGTACTGGGGGGTCTCCATCTTTGTCGGGGACAAGGCACACTCTGATGCCAGCACAGCATCCACCTCCAGCAACACTGGGTACAATTTCTCCTCTATGCCAAATATAACAGGGGCAATGCCCTGTCTCCCTGTTGTGCTGCTCTCCTTCGTGGTGGGCACATGGGTGCTGGCAACCTGTGCAGGGACAACTCCTGTTGGAGTTGTCAGCACTGTGCTCGTGTCCCTTCAAGATCAGCCTGCAGGTGGCTGACAGTACCCTTGGTTCTCCTGCTCCAATACACCTAGTTGGTGTGTCACACGGCTCACCTCCATCTCGCTTGCCTTGGTTTGAGCGAGGCTCTACTTCCGAGCTGCATCTGCTTCTAGTAGCTGGTGTTGGCACAACTTGAGTTGGTTCCGGAGCAGCTGTATTTCCTCCTGCTCCCAGGCCCATGCCTGAATAGTATCCCGGGAGAGCTGTGTCCTCTCTAATTCCTGCTCGCAGTTCTCCAGGCGAATTTTAAAAGCTGTTATTTCTATGTGTTGAGCAGCTCCAGTTCGCCGCTCAGCCTCCAGTTGCTCTATCATTACATGGGAGCCACGCTCCAGCTCCGCTATCTGTGCCTGAGCACCACTGACCTCCGTGTGTAGGTTGAGGGTAGAGTCCTCACAGGCCTGCAGCTGGGCTGACAATTGTTGTATGGTGGCTGCCTGTTCTTGCACCTCCATGCAGCGACCATCTCTCTCCACCGTGACAGCTCGCAGCTCATCCTGTAGCCGGTGCAATTGCAGGCCAGCCTCTTTCTTGCCCTGGGTAGCAAAGTCTAGTTGCCCTTTCAAGGTCTCTACCTCCCTTCGAAGCGGGTCACAACATTTGCATTCGCTCTCCAGCACACCTCCATTTCTTTCACCCGTCCACCCCTCCGCTTCTTTTTAGCCTTACTTGAGGGTGGGTTGACGGTCACGGTTGGTGCGGAGGCATATTTTGTTTGGGTCTTGGCGTTGGCAGAAACTGATGCTTCCAAAATCCCTGGTCTCTGCCAAGCCAAGTCTGTAGGCACCCTCTGGGTGTATGGTGTAGTTGTCAGCCAGTTCTCCTCCTGGCTACGAATGTCCCCTGGCTCAATCCAGCCTGGGACCTTGTAATTTAAGGGGAAGGGGGTGGGTCCTAGTGGCGCAATCTCTTTTGAGGGTGGTCAATTGGGGTCTCGAGGCATATGATACAAATTGTGCCTACATAAACAAAGGTAAAAGCGGTGTTCCCAGTTGGGAAGTGCACGGTCAAAAAGACCACTAGGTGCAAGCATGAGAGGTGTAGAAGTAATTGCGCACTCTTCAGAAAAAAACACCGTTGAAGTCCAATGCAAGTAAAGTGCATACAAAGTCACATAAAGTGCAAATGCCAATATAAGTGCATAAAAAGTGTTTAAAGTGCATGTGAAAGTCTTTATAGCGGTTGCTATAACAAAGTCCTACTTTCCGAATGAAAAGTGGAAAAAGAGGGGGAAAACAGTCCAACCGTCCATATGTTCTATAATGGAGATATGGGGGAATCCGATCCGGTCACCACGTAGATATTCAAATTTTTGCGTGAAGTCCTGATGTGGTGTCTTCGCCTAATTCCTATGTGGACTCACAGTTCCCAAAATGGGAAAAAGGAGAGAGATGATAGTGCAATATTGCCTTGTAGAGAGTTAGATGCCTATAGACAAGGGAACACTTACGCTTTTTAGAGCCTCGTTTACCGGCTCTGGTGTGAAGTGCCTTGGGCCTGGTTGAGGGTAGCCTCTGCCCTTCTTTATAATTTGCTTGATTGTCTTAGGTGCAGGGAGGTAGAAGAAGAGAGAGTCATCCTCATAGTGTAGCTTATAGCCAAATGCTTAGATGAGTAAGGTGAAAAAAATAGACAAACTCACCGATGGTGGAGCCTTAGAATTTCAGGCTCAACTTGTTAGCGTGTGGTACTTCCTATTCGGTGGGTACCTTCACCTCTCTTGTCTGCAGGCAATCTTTTTCTCTTGTATGGATAGTGAGCGGGGATAAAAAGTGGAATATGTAGGACATGCACTGTTTAAAAAGAGTCTTAAACAGAAGTGGTGAAAGAAATTTAAAAGGGTTTATTAGAACAAATAAAATTTAGGTATGAACATGGATTAAAACAATAGTTAAAAGGTGGGAGGGAAGTCACAAAATGGGAGACGCGTTTCGGCACTGTCGGTGCCTTCCTCAGTCCATGTGCAGGTATAAAAATGGAAAAATGGGGGATCTGGAGCACTCCATGTGTCTGCGTATTTATACATAATCGTTGTGCATTCATTTTCAAGTTACTTCCGGGTTCGCGTTTTTTGCGGTCGCATGGTGCGTGCCGCGTCATCACCTTGCGCCGCGGCCATCTTGGACGTGCGTTTCATTGGGTGTTTGTTTGCGTTCCACTGCGTTCTGTATTATTATACCGGCAGCATTGGGATCTAAATATTGAACGTTTTGAAAGGGACAGTACTGACATATAAAGGAGTGTTTTACAACTCCACTACAAGGTGGCAGCAGTTTGGGATAAGCTTTAATGGATAAATTAAGAGAAAAGTTGGCTGATTCTTAGAGAAAAATGGTTGAGATTGGGAGTATATACCCATAGTGGCTCTGAGTGGAGGTGGACTTAAATTAATATATAAGGTTAGGTAATGAACCTAAATGAATAAATCAGATTAGGAGGTCACATTTTGTTCAGTAATTCTATAGTTATGGAGGGGGGGGGGTTTCAACATGGTTTAAATTAAATATAAATTAAATCTCGACCGTCACAATATAAGGTGAATGAGGTGGTGAGTTTAGAAGTAAGATACGCTATATTGGATAGTCCAACATTTGGTTATGGCGGTTGAAAATGGGGGGAGGGTGATTTTTAACAAAAAACATCGTGCTGGATATAAGAAATGTTAAAACAGGTTAGTGATGTTTTGGGATCTTGTAATGCGATCTCTTAGGGTTGGAAAAGGTATTGTTATATATAATGGTGTAATGAAGGTAAATTTAAAAAGAAGGATAGGGCCATTTTATCCATCTGGTGGCTCAAATCTCGTGGGGTATCATTGGCTCAATGTTAGATAGGCCACCTTGCATGCCACTATGACCTCCTATCTTATATATGACAAGGTATGGTCTGTTGGTCAGCTGAGTCCTCAATTGAGTCTGATATTCATATTAGGAGCTGATGGGACTGTGAATGTAGGAAAAAAAGGTCAGAGAGAGGATGAACCGGTGTGTGTACAGTTAAGAAAGTGACACAATTCAAAGTCAGCATTTAGTCCCTGCGTTTGGAGTGTCCCTAAATTGAAGATCCAGCTCATTTCTTCTTTTCTGATGAGTTTTTCAAAGTTACCACCTCTCCAGGGTGCTTCGACTTTTTTGATCCCTATGAAGGTTAGTCCTTCTGGGTTCATGGAATGTTTATTTTTGAAGTGTAAAGTGACGCTATGATTTTCGTTTCCATTCCGAATATTTCTGATGTGTTCTTAAACACGCACACTAAGGGATCTAGTAGTTCTCCCTACATATTTGAGACCACAGGGGCATGTTAGCAAATAGATCACATTTTAAGTAAAGCATGTGATTGCATCTCTAATCTTTATAGGTCCTGTGATTCCGTCGATTTGCGTGATGATTTGTTTCTTACTCTTGGTGTTCCGGCAGTTGAGGCAATTTCCACACTGGTGGAATCCTTTTTGTATGCCAAAAGGGTTATGTTTCGTTTGGACCTTCCTTGTGTGTTTTTGCGCCAATTTCATTTTAAGATTACCGGCTCCTCTACATATCATCCTAGGTTTCTCAGGTAAGATTTCTCTTAGTAGTGGGTCTTTCCTTAGGATCGGCCAGTATTTTCTTATTGTCCTTCTAATGTGTTGATTCTGTGCGTTGTATGAGAATATAAAATAAACCCTTTTAATTTCTTTCACCACTTCTGTTTAAGACGCTTTTTAAACAGTGCATGTCCTACATATTCCACTTTTTATCCCCGCTCACTATCCATACAAGAGAAAAAGATTGCCTGCAGACAAGAGAGGTGAAGGTACCCATCGAATAGGAAGTACCACACGCTAACAAGTTGAGCCTGAAATTCTAAGGCTCCACCATCGGTGAGTTTGTCTATTTTTTTCACCTTACTCATCTAAGCATTTGGCTATAAGCTACACTATGAGGATGTCTCTCTCTTCTTCTACCTCCCTGCACCTAAGACAATCAAGCAAATTATAAAGAAGGGCAGAGGCTACCCTCAACCAGGGCCAAGGCACTTCACACCAGAGCCGGTAAACGAGGCTCTAAAAAGCGTAAGTGTTCCCTTTTCTATAGGCATCTATCATCTCTCTCCTTTTTCCCCTCCTTTTTCCCATTTTGGGAAAAGTCAGTCCACATAGGAATTAGGCGAAGACACCACATCAGGACTTCACGCAAAAATTTGAATATCTACGTGGTGACCGGATCGG
Source organism: Leptobrachium leishanense (assembly GCA_009667805.1). Classification (NCBI taxonomy): domain Eukaryota; kingdom Metazoa; phylum Chordata; class Amphibia; order Anura; family Megophryidae; genus Leptobrachium; species Leptobrachium leishanense. The sequence continues at coordinate 52,839,667 of CM019066.1, read as the reverse complement.
ATTCTCCCATATCTCCATTATAGAACATATGGGCAGTTGGACTGTTTTCCCCCTCTTTTTTCACTTTTCATTCGGAAAGTAGGACTTTGTTATAGCAACCGCTATAAAGACTTTCACATACATTTTAAACACATTTTATGCACTTATATTTGCATTTGCACTTTATGTGACTTTGTATGCACTTTACTTGCATTGGACTTCAACTGTGTTTTTTTCTGAAGTGTACGCAATTACTTCTACACCTCTCATGCTTGCACCTAGTGGTCTTTTTGACCGTGCACTTCCCAACTGGGAACACCGATTTTACCTTCGTTTATGTAGGCACAATTTGTATCATATGCCTCGAGACCCCAATTGACAACCCTCAAAAGAGATTGCGCCACTAGGACCCACCCCCTTCCCCTTACTGTACATTTACACATTTCTGTCGAGGTTCTGTGTTTAAACCCTGGTTGGCTGCACAACACAAACATAACCACTCATTTATTATTAAGCGCTATGACGGAATTGAGATGTTGTTCCGCCTGCGGGTGTGCTCAATCTGCGTGACCCCCGTCGCTTACCGCTGGCCCGACTACCGAGTGGCGCCCACTCGGCGTCTCGTGAGGCCTGGCGTGACCCTAGGGTAGGGTTAGCGGCGGTGGAGGGGACCCCTGCCTGGAACCAGTCCGACCACTGAGCCATACAGCACTCAGCGTCCGAGCAACTGGTTCCTTGATCTGGCGGGTGTGGGACGCCTGCGGGGATCAGCCCTAGCGGCTGCGGAGGAAGATTCGGATCTTATGGGGAACGTTTCGGTTCTTAGGTGGGAAATTTCCGATCCGGGGGGCGGGTGTTTCTTCGGATCTTGAGCGGTGAGTTCGAGTCGGGAAGGGATGGCGGGTCGGTTCGGAACTGGAGGGCTTCGATAGGTATGGAAGGGCGCTTCGGATTCTGTATGGAAGGGCGCTTCGGATCTGGCGGAACCAGGGGGAAGTTCGGGTTTACCGCGGCGGTCGATGCGCGGCTCCCGGCGGGGCCGTTCGGTTCGGATCGCTGTATTTCCCCGATCGAATCTTTATGTAGCGCCGCTGCCCTGATGCTCGATGCATCGGGTCAGCGCGCTCGATTCGGATCGGATGGGCACCGTATTCTGAGGCCGCGGGGACACTCATCCGAATACGGCGGAGAATCAAGCCACACCAGACACACTGAATGTACTGCAGGAACTGCCTTTATTGTTTACATTACAGACTTTTATTACTTCTCATTATATTCGAATACAATGGGACTCCTTGCCCGCCCTCCCAGGACCCATTGGCCCTTGGCCTTCAGGGAGTCGCCAATTCGGACCGGATGGTCCGAATCGGCCATTTTACGATTCGAACCGGATGGTTCGAATCGGCCATTTCCGAATCGAAATTCCAACTGCGCCACAAGAATCGGAAAATGGGCGCGAGCAAGGCAAACAAAGGGAAAAATACATTACACAAAACCAACGGGGAACACTTTATTACACCACACAATGTCACATCTATATAAATACGGGTAAAACGGGGTGCGTGCCACCACACCCAGTGTCCATGTCACCACTGTCACTGCGCGCCGCCCCTGGCAGAGGGTGCTGGGCCATCCCGTGACAAGCGCCTCCATTGTGTATCCCCTTTCTGGGACCTTGTATTTGTTGTATTCCCCATGCAGAGGGTTAAAATCTTCCTGGTCCTGCACAGCTTCCTCTTTCTGCAATAAAGAGACCTCATTCCAAACGCTCTGGAACAGGTCCATGCTAGGGTTTGGACCATATTGCTTGAGGCATCTTTTTACCTCCTTGAGCGTTTCCATCTCGCTCCTGGTTGCACCACACCTGTGCCTTTGACCCTTATTTCAGTATTCGTTCCTTCCATGGCTCTCTAGCAGGTCCTTCAGGGTGGCTGCGTAGTTTGTCATCTCAGGGTGTCTTAGTGTTCTTTAGCTCCCACAACATTTGCATAATCTATTGTTCTAACACATCAGATTAAAGACAAACACTATCGCAGACTTCTTGAATCAAATATGCAGCCAGATAAGGGGAAAGCCCTGTTGCATAAATTACACAGTAGTAAAGCTTGTTTACTGGCTATACAAAAACACAATTACCTACAGGAATATAAGTATATTTAAAACTAAAGCTACGCCATTTTACACTAAACTAATTTAAACTAAAACCAAACAATGTAAAATATATTTAAAATCACATGATATAAATGAACATAAAGTCTCTTGGGGTTTGAAGCATGGAGCGTTACATCAGCTCCATGACATGTCCGCACTACTGTGTGTCTGTGCTGCGGTTTCACCTTGTGCTGTGTGTGTCTGTGTCGCTGTTTCGCCTTGTGCTGTGTGTCCGTGCCGCTGTTTCGTCTTGTGTTATGTGTGTCCGTGCCGCTGTTTCGCCTTGTGCTGTGTGTCTGTGCCGCTGTTTCACCTTGTGCTGTGCGTCTGTGCCGCTGTTTCGCCTTGTGCTGTGCATCCATGCTGCTGTTTCGCCTTGTGTAGTGTGTCTGTGCTGCTGTTATGCCTTGTGCTGTGTGTCCGTGCCGCAGTTATGCCTTGTGCAGTGTGTCCGTGCCGCTGTTTCGCCTTGTGCTGTCTGTCCGTGCCGCTGTTTTGCCTTGTGTTGTGTGTCCATGCCGCTGTTACGCCGTGTGCTGTGTGTCCGTGCCACTGTTTCGACCTTGTGCTGTGTGTGTGTGCTGCTGTTGGGCCTTGTGCTGTGTGTCCGTGCCTCTGTTGGGCCTTGTGCTGTGTGTCCGTGCCACTGTCGGGCCTTATGCTGTGTCCGTGCTGCTGTTTCACCTTGTTTCACACCGTGCTTTGTGTCTGCGCTGCTGTTTTGCCTTGTGTGGTATGTCCGTGCCGCAGTTACGCCGTGTGCTGTGTCCGTGCCGTATTTATGCCTTTTGCTGTGTGTCCATGCCGCTGTTTCACCTCGTGCTGTGTGTGTCTGTCCTGCTGTTTCAACTTGTGCTGTTTGTCCGTGCCGCTGTTTTGCATTGTGATGTGTCCGTGCCGCTTTTTCATCTTGTGCTGTGTGTCCGTGCCGCTGTTTTGCCTTGTGCTGTGTGTGTCCGTGCTGCTGTTTCGCCTTGTGCTGTGTGTCCGTGCCGCTGTTTCGCCTTGTGCTGTGTGTCCGTGCCGCTTTTTCACCTTGTGCTGTGTGTGTCCGTGCCGCTGTTTCACCTTGTGCTGTGTGTCCGCGCTACTGTTTTGCCTTGTGCAGTGTGTCCGTGCCGCTGTTTCGCATTGTGCTGTGTGTCCCTGCCGCTGTTTTGCCATGTGCTGTGTGTGTCCGTGCTGCTGTTTCACCTTGTGCTGTGCGTCCGTGCCACTGTTTTGCCTTGTGCTGTGCATCCGTGCTGCTGTTTTGCCTTGTGCTGTGCATCCGTGCCGCTGTTTTGCCTTGTGCTATGTGTCCGTGCCGCTGTTTCGCCTTGTGCTGTGTGTCCGTGCCGCTGTTATGCCTTGTGCTGTGTGTCCGTGCCACTGTTTCGCCTTGTGCTGTGTCTGTGCCACTGTTTCACCTTGTGTTGTGTGTCTGTGCTGCTGTTATGCCTTGTGCTGTGTGTCTGTGCCGCTGTTGGGCCTTGTGCTGTGTGTCCGTGCCGCTGTTTCACCTTGTGCTGTGCATCCGTGCTGCTGTTTTGCCTTGTGCTGTGTGTTCGTGCCGCTGTTACGCCTTGTGCTGTGTGTCCGTGCCCCAGTTACGCCTTGTGCTGTGTGTCCATGCCGCTGTTTCGCCTTGTGCGGTGTGTGTCCGTGCCACTGTTTCGCCTTGTGCTGTGTGTCCGTTGTCGTAGAAATTAATCTACTATCAATTCCCTAATGTAGTTTGATCTGCTGTACTTACAAGCAGCTCTCTGCTATCCCTGGCATACTTATCTGAACACCCACAGTATGGAGACCCAGAGACTCTGCTGTGGTCTTCTGCATCCTCACCCAGAAAAGCCACACACACACACGTTGTTTCTAGCTGGAGTTCCTTTTCCCAAGTGTCCGTGTGACTCCTGGTCAGCTTAATTTATTAGACAATAGCACACGCCCAGTGGGCAACTGGCTGTACAACAGAAAACCAGTTTGCCCAGTAACTACATTTACATATCAAAGGGACAGGGGAGTGGACCAGAATGACCGACCGGCCTCCTGGAGATGACTCATCCCTGAGTCCTCTCCATGGTCCCCGTCAGCCATGTTTGTCCGACCATCCCCCATCACTGTCAGTATGGACCCCACTCAGATACTGCTCAGAGTGATCAGTATCTGAGTGCAGATCAGTCTACTCATTCTTATGGATTATTGACCATTTATCTGCGGAGACAATACAGTTATTATCTGTGCACGGTACGAGTGTCCAGACAAGGCTTAAATGTCTTAAAAGCATGTATGTCTCTAAACCCAAAAGAAGGTTTTCATACTGACGGTTTTGCCGCTGGTTTGGATTTAAAACCACATTCAAATCCAACACAGGGAGACAGATGACAACTTATAAAAACACACACATCCTAGAGTATAATGTCCACATAATAAAATTTCCACAACAGTCCCTCCTCTTTGTCATTTGCTCCCCAGTGTCCCTCGATGAATCTCGATCTTCCTTGAAAAGAAACAGTTCCTCTTGTAAAGTCCTGAATGCAAAAAGCCAAACTATGATGGAAAACAACAGACAGTCCATCTTGACACGCCGAATCTTAAAGCAAGTGTTAAAACAAATCTTGACACTTGGATCATAAAGCAAAAGCAAATCTTGACACGTGGATCATAAAATCTTGACACGCCGATTCTTTTGGCAAATCTTAACACGTAGAACTTGACACGTAGAACCTGCTTTAGGGGAGGTGACTCAGAGGAAGGACATGAGGTGGTGGGTTGCATTGATCGTTGGTCGGTCTGAAATCCTCTGTATTCGGTCCATGGGTTGATCTTCTGAGCGTCTCATCTGTTCGGGCTCCGGTAACTCGGTCGGTCTGAAATCCTCTGTATCCGGTCCATGGGTTGATCTTCTGGGCGTCTCATCTGTTCGGGCTTCGGTAACTCGGTCGATTAGACATCAGGAACATCTCACTCCGGCACATAGAAGGAATAGACAGAAACACCATAAGTATTTATACTCCCATTACCTTTAGCCAGGATCCAATGGAAAACAAGAAATCCCCCGAAGCTTCCCAAAGCTTTAAAAAAGATTCCAACCCTCACTAGCTATGGCTCCGCTTCTGCTCTGCTCCCATCAGTGTGCACCTGACCCTTGTAAACCCCCCCTTTGGACGCTCTACTGTCGTTGTTCCTTGGTGATATCCCTCACTACAACACCGCACAAGAATTTAAACAAGCGAACGACAGGAGCCAGAGTTACTATTACAGATGTCTCCTTGTGGCCCTTGCTAGTCTTAGGTACATTTCCGTCGCTAAAAACTAAACTAAACAAATAAAGAAAATGATACTCTTCACTCTTTGACGTAGTTGAGAAACTTCTTGCAGTGACCAGCGTGGATCCATTTGTCTCGTCCCTCGAACTTCAGGGAGGTTGGCGTCGTCTGCAGCACCTGGAATGGCCCACGATATCTCGCCTCTAGTCCCGTCCTCGGATTTTTCTTTAGCATGATCCAATCACCTGGTTGACTAGAATGTACACTGGTTATTGAGTTTGGGTTTGGGAGAGACTCCCGGACCTGGTGGACTTTTTGGAGCTCATCAAGGAAAAGCAATCATGATGGTCCTCAAAGTGTTTCCCTACTAGGTTGAAAAATTGATTTTAGAGGTTGAGAGGTTAGAATAGTTAGTAAAAGTTGGAAAATTTACGTTTTTCACACCTTTATCCCCCCCTTCTCTTCCTCCTTCATAACAGGAAGAAGAGACGCTGGGTTCAAAATGGTGCATCATCTTAGAGTGAGTTTAGTGGGTGTTAGAGCCACTTAATGTCTTTACTCTCTGGGTAATTAATGTCGGGTACCCTGAGAGATGCAATGTCCTAAAAAGATAACCTTTTCCTTGCAAAACTGTACTTTATCCTTGTTAGCCTTATTACCTGTGGGCACCAGATGGTTAAGAAATTATACAGGATGCCGATAACAAACCTCCCGTGTGGGGCATCAAAGTACCAAGTCATCCACATACCACCCCTGGATCCATTGGGGCCCACTAATCTAACACGATCTTCAGCTTGCAACTGTCTTCCGAGGGACTAGTCACCGACCCCTGATGAGGACGTGTCCATGTTAGGTGTTGACCCTGGAATGTAAAAACACAAAAAAAAACTGGAGAGAGCAAAGTTAGTTTTATTATTATTATTATTATTCTTTATTTATAAAGCGCCAGCATATTCCGCAGCGCTGTACAATAAGCACAGTATAGACAGGGTTACAATACATTGAACAACATTTGACAAACAGTACAGGAGGAGATGAGGGCCCTATTCCCGTAGGAACTCACAATCTGGAGGGTTGGGTTGGAAACAGGAGGAGAGGACTGTAAGGTGAGAGTGATTGATGGTTGCGTCAGTGAGTTGGGGGTAGGCTTCCCTAAATAGGAATGTTTTCAGGGAGCGTTTGAAGGAAGAGAAGTTAGGGGAAAGTCTGACAGTACGAGGGAGAGCGTTCCAGAGAGTGGGGGCTGCGCGTGAGAAATCCTGCAGTCTATCATGGGAAGAGGTGATGCGGGGAGAAGCTAGGCGCAGGTCACTGTTTGACCTTAGGGAGCAGGCTGGGGTGTATTTGGTGATTAGTGAGGACAGGTAGTGGGGAGCTGAGTTAGTGAGGGTTTTGTAGGTAAGGATAAGGATTTTGAACTTAATTATGCAGTGGATGGGGAGCCAGTGAAGGGACTCGCAGAGGGGAGCGGCAGAGACAGAGCGGCGGGTGAGGTGAATTAGCCTGGCGGAGGCATTCAGGATGGATTGTAGGGGGGAGAGGCGAGAAGGAGGGAGGCCAGATAAGATACATTGGTGATAACAGAAACATCAGAGGAAACTACAACAGATCCAGTGTAAGTGGATCCAGCCTGCCTTAGCAGAGTTAGCCCAGAAAGAGCCTCTTCCGCTTCCATCATTGGATTACCAATCGCGGCTATCCCCTCTGGCCAGGTGTACATAATGCGGTTCTTCCGGACTGAAACTGCCTTCTGTATACCCTGTCAGTTTACCTTAAAAGACTTCTGAAGCTACATCTGAGCTACATCTAAGGTCTTTGTCGTCTGGAGTCTGGGTTTAAACTCAGTTATGAATTTCTCCCATCTCCAGGCGTCAAACGTCCCCTCCAGAGGGATACTCCAAGCGGTACCCTTGGACCATCTATGCCATTCTTTAAGGGGTTTCATGGCCTTCGCCCCAAAACTAGATTTCATGTGCTGCGCAGCCGTCTGACTGTGGGAAGCTTCGCTTTCCTTCCCTTGCATGGACGGCACATTGCCCATGGCGATTCGAATCGGCTTATCAATTTACCCCTGCATCCAGGGAAACCCTTGCACCAATTTAGGAGAGCACCGTCCGGTGTCGTCTTTTACGGTGGATTGTCAGACTATAACCACTATACCACTATAGTCCCCCTACTAGAGACCCTAACCGAGGCAACGTGTAACTCTATGGCTTGTTGTCCCAACAGGTTTGGTACAGAACTATGCCCCAAACGATTAGTCAACAACCACAGATTACCCCCCCTGAATTATGTCTCTACCCCTCACAGTGTATGCATACACAAACGTATACGCTGTACGCCCGTACACTGCGTCGCCAGACTAAACCGCACAGCACAATGACTATCCTCTTTCTCTACAGAACAATGTGGCTTCTCTCAGTATACATTTGTTAAATGGGGATAGCCTTCTGCTGTCTATTTCCTAGTTGTACGATGTCTCATTACAACACATGAATCACTGTCACCAAATGAAAAAAACTTCTCAAAAAACCTAACAAACAATCTGAACTTAAAGCCGAAATGACCTCCTCGCTGCGCAAAGCAACTCTAAACCAATAAAAGCGTGTTATTCTCGCTTGCACAATCCGCTTTGATGTAGTAAATATAAAAAGAAAGTTTTAAAACCAAATCCTTTCTTTTTCTACCGCAAAACCAACCATAATGCGATACTATGCAAAACGCAGCAAAGTTCTAAAACTCAAAACAATAACATGAAAAAAACACAACTGAAGTACACTCTCTACCAAAACTTCAGTTACAGGAAATCTTGCTATATACATTGAAATCCAGTAAAAGTAACTTTTAACTTAAAACCAAAACTCAATGCAAACACCAAAAACAAAACACAAAACCCTTGGAATGCACAATTGTATAGGACTGAATTAACACATCAATGCCTGAAACAGTCCAGTCCCCAGCCACCTTTTATATTACCATAGAAACAGGATTTAACATTACAATAAGGTCCCCAAACAGGTTTCCAGCGAAAGGAAAAAGTCAATTTGAATTAAGTTTAAAAGTTCCATTTTTTTTCTTTTTTTTCCTGCAAAATACAAACAGTAAAATAGTTTAGAAAGACCTCAATAACATTTCTTCATTTCCCCTTTTCTGGAACCCAAAATTAGGAACTCTGCTGAATTCCCAGAAACGATCTCTTTCCTCTCTAAGCTTCACATTTTCACATTTCAGCCGTTCATATTGGGATTTTAAATCTGTTTCCTGGATCCATGACCTTGGCTGTCCCTGGCTTCTATGCCTTTGCAAAGATCCATGTCTGGGACCATTACCCCACCTTGCTGAATAAACCGCTTTACTTCTAGGTGTGGCTATGGGATACTTAGAATCTCTGTGTCTGTTGCCATTAGTTACCACACAGTACCTCGCAATGTGTGCAAATCCCCTGTATGCAAAGCAACGAATAGCTTGTCTCCCTGCACAAAACCTTCTCTGGACACATGGTGATCGGCCTGGCTGCACAACACTAACCATCCTAGCATGACTAGATCCCACACCACTATCTGAATGGAGTACTTTTACCACAGACTCACCTGAAGTATCCTCCGCCATTGCATTAACCTTTCCAACTCCAGGGTCAGACAAATTGTCCATCTCCATCCCTGAGTCGGTTTCAGTATCTGACCCAAAGTCCTCAGACTTCTCCATACTTACAGCACAATGTTCAGCTTCTGTCCTCCTGCAGGGACCAGACAATTCCCTTACAACCTCCTGTGCATGCGTCGAGCTTTGAGACACACATTCATTCTCCTTGCACAGCTCAGTACTAGACCTCACAGTACATTCATACTCTGTGCTAGTTTCAGCTGCCTGCTGGACAACAAGAGCTCTCAATTTATCAATCTCCACTTTTAAATCTTCCATCTCTCCTTCCAAACTCAGCTTCAGCCTACAAGACTCCTGAAATTTATCAGCTATCCAACCAGCAGCAAAAATCAGAGCATACTTTCCTTTCCGTTTGCGGAACTTTCCGTTACCTATCAGGTCTGCTACACAATTCTTGGCCTCCCGCCACAGGTCAATAGATCCCTGCATAGCTTGAACAATGGCCACTGTGTGTTCTATCTTAGCTACTTCCTTAAAAATGCTTTCCATTGTACAGGAATACAAACACTACAATGCTTACTACGAAAAAGACACTGCTATCAATCTCTATGAGTTGTCCCAATACTTTTTTATTATTATTATTATTATTATTCTTTATTTATAAAGCGCCAGCATATTCTGCAGCACATTACAATAGGCACAGTATAGACAGGGTTACAACACATTGAACAACATTTGACAAACAGTACAGGGGGAGATGAGGGCCCTATTCCCATAGGAACTCACAATCTGGGAGGGTTGGGGTTGGACACAGGAGGAGAGGACTGTAAGGTGAGAGTGATTGATGGTTGCGTCAGTGAGTTGGGAGGTAGGCTTCCCTAAATAGGAATGTTTTAAGGGAGCGTTTGAAGGAAGAGAAGTTAGGGGAAAGTCTGACAGTACGAGGGAGATTGTTCCAGAGAGTGGGGCTGCGCGTGAGAAATCCTGCAGTCTATCATGGGAAGAGGTGATGCGGGGAGAAGCTAGGCGCAGGTCACTGTTTGACCTTAGGGAGCGGGCTGGGGTGTATTTGGTGATTAGTGAGGACAGGTAGTGGGGAGCTGAGTTAGTGAGGGTTTTGTAGGTAAGGATAAGGATTTTGAACTTAGTTCTGCAGTGGATGGGGAGCCAGTGAAGGGACTCGCAGAGGGGAGCGGCAGAGACAGAGCGGCGGGTGAGGTGAATTAGCCTGGCGGAAGCGTTCAGGATGGATTGTAGGGGGAGAGGCGGGACAGAGGGAGGCCAGATAAGAGATTATTGCAATAGTCGAGTCGGGAGATTACCAGGGCGTGTATGAGTTGTTTTGTGATGACAGCGGTAAGAAATGGCCGAATTCTGGAAATATTACGCAGTTGGTATCGGCAGGAGGAGGAAAGAGACTTGATGTGGGGGATGAAGGAAAGAGCAGAGTCAAGTGTAACTCCAAGGCAGCGAACTTGGTTTGATGGGGAGATGGTGATACCCTCCACCGTGATAGAGAAGTCAGGAGGTGGGGAGGCATTGGAGGGAGGAATAAGTAGGAGTTCAGTCTTTGACATGTTGATCTTTAGGTGGTGGGAGGTCATCCAGGAAGAGATGCCAGATAAACAGTCACTGACTTTTGAGAGTACAGGGGGAGAGAGATCAGGGGTAGAGAGGTAGATCTGAGTGTCATCAGCTTAGAGGTGGTAATTAAAGCCAAAGCTGTTGATGATTTTGCCCAGGGAGGAGGTGTAGATGGAAAAGAGCAGAGGACCAAGGACAGAGCCTTGAGGTACACCAACAGATAGAGGCAATGAAGAGGAGGAGTTACCAGAAAAGGACACACAGAAGGACCTGTTGGATAAATAGGAGTCAACCCAAGCAAGTGCAGTGTCACCGAGACCCATAGAGTTGAGGGTCTGTAGAAGGAGGGGGTGGTCAACAGTGTCAAAAGCAGCCGAGAGGTCAAGCGGGATGAGAATAGAATAGTGGCCGTGTTTTTAGCAGTTAGGAGGTCGTTGGTGACTTTGGTGAGGGCAGTTTCAGTTGAGTGTAGGGGACGGAAGCCAGATTGCAGGGGGTCAAGTAGGGAATTGGAGGACGGGAAGAGGGAGAGGCGGTTGAAGACTAGTTTTTCTAAGAGCTAAGCGGTAAAGGGAAGCAGGGATACAGGGCGGTAGTTGGATGGAGAGTTGGGATCGAGGGATGGTTTCTTTAGTAAAGGGGTAACTAGCGCGTGTTTGAAGGCAGATGGAAATGAGCCATAGGTTGAAGATGTGTGTGAGAGCAGGGGTGAGGGAGGAGGAGAGGGGAGGAATTAGATGTGAGGGAATGGGGTCGAGCGGGCACGTGGTGAGATGTGAGGAGGACAATAAGGAATTGACTTCCTCCTCAGTGGCTCGGAGGAAGCGGCAGAGGGTGGCAGAGGGGACCTGTGGGAGTGGAGGTGGCAGATAACTATCTTGTGTTGAGATGTTGCTTCTGATAGTTAGTTTTACTGAGGAAGTAATCTGCCAGGTCTTGAGCACTGAAGGCAGCTGTGGGGGGAGGTGCAGGTGGGTAGAGGAGGGTGTTGAAGGTGGACCAGAGCCGTTTAGGGTTCGAGGACAGCGTAGATATAAGAGATGAGAAGAAGGATTGTTTGGCCAAGTGGAGGGCAGAGGTGTATGACCGGAGAATAAACTTGAAGTGAACAAAATCAGCTTCAGAGCGGGATTTCCTCCAGGCACGCTCTGCAGTGCGGGAGCATCTTTGCAGGTAGCGAGTCTGGAGGGTGTGCCAGGGCTGAAGCTGGCAGCGTGGGGCCTTACAGAGTCGAAGAGGAGCAAGAGGGTCTAGAGCAGAGATAAGCGTAGTGTTGTTGTGATTAGTGGCAGCATCAGGGCAGGTGAAGGATGAGGTATGAGGGAGGTAGTGAAGTAGGTTGGAGAATTGATGGGGGTCCACAGCATGTAGATTTCTGCGAGTGTGTGTGCGGGGTGGGGGAGCAGGGTGTTTAGGAAGTCCAGATAGGTTGAAAGAGAGAAGGTGGTGGTCAGAGATGGGGAAAGGGCGACAGTTGAACTCAGAAATGGAGCAGAGGTTGGAAAAGACAAGGTCAATAGCGTGACCATCGCGGTGGGTAGGGAGGAGGGAGGATTGTGTGAGTCCAAGGGAGGACGTGAGTGAAAGAAGTTTGGAGGCAGCAGGGGCGGAAGGATCATCAATGGGAATGTTGAAGTCCCAGAGAACTAGGCATGGAAGATTAGAAGACAGGAAGTGAGAAAGCCAAGTAGCAAAGTGGTCAAAAACTGGGAGGTTGGTCCCGGTGGGCAGAAGATGACTGCCACCCTGAGGGCCAGAGGAGAGAACAGGCGATGCAGTGTGTCTCGAAGGAGGAGAAGGAGAGGGATGGGGGTGGAGGGAGATGCTGGTAGGTGCAGGTGGGAGAGAGCGGGATTCCGACCCCGCCACCATTTCTCTCACCCGGTCTGGGGGTATGGCTCAAGTGTAGACCGCCATGTGAGAGAGCAGCAACGGAGGCCGTGTCAGAGGGAGTTAGCCAGGTTTCAGTTAAAGCTAGGAGGTTGAAGGAGTTTGAAAGGAAGAGGTCACGGATTGCTGTGAGTTTGTTGCACACAGAGCGAGCGTTCCAGAGGGCGCAGGAGAAAGAGGACAGGCGCTGAGGGATTATGGGAATGAGGTTGCTGGGCTTGCAGGGAGGTGATTTATGTGCGATGGAGATAGGATGAGAGGGAAGTATTGGATGTGTTGTGGGGCCAGGGTTAGGGGATATGTCACCTGAATAGAGTAACAGCAGGAGGGTGAGAAAGAGAAGGTGGGAATGGGATTTGTGGGAGTGATTGGCAGCACGAGAGATAGAGGGAGACCATGTTCTGAGGAAACAAAGGAGCTCATGCGAGGCCATCGTGTGGACGAGAGGAGGGAGGGAGAGATGCATATAGTGTAGGGGTCGGTGGTAGAGGGGCAGGAGTTCCATTTAAGGAGAAAGGTAGAAGTAAAGAGCAGAAGTGTGAGAGAAAGCATGATATAGACGTGTGTTTACCCAGAGTATAAAGTGTGCCTTGCAGTTCCTTCCTCCAGTCCCGCAACAGACACAGAACTACACAGACACAGACACAGAACTACAAAGCACCACCCTTCTACACTGTAGTACCCGTATTAACTATACCAAACAATTCTACAATTCAGTGTAACAGCCACAGATATACAAACATTAAGCAGAATCATTAACCGTCACACAATGATTCCCCTATCAGGCTGGTCACTGGGCTATAACATAAACGAACACTCAAAACAAAATCAAGCTGTACATAGAAAAGTTACAAAACAAAACAAAAATAACTTCAGGACAAAAACTAACATTTGAGGCAAAAACTAACGAATCGCTTTCCATAGACACCAAAACTAAAAGTGAACCAGCTCCATCTAAATCTGAATTCCTTGTTAAAAAACCTGCAGCACCAAACTAACCAAGATGGCTGCCAAAGCACATGTTTTTCACACAAAGGTAAGATGGCTGCCAAAGCACATGTCTTTCACACAAAGGTAAGATGGTGTCTCCAAAATCCAGCAATAGAGAAACCAGATTAAACAAAACAGTTTCTCTATTCCCTGTGCCCCACCCCCGAAACCAGAGCAAAAACCTCCTCTGATTTACAGACTAACAGTATAAAAATCCTCTAAATGCCGTTTCTCCTGTACAATCATTAAAACAAAATTCTACCTCTACAAACCAAAATCACCTCTTACAAACATAAAAGTTACACAAACAGAAGTTACAACAAAAACGATACCCTGTACTGGTCAGCACACACGTCACAATCTCACCATACAGTCTCTGTACAATCAGCTCAGATCCACCAAAAACTACACAACAGAAAATTACTTACCTCGTTCTTACACAAAACGAGCAAAATCGTTCTTTTATCAAGCAGAAATTTCCTCGACGCAGGAGACAAAATTACAATTTACTTACTCTCCTTTTTTCTTCTGTGCAGAGGAAAAATCTGTTGGTTCCTCGGCTAACCTGATGTCGTAGAAATGTCGTAGAAATTAATCTTCTATCAATTCCCTAATGTAGTTTGATCCGCTGTACTTACAAGCAGCTCTCTGCTATCCCTGGCATACTTATCTGAACGCCCGCAGTAAGGAGACCTAGAGACTCTGCTGTGGTCTTCTGCATCCTCACCCAGAAAAAGCCACACACACACACGTTGTTTCTAGCTGGAGTTCCTCTTCCCAAGTGTCCGTGTGACTCCTGGTCAGCTTAATTTATTAGACAATAGCACACGCCCAGTGGGCAACTGGCTGTACAACAGAAAACCAGTTTGCCCAGTAATTACATTTACATATCAAAAGGACAGGGGAGTGGACCAGAATGACCGACCGGCCTCCTGGAGACGACTCATCCCTGAATCATCTCCATGGTCCCCGTCAGCCATGTTTGTCCGACCATCCCCCATCACTGTCAGTATGGACCCCACTCAGATACTGCTCAGAGTGATCAGTATCGGAGTGCAGATCAGTCTACTCATTCTTATGGATTATTGACAATTCATCTGCGGAGACAATACAGTTATTATCTGTGCACGGTACGAGTGTCCAGACAAGGCTTAAATGTCTTAAAAGCAGGTATGTCTCTAAACCCAAAAGAAGGTTTTCATACTGATGGTTTTGCCGCTGGTTTGGATTTAAAACCACATTCAAATCCAACACAGGGAGACAGATGACAATTTATAAAAACACACACATCCTAGAATATAATGTCCACATAATAAAATTTCCACAACACCGTGCCACTGTTTTGCCTTGTGTTGTGTGTCTGTGCTGCTGTTATGCCTTGTGCTGTGTGTCTGTGCCGCTGTTGGGCCTTGTGCTGTGTGTCCATGCCACTGTTTCGCCTTGTGCTGTGTGTCCGTGTCACTGTTTCGTCCTTGTGCTGTGTGTCTGTGCCGCTGTTGGGCCTTGTGCTGTGTGTCTGTGCCGCTGTTGGGCCTTGTGCTGTGTGTCTGTGCCACTGTTACGCCTTGTGCTGTGTGTCCGTTCCGCTGTTGAGCCTTGTGCTTTGTGTCCGTGCCACTGTTGGGCCTTGTGCTGTGTGTCCGTTCCACTGTTGGGCCTTGTGCTGTGTGTCCGTGCCACTGTTGGGCCTTGTGCTGTGTGTCCGTGCCACTGTTGGGCCTTGTGCTGTGTGTCCTTGCCGCTGTTAGGCCTTGTGCTGTGTCTGTGCCACTGTTGGGCCTTGTGCTGTGTGTCCGTCCCGCTGTTACACCTTGTGCTGTGTGTCCGTGCCGCTGTTACGCCTTGTGCTGTGTGTCCGTGGTGCTGTTGGGCCTTGTGCTGTGTGTTTGTGCTGCTGTTGGGCCTTGTGCTGTGTCCGTGTCGCTGTTGGGCCTTGTGCTGTGTGTCTGTGCCGCTGTTGGGCCTTGTGCTGTGTGTCCGTGCCACTGTTTCGCCTTATGCTGTGTGTCCGTGCCACTGTTTCGCCTTGTGTTGTGTGTCTGTGCTGCTGTTATGCCTTGTGCTGTGTGTCTGTGCCGCTGTTGGGCCTTGTGCTGTGTGTCCGTGCCACTGTTGGGCCTTGTGCTGTGTGTCCGTGCCACTGTTGGGCCTTGTGCTGTGTGTCCGTGCTGCTGTTTTGCATTGTGATGTGTCCGTGCCGCTTTTTCATCTTGTGCTGTGTGTGTCCGTGCCGCTGTTTCGTCTTGTGCTGTGTGTCCGTGCCGCTTTTTCACCTTGTGCTGTGTGTGTCCGTGCCGCTGTTTCGCCTTGTGCTTTGTGTATCCGTGCTGCTGTTTTGCCTTGTGCTGTGTGTGTCTGTGCCGCTAATTCACCTTGTGCTGTGTGTGTCCGTGCAACTGTTTCACCTTGTGCTGTGTCCGCACTACTGTTTTGCCTTGTGCAGTGTGTCCGTGCCTCTGTTTCGCATTGTGCTGTGTCCGTGCCTCTGTTTCGCCTTGTGCTGTGTGTGTCCGTGCCGCTGTTTCACCTTGTGCTGTGCATCTGTGCTGCTGTTTCGCCTTGTGCTGTGTGTTCGTGCCACTATTACGCCTTGTGCTGTGTGTCCGTGCCCCAGTTACACCTTGTGCTGTGCGTCCGTGCCGCTGTTTCGCCTTGTGCTGTGTGTGTCCGTGCCACTGTTTCGCCTTGTGCTGTGTGTCCGTGCCACTCTTTCGCCTTGTGTTGTGTGTCTGTGCTGCTGTTATGCCTTGTGCTGTGTGTCTGTGCCGCTGTTGGGCCTTGTGCTGTGTGTTCGTGCTGCTGTTTCGCCTTATGCTGTGTGTCCGTGCCACTGTTTCGTCCTTGTGCTGTGTGTCTGTGCCGCTGTTGGGCCTTGTGCTGTGTGTCTGTGCCGCTGTTGGGCCTTGTGCTGTGTGTCTGTGCCGCTGTTGGGCCTTGTGCTGTGTGTCCGTGCCGCTGTTACGCCTGGTGCTGTGTGTCCGTTCCACTGTTGGGCCTTGTGCTGTGTGTCCGTGCCACTGTTGTGCCTTGTGCTGTGTGTCCGTGCCGCTGTAGGGCCTTGTGCTGTGTGT
This sequence comes from Leptobrachium leishanense, assembly GCA_009667805.1. Taxonomy (NCBI): domain Eukaryota; kingdom Metazoa; phylum Chordata; class Amphibia; order Anura; family Megophryidae; genus Leptobrachium; species Leptobrachium leishanense. Next base: position 52,823,151 of record CM019066.1, on the reverse strand, counting down.
CCGTGCCGCTGTTGGGCCTTGTGCTGTGTCTGTGCCACTGTTGGGCCTTGTGCTGTGTCTGTGCCACTGTTGGGCCTTGTGCTGTGTCTGTGCCACTGTTGGGCCTTGTGCTGTGTCTGTGCCACTGTTGGGCCTTGTGCTGTGTCTGTGCCACTGTTGGGCCTTGTGCTGTGTGTCCGTCCCGCTGTTACACCTTGTGCTGTGTGTCTGTGCCGCTGTTACGCCTTGTGCTGTGTGTCCGTGGTGCTGTTGGGCCTTGTGCTGTGTGTTTGTGCCGCTGTTGGGCCTTGTGCTGTGTCCGTGTCGCTGTTGGGCCTTGTGCTGTGTGTTCTTGCCGCTGTTGGGCCTTGTGCTGTGTGTCTGTACCGCTGTTGGGCCTTGTGCTGTGTGTCTGTGCCGCTGTTGGGCCTTGTGTTGTGTCCGTGCTGCTGTTATGCCTTGTGCTGTGTATCCATGCTGCTGTTGGGCCTTGTGCTGTGTGGGGGCCCAGAGGTTTTCTTGTGTAAGTGCTGACATTTCTTTCAGGTCTCTCCAAGGTGACACTGGTTGGTGGTCACAGCGTCTGCTCTGGACAACTTAAGGTCCATGTGAATGGCTCCACTAGCACAGTGTGCACTGATGAGTGGAGTCAGATGGAAGAGGTGGTGGTTTGCCGGCACATGGGATGTGGTCCTGTTCTGGAGCTCAAAGAGGGCAAGAAAATGGTCACCCTGTCCAAGCCCACAGTGGACATTCAGAGATTGTCTTGTAATGGGAACGAGCCTGACCTGTCACACTGCACAGCCATTCTATCCAAGGGCTACAAGTGTAACACCGAAGCGGTCGATGTCCTCTGCTCACAGACAAGTAAGGGACACCAGGATATGGCTGTAATGAATGGTGTCATTAACATGGCGCTGTTTATCATGGAGTGCGTAATTACGGCGCTGTTTATCATGGAGTGCGTTGTTATGGTGCAGTTTTTTAAAGGTGTGCATCATTACGGTGTGGTTTTTCATGGAGTGTGTTATTACGCCGCTGTTTTTCATGGTGTGCGTTGTTACGGTGCGTTTTTCATGGCGTGCGTTGTTACGGTGCATTTTTTCATGGCGTGCGTTGTTATGGTGCGGTTTTTCATGGCGTACGTTGTTACGGTGCGGTTTTTCATGGCGTGCATTGTTACGGTGCGGTTTTTCATGGCGTGTGTTGTTACAGTGCAGTTTTTCATGGAGCACGTTACATAGTTACATAGTTATATAGGCTGAAAAAAGACATGCGTCCATCGGGTTCAGCCTCTCCCACATAACCTACTGCTGTTGATCCAAAAGAAGGCAAAAAACCCAGTCTGAAATGCTTGCCAATATGCAACATACTGGGAAAAAATTCCTTCTTGACCCCAGAATGGCGTCAGATTTCTCCTTGGATCAAGAAGCTTTTACCCACATATTAAATATTATAACCCTTAATATTCTGTGTCTGCAGGAAGTCATCCAGTCGTTTTTTAAAAGTCTGTACAGACTCAGACCCAACCACCTCAACAGGCAGAGAATTCCACAGCTTTATTGTTCTCACCGTAAAATAACCCTTCCTATGCTTTAAGCTAAATTTTCTTTCTTCCAGTCTAAGGCTAGGGACAGATGAGCGCATTTTCTGCAGCCACCGTCAAAATGTACGTCGATGCGTGCGCACGCATTTTTTCACGGAATACGCTTAAGTGGTCCAATGCGCAATTCTGGACGTATTTCATGACGGTGGGGTAAAAAGAAGTCTAGGGAAATCCGGCTGTTTGAACGTTATGTAGGCCGCACACTAGCAGCGTCTGACGTCTCCTAATCACGCACACACGCTGCTATGCGGCCGCAGCGCACTCTGTACGTCAGTAGCAGCGGTTTAACGTTCTGATAAAAATGCGTTCATTTGCTGGTTGCGTGGTGTCGGCGCACTTTTGTACGCACGTACTGCGTATATTGGCCGTCAGCCGTTATGTGCTGCTACTGCCGCCGTGATTTAGTGCGCCTGCACGCGCGTTCCGACTGCCCCACTCTGACCCTAGCCTAAATGGATGACCCCTGTCCATGTATAGTCCTGTTAATGAATAGGTTATCACAATGGTTGATAATGGCCCCGTATATATTTATATAAGGTTATCAGATCCCTCTAAGCGCCGTTTCTCTAAACTAAACAGGTTTAAGCTTGTTAGTCTGCCTCATAACTTAACCCTTCCATTCCCCTTATTAATTTAGTTGCCCGTCTCTGCACTTTTTCTAACGCTATAATATTTTTTTAAGACCGGTGCCAAAATTGCACGGCATATTCAAGGTGCGGCCTGACCATTGATTTATACAGAGGCAAAATTATGTTTTCATCCCGTGAGTGAACTCCCCTTTTAATGCATGCCAATACTTTGCTTGCCTTGGCAGCTGCTGTTTGACATTGCACATTGTTACTTAGTTTGAAGTCTATGATTATTCCCAAATCCTTCTCCTGCTTGGATTTCCCTAACTCCGTACCATTTAGGGTATAAATTACTTGTGTGTTCTTCACTCCAAAGTGCATAACTTTGCATTTATCTACATTAAATTTCATCTGCCATTTAAGTGCCCAGTCCCCCAATTTATCTAAATCCCTCTGCAGCGAAGTAACATCCTGCTCACATTGTATTACTTTTCCTAGCTTTGTGTCATCTGCAAACACTGATACATGACTTTCAATGCCTATCTCAAGGTCATTTATAAATAAATTGAATAGTATTGGTCCTATAACAGACCCCTAAGGGACACCACTTACCACTGGTGTCCATCTTGAAAAAGTACCATTTATGACCACTCTCTGTACCCTATCTTTTAGCCAGTTTTCTATCCAAGAACAAGTATTTTCATCTAGACCAATTTTTCTTAATTTAAATAGTAACCTTTTGTGTGGAACTGTGTCGAAAGCTTTGGCAAAATCTAAGTAAATCACATCCACTGCGACCCCCTGATCTATACTTCTACTTACTTCCTCATAGAACGTAATTAGGTTAGTCTGACATGATCTGTGTTTCATGAAACCATGCTGAATTTTGCCAATAACATTATACCTCCCAATAAATTCCTGAATATTATCCCTTAGTAACCCCTCGAATACTTTCCCAGCCACAGATGTTAAGCTCACAGGTCTATAATTCCCAGGCACAAATTTTAAACCTTTCTTAAATATAGGGACGACGTCCGCTTTTCTCCAATCCTCTGGTACTATTCCTGAAAGGAAAGAATCTTGAAAGATTAAGAACAGAGGTTTACATATTTCAACACATAGCTCCCTCAGTACTCGTGGGTGAATTCCATCTGGCCCTAGGGCTTTATTCACATTCACATTGTTTAATTTCTGCAAAACCTTGTCCTGAGTCAACCAGTCACTTTGTATTAGTAAGTTTTTATTAATGAATTTCATGTCTCCTGTTATAGGTTTCTCTTTGATAAATACTGAAGAAAAATAATCATTCAAAATTTCTGCCTTATCCTGATCTTCAGTTAACGATAACCCTGACTCAGATTTTAGTGAACCTACATTTTCACTCTTGGGTTTTTTAGAATTTATGTACCTAAAGAATCTTTTAGGGTTGGTCTTGCTCTCTTTGGCTATTTCTTTTTCATTTTCTAGTTTAGCCCATCTAATCGCATTTTTACATGCTTTATTGGCTGCCCTATATGCTTTATAGGATGCCTCAGATTTATCAGATTTAAAAGCTTTAAATGCCTTCTTTCTATTTTTCATTTCCTTAGTTACCTTCCTACTAAGCCACATTGGTTTCAGTCTGTTTCTTTATATTTATTAACCAGTGGAATATATTGTGACGTGTACTTTTCTAATGTTAGTTTAAAGATATTCCACTTATCCTCAGTGTTTTTCCCGTGAAAGAGTTTCTGCCAGTCAATGACATTGAGAGCTTCCTTTATTTTAATAAAGTTGGCCTTTTTAAAATTATATGTTTTAGCATGCCCCCTATGAATGTGTTTTTTTGAGTTTATTTCAAAAGTCACCATATTATGGTCACTGTTTCCCAACTGTTCCTTTACATTAATATTTGAGAAAAGATCCACATTATTTGTTATAACCAGGTCCAGACAGTTATCCTCTCTAGTTGGTGTTTCTACCAGTTGTGACATGAAGGTATCATTTAAAATATTCAGAAACCGGATTCCCTTTGCTGAATTACTAGTCCCACTATCCCAATTAATGTCCGGGTAATTAAAATCTCCAATAATGAAAGTGCTACCATGATGTGCAGACTTCCTAATTTGCTCTAACAGTTGTTCTTCCTCATCATTATCTATATTAGGTGGTTTATAGCATATGCCAACCAATAGTTGACTTCCCTGTTTATTCCCCAACGAAATATTTACCCATAAGGATTCCACATTTCCCTCATCGCTTTCCAGTTGTGTAATATTAGGCTTTAAATCCTGATTTACATATAAACACACTCCACCCCCTTTCTTATGTTTCCTATCCTTTCTAAACAGTGTATAACCGTTTAAATTTACAGCCCAGTCATGCGTTTCGTCCCACCACGTTTCTGTTATTCCTATAATGTCGTATTGCTTAGTGTGTGCTATTACCTCTAGTTCCCCCATCTTGTTATTGAGGCTCCTTGCATTAGCAAGAATACATTTAATGTTGTCTCTACCCACACATGCTGAATGCGACTTTACATTACATGCCTCCACTGTTCTTACATTACCCATCCCCCGGCTCCACCCCCCTTAGTCTGAGCTGAAACCCTTCCGCTATCTGCTCTGTCTCCATTTTGTAAGATACTGTATCCCAACCCCCCTTCCACTAGTTTAAAGTCTCCTCCAACCTTTTAACCATCTTCTCCCCTAGCACAGCAGACCCTCTTCCATTCAGGTGCAATCTATCACGACTATACAGATTGTACCCCAGTGCAAAATGAGTCCAGTGCTCTAAAAACCCAAAGCCCTCCTTCCTGCACCAAGACTTAAGACACGCATTGACCTCCCTAATCTCCCGCTGCCTTTCCACTGTAGCACGTGGCACAGGTAGGATCTCAGAAAATACTACCTTGGAGGACCTCTTCTTCAGTTTACTTCCTAATTCCCTGAAATCATTCTTCAGGTCCTTCCATCTTCCTCTTACTTTGTCATTGGTACCAATATGGACCATGACAGCTGGGTCATCTCCAGCCCCTCCCAATAATCTATCAACTCTGTCAACCACATGCCTAACACGGGCACCCGGCAGACAGCAAACTGTCCGGTTAAGGCGATCAGCGCGACAGATTACCCTGTCTACTCTCTTAATAATAGAGTCCCCTACCACCACAACCTGTCTAGGCTTACTTGCCCTCTTTATCCCTCCCTTACTTGGTGGGCTGATCCCCCGGCTGTTAGAGGGAGCAGCCTCCAGTACTGCTACACCTGAGCTGATGCACCCAACATCTTCGCTCAAAGGGGCAAATCTGTTGGTGTGCGCAAGATCAGGACTAGCCAACCTTTTCCTCTTCCCTCCCCCCCTGCTACCACGTGTCACTGACACCCAGCTACCAACCTGTTCCCCGGTTAACTCCACTCCTCCCACACCCCTAGATTCCTCAACTATACTTTGCTCCGTGAGAAGCCGCTCCTTTCAAGATTGTCAATCTGCCTCAGCGTTACCATTTGCCCTTCCAGATCTCCAATATGAGCTTCCAGAAGAGCTACACGTTCACACTTGCTACAGAGATATGGACCCTGGAAGGATTCCTCCAGACATGCAGCAGGATGTGCACTGGGTCAAACCTTCAAGCTTGCTAACACTCATACCCAAAACAAGAGAGCAAATATATATCCCAATTTGTACCTGTTATTTGAACTCCTGTTTTTAACTCCACTTGAAAATAGCCCACTTAGGAGTAGACCACTGACAAGCCCTTGTGAGCGAGCTCAGTGAGCTGCCATTGAGTTTATGTAGCCATACAAGTGAAATCACCTGACAGGCTACACGCCCCCAACTAACAAGTCACCAGCCACCCAGGGGAAAAAAACAACCAAAAAGCACAACAGAAAAAAAAGGAAAAAAAAAACAGCAGAAAAAAAAACTAAAGAGGAATTAAACAAATTGATAAATAAACCAGAAGTTTCTCTCCCTCTAGAGATACAAACCAGACCAGTACAGGTAGAATTCCTGTTTTTAAACTCCACTTGAAAGTAGCCCACTTAGCAGTAGACCACTGACAACAAGCCCTTGTGAGCAAAACGTTGTTACGGTGCAGTGTTTCAGGGAGTGCGTTACAGTGGTGTTTATCATGGCGTGCGTTATTATGGGACAATTGTTCATGGCATGCGCCATTACGGTGCTGTTTTTCATGGCAGAGTCGTCATATTGAGGTTTATCATGGCCTGCAGTTTTTCATGGCATGCGTCGTTACGGTGCAGTTTCTCATGGTGGGTCGTTACGTTGCAGTTTATCATGCGTGTGCCGTTACGGTGCGTTTTTTCATGCCGTGCCTCGTTAAGGTGTGGCTTTTCATGCTGTGCCTCGTTACGGTGGGGTTTATTATGACGTGCGTTGTTACGGTGCGGTTTTTCATGCCGTGCCTCGTTACGGTGCATTTTTTTCATGCTGTGCCTCGTTATGGTGCGTTTTATCATGGCGTGCGTCGTTACGGTGCGGTTTTTCTTGGTCGTTGCGGTGCAATTTTTCATGGCATGTGCTTTTACGATGCCGTTTATCATGGTGTGCGTATTTACGGTGCGGTTTTTCATGGTAGTTGCAGTGTAATTTTTTATGGCATGTGCTTTTACGATGCTGTTTATCATGGTGTGCGCATTTACAGTCCTGTTTATCATGTCGTACGTAGTTACAGTGCAGGTTATCATAGTGTGTGCCGATACAATGTGGTTTTTCATGCTATGTGTCGTTACGGTGCAATTTTTCATGGCGTTGTGACTTGAACCCCCCTCTTCCGCCTGTCCTGTTCTCCAGATACCCCCTTACTGATCAGCCCGGCAGCTGAGTTGCTCAGAACTCAGTGCCTCGAGCAGCCTGATCCGCAGCTCCAGACCTGCTTGGTCTGATCCTCTGCCTTGGAGCCTCTTTGAATTTCCAGAAGGCCGCTCTGTGCCTTCTGAGGGTGAGAGTGGGTACCCTGAATGAGACACCAGACAGGCTGTATGTTCAAACAGGAATCTGAGACTTTTATTGAAAAACGCCACTATTTATGCCCAGGTCCAACAGTTATAATTTGCATAAACCAACTGACGAACATTGACCTACTAAAACTCTAATTACATTATGTCCGTTAGATATTTACAGTGAACATTCCTTAGCTTCATGTCACACATTTACATAATCTATTGTAAAGGAAATCAGATAGTGTTTGGCAGAGACAATGGTGACTCCCAACCTTTCAGACATGCAAACAGATAACAGATAAACAAAGAGAAAGCTCTTTTGCATAATCATACATTACTCAAACTTGTTTACGTTCTACCCAAAAGAAAGGTCTGCACCTTCAAAACACATTTCTAAGTTCACATTCACATAAAGTAATAAAAGTACATTTAAACTAAAACCAAGCAATTTACAATGCATTTAAAATCACACAATATAAATGAACATAAAGTCTCTTGGGGTTTGAAGCGTGGTGCGCTAAGTCCGTTCCATGAGAGGAGTGCACCTTTTCTAGTGCTGTTTATTATGGTGTGTGCAGTTACAGAGCGGTTTATCATGCCGTGCGTCATTACGGTGCGTTTTTTCATGGCGTGCGTTATTACGGTGCTGTTTATCATGGCGTGCATCGTTACAGTGCAATATAATTTATGGTGTGCGTTATTACAGTGTTGTTTATCATGGCGTGCATAGTTACAGTGCAATATATTTTATGGAGTGCGTTATTACGGTGCGGTTTATCATGGTGTGCGTCGTTACAGTGCAATATATTTTATGGCGTGCGTTATTACGGTGTTTATCATGGCGTGCATCGTTACAGTGCAATATATTTTATGGCGTGTGTTAATACGGTGCTGTTTATCATGGCGTGCGTTATTTCGGTACTGTTTATCATGGCGTGCGTTATTACGGTGCTGTTTATCATGGCGTACGTTATTACGGTGCTGTTTATCATGGCGTGCGTCGTTACAGTGCAATATATTTTATGGCGTGCGTTATTACGGTGTTTATCATGGCGTGCATCGTTACAGTGCAATATATTTTATGGCGTGTGTTAATACGGTGCTGTTTATCATGGCGTGCGTTATTTCGGTACTGTTTATCATGGCGTGCGTTTTACGGTGCTGTTTATCATGGCGTACGTTATTACGGTGCTGTTTATCATGGCGTGCGTCGTTACAGTGCAATATATTTTATGGCGTGCGTTATTACGGTGTTTATCATGGCGTGTGCGTCGTTACAGTGCAATATATTTTATGGCGTGTGTTAATACGGTGCTGTTTATCATGGCGTGCGTTATTACGGTGCTGTTTATCATGGCGTGCGTTATTACGGTGCTGTTTATCATGGCGTGCGTCGTTACGGAGCTCTCTGTGGTATATCACATGCCTATTTTCATGAGGAAATCGTCTCGCTCTCTAATTTCAGCGCTTTCCAATGTGGCTTTGGTGAACGGGACGGGCCCGTGCTCTGGCAGGGTGGAGGTCTTTTACAAAGAAGCCTGGGGTACAGTGTGCGACCAGCACTGGGACCTCCATGATGCCAACGTGGTGTGTGAGCAGCTGGGATGTGGAGCTGCTCTGGAGGCACCAGGAGGAGCTTTTTTTGGACCTGGATCAGGACCGGTTTGGTTGGATAAAGTCTTCTGTAACGGTTCTGAGTCCGTCTTATCTGAGTGCGGAGCCCTGACCTCTAAAAAGGGGCGGTGTGTCCACGCGCAGGATGCCAGCGTTATCTGTACAGGTAAGGGGGGAAATAAAAGCCGATGAGCGTCGCCGTGTGAGGCCGCGGAGCTCGCAGTTACTATACGTCTGGGTATGGAGACATTATTAATATACATGATGCGGGGTCGTGCGTCTGGATGTGTTTATTATCTCGCCTCGTTAACCCTTTGTTCATTTATGTTTCTGTATAACAGGTAGAAGGCACATTGCCCGTGATGTCACAAAGGACGCAATCTGACCAATGAGCCGGCGCGCTTTGTGTGCTGCTCATGTGAAAACGTGTATTTTTGAGTTAAATCATTGAAACTTGTAGAATCTCACTCAATACATAATTAAATGAAGATATTAACCAGTTCCCTGTCATGTCATGTGATGCGCCGTCACAGACACACATATCATTGTAACACCCAGATTACAGTAATTCTACTACCCTGCAGGTCCTGTGTGTGCGGGTCCTGTGTGTGCGGGACGGGTCCTGTGCGTGCGGGACGGGTCCTATGCGTGCAGGTCCTATGAATTCTCTGATCCCTGGAACATCCCAGCATATTACAAACCAGGCGGATTACCATCATCCTGGGCTCCAGCTATGTGCACCACCTACCTATGGTACCATTAGGGAAAAGACTAGGGTGGGCCACAGCATTGTTTGTGGGAGGGTAAACTCATACTGACTCTTGCGTTTTTATTTCACTGCATTGTGTTTATTTAGTGGTTACATTTATTTTTCCATAGAGTTTTACTTTACGATACAAAGTTCTATAAGAGACAGCTCTGTGTTGATTTTATTGCTTGTTTAAATATGTTCTTAACTGGATCCCACATCCAAAGCCTGGACGTCCAATTGGGTGGAGGCACTGCCGCAGTCATGTACCCCAACTCCCAGGTAGCAGAGGCTCAGGATCGGCTTGCAGAGTGCCTGAAGGTAACTGAGGTAAAGGACCACATCGGTATTTGTGGGTCTACACAAAAACCCATTACATCATTAATTAGTTTTGTAGTGCGGCCCTGATGGACTGGTCCCGTATCTCCAGACCTTCACCTTCCAGAGAATGCTCAGGAGCAGAGTATACTGCCAAAGCTCCCCACTCACACGCAGCAGCCGGACACATGATGAAGTGGGAGGAGCATGGATTCCGGGCATGATGACGCTCATATCTACATATAGAAGAAACATTGAGATGATGCCAGGTCCTGGTATGATCCCTGTGCGCAGAGATCGGGGACAACGATACACAAGTATTACCGGGCCAGGGAGTAGAGGAAGCTGAGGTCCATATGGATGGATCCAAATCACACACAGGAAGGTCTCAATCCGGGGCAGTGGAATGCACATACAGTTGTGTTCAAAATGATTCAACCCCCAATGCTGTAAAGGGTTTTAGGGAATTTAGTGCACATTTGTAATTGTATTCAGAATGAAATCCTACAAGGACTTTTTAAAGAACCATATGCAACTAAAATGACATCAATTGGTTTTGTAATACAGTAGTAAATGTTTCTTTTGTGAATTCTTCATTGACACAATTATTCAACCCCTTAAAGACTACCACTCTGAAGAACAGAGGTTCATTCAAGTGTTTTCAATCAGGTATTGAAAACACCTGTGGATGTCACGGAGCAGCAATAAAGCATAATAAGCACCAATTAGGCAGCTTTAAAATGACTGATACTCAGCTCCTTCTAGACATTTACTGGTGTGGTTACAAACATGAAGTCAAGAGAATAGTCCAGGAAGACAAGAGAAGAGGTGATTACTCTTCCCAGGAAGGGCAATGGCTATAAGAAGATTGCAAAGATGTTAAACATACCAAGAGAGACCATAGGAAGCATCATTTGCAAATTCAAGGCAAAGGGCACTGTTGAAACGCTACCTGGTCGTGGCAGAAAGAAGATGCTGACTTCGACTGCTGTGCGCTACCTGAAGCGTAGAGTGGAGAAAAGTCCCCGTGTGACTGCTGAGGAACTGAGAAAAGATTTGTCAGATGTGGGTACTGAAGTTTCAGCTCAGGCAATACGGCGCACACTGCGTAATGAAGGCCTCCATGCCAGAACTCCCAGGCGCACCCCCTTGCTGTCTCCAAAGAATAAGAAGAGTCGACTGCAGTATGCCAAAAGTCATGGGGACAAACCACAGAAGTTTTGGGATAGTGTTCTGTGGACCGATGAAACAAAATTAGAACTGTTTGGGCCCATAGATCAACGCTATGTTTGGAGGAGGAAGAACAAGGCCTATGAAGAAAAGAACACCTTGCCTACTGTGAAGCATGGCGGGGGGTCAATCATGCTTTGGGGCTGTTTTGCTTCTGCAGGTACAGGGAAGCTTCAGCGTGTGCAAGGTACCATGAATTCTCTTCAGTACCAGGAGATATTGGATGACCATGTGATGCAGTCCGTCACAAACCTGAGGCTTGGGAGACGTTGGACCTTTCAACAGGACAATGATCCCAAGCATACCTCCAAGTCCACTAGAGCATGGTTGCAGATTAAAGGCTGGAACATTTTGGAGTGGCCATCGCAGTCACCTGACTTAAATCCGATTGAGAACCTCTGGTGGGACTTAAAGAAAGCAGTTGCAGTGCGCAAGCCTAAGAATGTGACTGAACTGGAGGCTTTTGCCCATGACGAATGGGCGAAGATACCCGTAGATGGCTGCAAGACACTTGTGTCAAGCTATGCTTCACGTTTAAAAGCTGTTATAACTGTAAAAGGATGTTGTACTAAGTACTAAGATTGAATGTCACTTGGGGGTTGAATAAAACTGATAATGATGTGAGCACAGAAAAGACATTTGTGGTTATTTCATTATAAATGTTATGTTATATTTGTCTGACCTACACGTGCCTCTTTGATTTAATTGTAAGCAAGATGACTGAATGATCAAAATCAATGTCAAACTAGCCAAAACACTCAATTTCAGTGGGGGTTGAATAATTTTGAACACAACTGTAAATGATCAGATCACCTGAGGTCAAGAAGCCAAGTCTATGTCGTACACATGTTCTGAAACTAGCCGGGTCAGTACTTATAAGGACGCTTACACGTCCTGCCCACTTCATACACCTTGGCTACTTTAAAAAGCTAGAGTCCCCCTCTTCCTCCAGGGCTGATCTCCCGAAAGCGTTGGGTGAAATACAGGAGTTACTTTCACCCATGCCAAGGTCACCGACAGCTGGATTTAGAATTTCCCGGATTCCTTTCACCGAATATGTCACTGGTGATGTCCGCATGCTCTCTCTCTGTGCTGACATCACCCTGTGTAGGCCGCCCGTGACAGCGAGCTTCTGAGCGATGCAGCCAGTGGATTGGGATCTGCACATTTGCACTGTACCAGCTCTCAGTACCCTGACTAGGTCACATCTGTTAATGCCGTTTCCTTGCTGGACACCCATACTCTCCCCATCAAGCTTTCGTGCCTTTCTCCAGTCCTCAGACAAACATTAAGGATGGGGTATTGTAACTTGGGGGTTTCCGTCCACGTGCAGACTGCTCCCCTTGAAGTCAGTATTCCGCAGAAGTATCGCTTTTGGCCCAGAATGCAGTGAAACTCAGGCAATAACACTCACGAGATCCTTTCTCTTTCAACCCAAAATGAAGACTGACTGTTTATTACACAGAGACACACAGGTACAGTCAAGGACTCACACATTTGCATACAATCAAACAGATTACATCACAGACATGGGCGTCCGAAAAAAAAATTCCGGGGGGAAGGGGGGGAAATTTTAACGGCATCCACATTCTGCCCTTTTGAGAATGTCATGAAGGGGACAGTCATAAAATAAAGCGTAGTAATACAGAGGCTGCGAAACATGATGCAAGTCTAATAGAAGAATAAAGGTGTAAGTGTCTGATCTGAGCGTTGCATTTTCTAGTCTGTTAACGCCATTCAATACACCGCACTAGTCACACACCCAGGATCAAGGCACTAAAGCAGTGTTTTTTTTTTAAAAAAGATATCCTGTACCTGGTGTTACTATACACAAGTGAATGCAATGTATACATATGCTCATACACACTGCACATATATATGTAAATCAGAGCACCAAAGCAATAGAACTCCCAGTAATGTGCACGGAGAGCATATCACAGAGCACCACAGTAATAGAACTCACCGTAATGTGCAATGTGAACATATCACAGAGCACCACAGCAATAAAACTCACAATAATGTGAGTCACTCAGTCATTTTATTTCACCCCCCTCACTCAGCAGTCATTTTATTTCACCCCCTGTAACGGAACCGTTCTCTTCCGTGTGTCTTGACTCTCCAGACACCCCCTCATTGCTGTCAGCCCGGCTACTGGGATGCGCTGTCTTCAGCGCCTCGAGCAGCTTTACCCGCCTGCTTCTTTTCCTCACCCCTGGAGCCGTTAGGAATTTCCAGAAACCGCTCTGTGCCTTCTGAGGTGGAGTATATAGTGTAGCGTAGCTGAAAAAAAACACCAGACGCAGCTGTATGCTTTAAAACAGGATTCTCTCTCTGTCTCAGTCTCTGAGAGTTCTGACTTTTAATGAACAAAAACGCCACCATTTATGCGGAAATCCAACAGCCATAATTTGCATAAATGACGCACATCGTCCTACTAAAATGCTAATTACATTGTCAGGTATTTACAATAAACATTCTTTATATTCTTTAACCTTTAGCTAACACATTTGCATAATCTATTGTTCTAACACATCAGATTAAAGACAAACACTATCATAGACTTCTTGAATCAAATATGCAGCCAGATTATTATTATTATTATTCTTTATTTATAAAGCGCCAGCATATTCCAGATAAGGGGAAAAGCCCTGTTGCATAAATTACAGAGCAGTAAAGCTTGTTTACTGGCTATACAAAACACATTTACCTACAGGAATATAAGTATATTTAAAACTAAAGCTACGACATTTTACACTAAACTAATTTAAACTAAAACCAAACAATGTAAAATATATTTAAAATCACACGATACAATTGAACATAAAGTCTCTTGGGGTTTGAAGCATGGAGCGTTACATCAGCTCCATAACATGTGTCCCCCCTTCCAGAATGGCAGGGCAAGCTTAGATCCCAAACGGATCACTTGCCACTGACGAGACTTCTCACTTTGTCCGTTTTCTGCGCCATCCTCAAAGTTCCAGGGTGCTGGCGCACACGCACCATCAGTGGGGTCTGACGGTCGCTGCAGGGTTGTGGGTCCATAGTCCCGGGGCAAGAGGCAAGACACCCCTCTTGTCCAGTGCGCCATGCAACAGGCCACCACAGTCCACAGAGAAAAATTGTTCGGTAGTGGGCACACTAGTCCTCCTCCCCACATGTCTTTTTCTCCAGCATATTTCTGAAGCCCCAGGACCAGAACTCAGTCGGCATTTACAGTCCCCAGTCTCTTCTTCTGCTGATGCCCCCCTCCCAAACATTCAAAAGGGGCCCACCCCACAATCCCAAATGGATGCAATTCGTCCTGGGACCAGGAATTTGGTAGCCTCTCAGGATGGTCACTCACTGGTTCTCCTGGTCTCTTGTGCAGGTGAGAAGAGGTCCCCTCTCTGGCACCACCTTGGTCCATAGGGGTCTCCAGGTTCGTCAGGGACAAGGCACACTCCGATGCCAGCACAGAGTCCAGCCTTAGAATTTCTACCAAATCCACTGTGAGCACCTCCGGTTTCTCATTGAACAAAATTAAATCCACAGGCTCCATAATCGCTGTCCCCTCAAGATGGGGATCCGGGCCACCTGTACTGCATCTCCCTAGCGCAGTGGGAAGGAGCGCAGCCTCTTCCCTGACAGCCTGCTGTTGTTTAATCTTGGCGTTCAGCTGTAAAGCCTTTGCTTTCAGTTCAATAACTGAAGCTTGCAGCTCGGCCTGTACCTGATGGTGTAGTACTGTCTGGAGCTTCTCATTTTCCAGCTTTTGCTGTGCCATGTACAGCCTGCTTTCATGCTTTCAGAGTGTAGCAACTGCTCACCTATACTATGGCGTTGCTCGGTCTCGGCATCAAGCTGCTCCTGAAGCGCTTGACATTTTCCTTCCCAGGCAGTGATAGAAGCCTGGAGTTCAGCCTATAGTTCTTGGCACTGACCCTCCAGCTGTTGACATGACTTCTCAAGTAGCTGAGCCTTTGTTCACTCTGCCTCTCCGTCTGCTCTCGGTTGCTCATTCAGCAGTCTGGCCTTTTTGAGATTCTCACCTACTCGCTCAGCATTACTCTGCTCGTCTTTCAGCTTCTCTGTCAGCTCCATAATCTGGGATTCCAGGAGACACTTTTCCCCCATGGCTGCCTGGACTTTTAAAACGCCAATGGATGGCCTCTTCTCGCTCCCGAGCAGCATTATCCTTGGCTCTTTCAGCAGCTGTAAATGAGTCCCATAAGCCAGTGATTTCCATCTCCAGGCGCTGTACATTCACCTCCGCGGCATCTCTGGATAGTCTCACCTCATCCAGCTCTCACTGGCCATTTTGCAGCTAATCCTGTAGCCGGTACAATTACAGGCCAGTCTCTTTTTCGCTCTGGGTGGCAGCTTCTAGTTGCCTTTTCAATGTCGCTACCTCCCTTCGAAACGGGTCACAAAATTTGCATTCTGGATCCAACACCACCTCCATTTCTTTTACCCGTCCATCCCTCTGCTTCTTTTTAGCCTTACTTGAGGGTGGGTTGACGGTCACGGTTGGTGCAGAGGCATATTTTGTTTGGGTCTTGGTGTTTGCAGAAGCTGATGCTTCCAAAATACCTGGTCTCTGCCAATCCAAGTCTGTAGGTACCCTCTGGGTCTGTGGTGTAGTGGCCAGCCAGTTCTCCTCCTGGCTACGAATGTCCCCTGGCTCAATCCAGCCTGGGACCTTGTATTTATTGTATTCCCCATGCAGAGGGTTAAAATCTTCCTGGTCCCGCACAGTTTCCCCTTTCTGCAATAAACAGACCTCATTCCAAATGCTCTGGAACAGGTCCATGCTAGGGTTTGGACCATGTTGCTTGAGGCTAGACATGTGCATTCGTTGTAGTACTAAAATGATTTAGTCCGAATTTTGGAATAATTTAGTTTTAGTATGACTCAAGAGAAACGAAACTGCTCAGTACAAAAACGAAAGAAACTAAAATAAAATGCACTACATTTTAGTTTCAGTCCTTTTTGTGATATTACATTGATGAGTGAAGGAGACCAGTAATGAAGCGCAACATCGCAAAGCTACAGAAAAGGTTTGTATGCGTAATCCTTCCTGACCCCTACTCGAAAATCTGACCGTGATAGAGCTCTAGAATACTCACTCACAGCACAGACAGCCAGCACAGGAGAGGAAGCCTTTACTTAACCCTTGCATGTCTATGAGGCAGACAAGATGTAAAAGCAGCTGGAGAAGGAAAACATTCAAATAAATCACAGTGAAAACTAATGACAGAGGAGGGCTGGATAGTAAAAACCCCTTTATAACAAGCAGCGCTGGGAGAAGAGAGGGACTTTATAAAACGTGTGTTATCTCCCCTCCCGCTCTGCATAATAGGGGCTTTCGTCTGATACATTTTATATTATCTGGGAGCACTATCCCCCTTTCCTCATCTATAATACACATTTTATATAAAGTCCCTCTCCTCTCCCAGTGCTGCTTGTTATAAAGTTTTTTTTTTACGTCTGATACATTTAGTATCCAGCTCTAACAGTTACTCTGTCATTATGAGCCTTCAGTGTGATTTATTTGAATGTTTTCCCTGGATTTAAAGTGCTTTATTTTATTATAAAAATCAATTTGCACCAGTCATCTCTTCTCTGAGCTTTCTGACCGATTTACGTTAATATTTTCCTTCTCCCCTGCTTTTATATTCCTGTGTCTCCCCCACAGAGATACAAAGTTTAACTAAAAGTTCCCTCTCCTGTGCTGGATAAGCATTGTATTCCGAAGTTCTGCACCCTCCACATGCCAATGCAGTAGGATGTTCTATACAGAGAGGAGTATTAATTAATGCAGTAGGATGTTATCTACATTATACAGAGAGGGGTATTAATTAATGCAGGAGGATGTTGTATACATTATACAGAGAGGAGCCTTTTTTTAACCCTTTAAATCCAGTGGCTGTGAGCGCTGAGATCGGCTGCTTGTTATATTATCTCTAAGTACAATGTATCAGGCTCAGCTGTTACAGTAACTGATTGTAACAGCGCTCAGAGTTTCAGTAAAACAAGGAAATAATATTGTTCTAACCTCTTATATATAAAAAAAATATTTACTAGTTTTACTGAAACTCTGAGCACGGTGATGAGCAACAGTCAGTTACTGTAACAGCTTTGCCTGACACATTGTGCTGAGAGTGAGAGAAACTGTAACAAGCAGCGATCTCAGCCCTCTGAGGAGCCACTACAATAGTAATTGTATCCACTGGTTTTCGGATGAATGAAATTAGTTTTCATACTAAAGAACTGAAAACAAATTTCTTTAGCAACTAAATAAATTGCATTTTAGGACTAATCCATTAGTTCAAAACTAAATTTTGTGCTGTGCACATGTCTACTTGAGGCGTCTTTTTACCTCCTTGAGCGTTTCCATCTTGCTCCTGGTTGCACCACACTTGTGCCTTTGACCCTTACTTCAGGATTCGTTCCTTCCATGGCTCTCCAGCAGGTCCTTCAGGGTGTCCTGCTTGCAGGCTGTGTAGTTTGTCATCTCAGGGTGTCTTCGTGTTGGAGAGCCTCTATCCACACCGCTGCCAGCCAATGTGACGGAACTGTTCTCTTCCGCCTGTCCTGACTCTCCAGACACCCCTTCGTTGCGGTCAGCCCGGCTACTGGGAGTGCTGTCCTCAGCGCCTTGAGCAGCTTGACCCGCCTGCTTCTGTTTCTCTGCCCTGGAGCTGTGTTAGGAATTTCCAGAAGGCCGCTCTGTGCCTTCTGAGGTTGAGTGTGTGTAGTGTAGCTGAAATAAAACACCAGACGCGGCTGTATGTTTTAAAACAGGATTCTCTCTGTCTCAGTCTCTGAGAGTTCTGACTTTTAATGAACAAAAACGTCACCATTTATGCTGAAATCCAACAGCCATAATTTGCATAAATGACGCACATTGTCCTACTAAAATGCTAATTACATTATGTCAGGTATTTACAATAAACTTTCTTTACATTCTTTAGCCTTTAGCTCACACAACATTTGCATAATCTATTGTTCAAACACATCAGATTAAATACAAACACTATCACAGACTTCTTGAATTAAACCTGCAGCTAGATAAGGGGAAAAGCCCTGTTGCATAAATTACACAGCAGTAAAGCTTGTTTACTGGCTATACAAAAACACATTTACCTACAGGAATAAAAGTATATTTAAAACTAAAGTTACCCTATTTTACACTAAACTAATTTAAACTAAAACCAAACGATGTAAAATATATTTAAAATCGCACGATACAATTGAACAAAAAGTCTCTTGGGGTTTGAAGCATGGAGCGTTACATCAGCTCCATGACACCCCCTCACTCAGTCATTTTATTTCACCCCCTCACTCAGCAGTCATTTTATTTCACCCCCCTTACTCACCAGTCATTTTATTCCACCCCCTCACTCACCAGTCATTTTATTCCACCCCCTCACTCACCAGCAGGGATGAGCTGTTCGGTTCGATCGGTTCAGAGTTCGATTCGAACATCACCTGTTCGCATGTTCGCGAACTACGAACATTTCCGCGTGACATTTGGGTCCCTATAGACTCCTAGGTGCCGTTGCACCAGCAGAACACCTTGTTTTATTTTATTAGATGTGGTTTCATTGTGTGATGTAATAAAAGTGTCCCCGTATGTGTACTGTGAAACGTATGTTAAAACCCCCCATTGTATGCTTTGCTCGCCGCCATTTCCCAGCGCCTCGTGGATCCGGTCGAATTGATCGGATCGTAAAATGGCCAATTCGGACCATCCGGTCGAATCGAAAAATGGCCGATTCGAACCATCCGGTTACGAATCGGCACCACCCCGATTTGGAATAGCCAATATGAATCGGGGCCCAGGTACCTTTTTCCAGCGAGGGCCAATGAGACTCATGGGGCGGGCAGGGATTCCTATTGTTCTCTCTCTGTATGAATGTTTATAAATATATGTGATTTCCCAGTAAAAGTCAGTTCATCTAGTGCATACAGCTCCGCCTGGTGTCCTTTATTGACGAGCGTACTGCTGAGATCCCGCGCGGTCTCCAGGGTACGTTACCCACGAACGAGGTACGATCCGGCTACCCTGTGTCTGCATCTCGGATCAGAACAGAGGTGCATCGACCAAATCGAACGATCGACCACGCTTCAATTCCGCTACCCGATCCGAAGCCGCGGCGCGTCTTCCGCGCATCGGTATACCGAAGCGCTACATTTCCGAGGGAAATCCAAAACGTTTCCCATCCGAACGGCTCAACGGACGAAACGTTTCCCATCCGAATGGCCCGCTCCGCAGACGATCCGATCTCCACCAAGGTCAGTAGGCCAGCTGCTTGGGACGCCGAGTGCTGTGACGCTCGGTGGTCGGGCTGGTCTCACCCAGGGGTCCCCCTCCACAGCCCGCCAACCCTTCCCCAGGGTCACTCCAGACCGCTCGAGACGCCGAGTGCCGTGCCACTCGGTAGTCGGGTCGGCGGTAAGCGCAGTGGGAGGAGCAGATAGGAGCACACCCGCAGGCGGACAACACCCATTCCGTCACAGTCACAGACTGAGAGGAACGCAAGATCCTGGATTTATAAATCCCCAACACAGACTCGCCCCCATCCCCCTTCACATTATCCCTTACCCCTGATAATGTCCATGGACTTGCCCATTCCCCCCATATATGTCCCACTACCCCCCTCCACCCCATATGACCTCCCCTTATGCTTTGGCAATGCTAAAATGTATTTGGTCCTGCCAATAAAGCTTATTTTGATTTGATTTTTGATTTGCATGGAAATCTATATATATATAAACGCGAAAGTCCTGACTGACTGACTCATCAACGCCCAGCTGAAACCGTTTAACCTAGGAACGTGAAATTTTGAAGGTGCACTGTTTTTATGATGTAGGCACCCACTAAGGAAGGATTTTTGGAAACTCCGCCCCTAAGGGGGTGAAAAAGGGGGTTGACTATTTTAGACAGGATACCTATATCTTAAAAACAGAAGATGGTACAGACGTGAAAATCGGTATTTAGATTCATCTTGACAAATAAAAAAACACGTATTTTACCATTTTCTGAAAATTTCTTTGGGGGGAAAAAAGGGGGTTGAATACTTTTATCATAAACGCGAAAGTCCTGACTGATTGACTCATCAACGCCCAGCTGAAACCGTTTAACCTAGCAATGTGAAATTTTGAAGGTGCACTGTTTTTATGATTTAGGCGCCCACTAAGGAAGGATTTTTGGAAAATCCACCCATAAGGGGGTGAAAAAGGGTTTGAATATTTTAAACAGGATACCTATAGCTCAAAATCAGAAGATGCTACAGATGTGAAAATCGGTATTTAGATTCATCTTGAAGAAAAAAAAAACACGTATTTTACCGTTTTTCAAAAATCCAAGTGGGGGGCAAAAAAAGGGGGTTGAATATTTTAAATATTTTAAACAGGATACCTGTATCTCCAAAACAGACGATGTTACAGTCCTGAAAATTGGTATTTAGATTCGTCTTGAAAAATAAAACAACACGTATTTTACCATGTTCTGAAAATTCTTTTGGGGGGGAACGGGGATTGAATACCTTTTATCAGTATACCTATATTTCAAAAACCGAAGATGTTACGGGTGTGAAATTTGGTATTTACAATCTTCGTGAAAAAAAACAAACCTGTTTTTTGCCATTTTCCACAAATCCAATTGGGGGGGTCGGGGGAAAGGGGTCTGAATATTTATATCATTATACCTATATTTCAAAAACCAAAGATGTTACAGACGTGAAATTTGGTATTTACAAGGTTCTTTAAAAATAAAAACAGGTGTTTTGCCATTTTCCAAAAACCCCAAGGGGGGATGAAAAAAAGGGGGGCTGAATACTTTTAAACAGGATACCTATATCTCAAAAACAGAAGATGTTACATACGTGAAAATTGGCATTTAGCTTCGTCTTGAGAAACAAATAAACACCTATTTTACCATTTTCCAAAAATTCAGTGGGAGGGGGCAAAAAGGGGGGTTGAATACTTTTATCAGTATACCTATATTTCAAAAAACAAAGATGTTACAGGTGTGAAATTTGGTAGTTACAATCTTCGTGAAAAAAAACAAACCTGTGTTTTGCCATTTTCCACAAATCCAAATAAGGGGGGGGGGGTCGAGGGAAAGGGGTCTGAATACATTTATCCGTATATCTATAGTTCAAAAACCAAGATGTTACAGTTGTGAAGTTTGGTAATTACAATCTTTTGAAAATAAAGAATCACGTGTTTTACCATTTTCCAAAAATCCAAGTTGGGGGGGTAAAAGAAGGGGGGGTGAATACTTTTAAACAGGATACCTACATCTCAAAAACAGAAGATGTTACAGATGTGAAAATTGGTATTTAGATTCGTCTTGAAAATAAAACAACACATATTTTACCATTTTCAAAAAATCCAGTGGGGGGCAAAAAGGGGGAGGAATACCTTTATCACTATACCTATATTTCAAAAACCAATGATATTACAGGTGTGAAATTCGATATTTACAATCTTCGTGCAAAAAACCCCCATGTTTTACCATTTTCCGAAAATCCAGTTAAGGGGGGTGGGGGAAAGGGATGTGAATACTTTTATCAGTATACCTATATTTCAGAAACCAAAGATGTTACAGGTGTGAAATGTGGCACTTACATTCTTCTTGAAAAATAAAAAAAACACGTGTTTTACCATTTTCCAAAAATCTCAAGTGGGGGGGGAAAGGGGGGTTCTACCAAAAAACCCTCAAGTTTCTTTTAAAAAACAATTTTAACAAATACTAAAATCCACGCGAGCGAAGCCGCGGGCAAAAGCTAGTCTATATATATAAACGCGAAAGTCCTGACTGACTGACTGACTCATAAACGCCCAGCTGAAACCGTTTAACCTAGGAACGTGAAATTTTGAAGGTGCACTGTTTTTATGATGTAGGCACCCACTAAGGAAGGATTTTTGGAAAATCCACCCATAAGGGGGTGAAAAAGGGGGTTGAATATTTTAAACAGGATACCTATAGCTCAAAAACAGAAGATGCCACAGATGTGATAATCGGTATTTAGATTCATCTTGAAAAATAAAAAAACACGTATTTTACCGTTTTTCAAAAATCCAAGTGGGGGGAGCGAAAAAAGGGGGTTGAATATTTTAAACGGGATACCTGTATCTCCAAAACAGACGATGTAACAGTCCTGAAATTGGTATTTAGATTAGTCTTGAAAATAAAACATGTTTTTTACCATGTTCTGAAAATTCCTCAGGGGGGGCAAAAAGGGGGGTTGAATACTTTTATCAGTATACCTATATTTCAAAAACCGAAGATGTTACGGTGGGAAATTTGGTATTTACAATCTTCGTGAAAAAAACCAAACATGTTTTTTGCCATTTTCCACAAATCCAATTGGGGGGGGTCGAGGAAAGGGGTCTAAATATTTTTTATCATTATACCTATATTTCAAAAACCAAAGATGTTACAGACGTGAAATTTGGTATTTACAATCTTCTTTAAAAATAAAAACAGGTGTTTTACCATTTTCCAAAAATGTGGGGGGGGGGGGTGAAAAAAAGAGGGGCTGAATAATTTTAATCTGGATACCTATATCTCAAAAACAGAAGATGTTACATACGTGAAAATTGTTATTTAGATTCGTCTTGAGAAACAAAAAACACCTATTTTACCATTTTCCAAAAATTCAGTGGGAATGGGGCAAAAAGGGGGTTGAATACTTTTATCACTATACCTATATTTCAAAAACCTAAGATTTTACAGGTGTGAAATTTGGTATTTACAATCTTCGTGAGAAAATCCAAACGTGTGTTGCCATTTATCACAAATCCAAAAAAGGGGGGGGTCGAGGGAAAGGGGTCTGAATACTTTTATCAGTATATCTATAGTTCAAAAACCAAGATGTTACAGGTGTGAAGTTTTATAATTACAATCTTTTGAAAATAAAAAAACACGTGTTTTACCATTTTCAAAAACAGAAGATGTTACACAGACGTGAAAATTGGTATTTAGATTTGTCTTGAAAATAAAACAACACATATTTTACCATTTTCCAAAAATCCAGTGGGGGGGCAAAACGGGGGACCTTTATCACTATACCTATATTTCAAAAACCAATGATGTTACAGGTGTGAAATTCGATATTTACAATCTTCGTGCAAAAAAACCCATTTTTTTCAAATTTTCTGAAAATCCAGTTAAGGGGGGTGGGGGAAAGGGATGTGAATACTTTTATCAGTATACCTATATTTCAAAAACCA
The DNA here is from genome assembly GCA_009667805.1 of Leptobrachium leishanense. NCBI lineage: Eukaryota > Metazoa > Chordata > Amphibia > Anura > Megophryidae > Leptobrachium > Leptobrachium leishanense. The sequence continues at coordinate 52,799,922 of CM019066.1, read as the reverse complement.
AAGATGTTACAGGTGGGAAATTTGGCACTTACGTTCTTCTTGAAAAATAAAAAAAACACGTGTTTTACAATTTTCCAAAAATTCCAAGTGGGGGGGGGGAAGGGGGGGTTCTAAAAAAAAAAAGTTTCTTTTAAAAAACAATGTTAACAAATCCTAAAATCCACGCGAGTGAAGCCGCGGGCAAAAGCTAGTAGTATATGAAATCCTATGAATAATAATAAAAAGTTCTGTTACAGAATTTAAAAAAAATTAAACAAATCTTAATCAAAAATTTTGCCTGAAAAATGCCTAAAAAATTCTAAATAAAAGAGACTTTTTGCTGCAGATTAAAATAATAAACGGTTTATTAGATATTGGATTAAAACGGGAATATTTTTAACATTGAAGCCTATGGGATTCGCCTGAATAAACCTGACGAATGAAACCACCGAATGGCAGGGCACTTCATTGACATTTCTCTGCTGTTCAATGTGTTCAATGGGTTTAAAAGTAACATCAGGAAGCATTATTTTACTGAGAGGGTGGTGGATACATGGAACAGTCTTCCAGTAGAAGTGGTAGAGGCCAAAACAGTGATTGAATTTAAGCTAGCATGGGATAGGCATAAGGCTATCCTAAACAAAAGATAAATCCAGGTAAAGTATCCATGTAATTGGGCAGACTAGATGGGCCGAAAGGTTCTTATCTGCCGACATTTTTCTATGTTTCTATGTTTTCTATGAATAGATTAACCATTGCTTCTCTATGGGGGATTTCAGTGCCGTATTTTGCTGCTTTTTGAAAAGCCGAATTGCCATGAAATTGCACCGTTTGGTGCAATTCGGTGGCCCATTCAGCAGTCTTTGGCTAACCCCAAGACAAAAAAGTGTAATATCGAGGGCATGGAGATAGTGATGAAACTGGGGCATGAAGTGAGCTGCTAATAGGAGCCATGGAGGGGGTTGATTTACTGTATGGAGAACATGGAGCGGGTATTGAAGATATTGAAGTATGTGAAGATCTGCCAATGTGTGTGTGTGTCTTTCTAGGTCTTTGTAGTGGTTACTGTGTGGCTATCGGTTTGAGTGTGTGTGCATGTGTGTTACACTCAAATAATAACCTCCATCCTGCTCCATGAACTATAAGCTCCCTCACACTTAACCACGTTACCACGTAACCACGTTACACTCAACCCAGGGCCATAAAGTATTGTTGCCAGGTCAGCCATGTTTTCTGGACATACATTATTATTTCATGCAGAGGGGAGCACAGGGAAAAGTGCTGCCCTGCAACATGTATAATTCATATGCCTAGTTAAAAATAACGTAGGGCGGGCACAATTTTTTGTTCTTGCCTCGGGTGCAAAAGGAGCTAGCTACGGCTCTGGCACACGATGAAAAAACTTAAGGACGCTCTAAAGCGACACTTGTGTAACACCTTTCCAGGCACTGGTAGGTTACCAAGTGAAGACACAGGTGCTTCTGAGGCTGCGGAAGAGCGGTGAAGGCCGGGGCCGCTTGAGTTATGCCTTTTTAATTTCCTTAGTCCACGACGCCCAGGGACGTCAAATGTAGGCACCCATTGCCAGCGTCTTCACCATATGGTGCAGGACTACCTAGGGGCAAGGGCAGACCTGGATACCTTTTACAGCAGATGATCCACTGACTTACTGGGTGTTGAGATTGGATCACTGGCCAGAATTTAGCCAATATGCTATGCAGCTACTAGGTTGCCCTTCATCCAGCGTGCTTTCTGAAAGGACGTTCAGTGCCGCTGGAGGTTTTGTCACAGACAAAAGAGTGCGTCTGTCCACTGACTCTGTAGACCGGCCGACATTTATAAAAATGAATCAGTCCTGGATCAGCAGCTATCAATCCCCTGATGCTGACGTAACGGAATAGATCTGGGATCTCTTCTGCATTCACAAAACCTCCACCACTGCACTCTTCCACAATACCACAAAAGGGTTACGGTGTGAAGGCACTTGTTGCCACCAAAGGCACAATATTTGGCGGCACTGACACTGACTCCTATATTACCAGATTTATATCATTTTAATTTTTTGGACCGCAGGGTCCAACCCTGCACTCTTCCACAATACCACAGAGGGGATACTTACGGTGTGAAGGCACTTGCTGCCACCAAAGGCACAATATTTGGGTGCACTGACGCCTGTACCAGATTCATATCTTTTTAATATAGGACCGCATGGTCCAACCCTGCACTCTTCCACAACACCACAAAAGGGTTACGGTGTGAAAGCACTTGCTGCCACCAAAGGCACAATTTTAAAGCACCTATTGTTACTTTCATCCAAAGCCTGCATAAGTTTCACCATAATTTAGCCCAAAAATCACTAAACTTGTTCTGCGTGTCCTAAAAGGTCTCCTCTTTTAGTACAGACTGCCGCCCCAAGCAGTTGTTTATGAATAGATTAAAGGAAAACCGTTTACCATCATTTGAAATGTCATTTTTTTGTTTTTAAATGTTTCTATACATCCTACAAATCCGCCACTTCACAGACAGGTTATGGGGACCTCCTAGGCACGATATTTGAAGGAATTTTTCATTTTTATTTTTAACCCTTATTTCATGGAAACTCACTGTTCCTTTAAAAACGTTTTTTTTTTTAACTTTTTGTCGTTGTTCCCTGTCCCCCAGGGCACTACCCAGACGCCCATACACCTTTTATGGCAAATATCTTGTATATATGCCCTCTTGCAGAGCACTCTAAAAATCAAACTTTTGAGTCCCATTGACTTGCATTGAGTTCGGTTCGTGTTCGCACTCAAACTTTTGAAATTGTTCGAGTTCGAATGCGAACCGAACATGGAGGTGTTCGGCTCATCCCTACAGCAGAGGGCTGGAACCCTTTACGAGGGTTTGGGTCCTTTGGAGATTGGTTTGGATCAATACTGGGATTTATCTCACGGATTGGATCTATGATAATGATAGTGATACTGGTGATAGGGATGGTGCTGTACCGTATAGGGTTATGCCTATGGCCATTGTGCAAGAAGGTTCTGACACCTACACAGACACAAGATACCCTTGATGATCACACCATATTTGTTCCCAGTGAAGGCGATTCCCCCTAAGTACAAAGTGTTCGAGAATAGAGATAGAGGAGTGTAGTGGCTAAGGGTCTCAGGCAGGAGAACCTGAAACCCTAGCCAAGGGGGGAATGTAAGGGAATCAGGCCAGTAATAGGCAGCCATGATGTTCCAGGCGGCCATCTTACTCGTGTACATTTACGTGAACCAAAGTCCTGACAGTTATTGGCTCAATTAGGACTAGCTTGCATAGATTCTTTGGAATTTCCTAAACTAACAGGCAGAGCAATTAAATTAACAAGACCCGGGCAGACGCTGGCAAGAAGTGACAGGATGGAAATTAGTTACATCAAGGTCAGAGAGCTAGGGCTAGAACAATAAAGGATGTGAAACCAGCTGGGGCCTTGTCTGAACTATACAATAAACAAGTTCCAGAGAGATGGGCACAGGCAGGATCTGGGAGAGTGGTCAATTATCCGATTGTCAAAATATTGTAAGCTGCCAATTGACTGCCAATTTGTGGAATGTCTTTGTATTCTGAAAGGGGAAGGTACAGACCCACTTGGGGTGGGCTAATTGGGATGTACCTGATTATCTATTCAAGGTATAAAATGTTATGTTTGAATGTAAACGCTGCTCAGTCTTTGCTATTCAATCCTGGCTGAGTGGTGACGTCACAATAAAGTTCACCTTTCCTGAAGAGACTCGTGTCCAGTCCGTCTTTGTCTGAGCTGGCCCGGTCTTCTCCCGTAAGAGCCAGGTGGATTCCGATAACACAATCAGATTTTATCTTGATTTTAGCTCTGATCCTTGTTGTATTCAGATTTGCCGTGCCTTTTTACATGATATTTTTTCATGTATGTGTATGTATACTGCTCTGAAATATGTATGATCAATAAGCACTTTATATTGCATCTTCTTACGACACCCACTATCGGATACAGATCCCTATATAAGCACGCGAGCAGCGCCAGAACCCCCATGACGCATTTACTAAACCACAGGCAGGAGCAAAGCACTGACATCATACCCTCAGGAGCAAAGCACTGACATCATACCCTCAGGAGGCAGCGCACGCACTCGTAATCAGAATCCCAAGGAGGACGCTAATAAAGGGCACCCCACATTACATACATATAAAGTGTAGCAAGGTGCAATATTGCACAGTTTATGCAAACCAGACACAGGTCTGTAAAGGCCTCCGTATTGGTAGATTAGCGGACGTATCATGTGCGACACTAAGGCTGGTGGCACATGAGCGCATCTGGTGCTTGTGTGCGTCTGCACTTCCTTTCGTTTGTGCGTTGACGGGGAAGGCCAACCACCGGATGTGAAAAAGCCCTCCCTGTCAAAAAGCTAGACAGACGCTGACAGGGATACAAAGCGCCATCCTCCATAGGACGCTGAGCGCACGGAGTGGACGGAACGTCCATTCTCACGGACATTCCTTCCTCTCGCTGTTGACGCTCGTGTGCCCGGGGACCTTAGTGTAGAAAACGCATTCATCATAACATGCCCCAATAGAGCGGTATTATCAAGTACAAGGGAGGGGATATGGACAGGTAGAGTAAATCTTCCACCATGTCCAGAAGCATTGCATGGACACTGCTGCACAAAATACAGGCATACCCCATATACCCTGAGGACCCTCTACTTGAAAGCCCATGTCTGCCCTGCATTCGTAGGACATTGCAGTGGGGGGAAAGTGAGCCCTTCACATGAAATCACATTTCTTTTCATCACTGAAGCTCCTTTCCACATGGTCAAAAAAAAGCAGGAGGGGAGGGGGGGGGGAGTACTGCCGCGAGTGTGTGAGCACAGCCCAGCCCAAGGAACTGTGTATGGGGTGTCCTGTCTGGAGAGGGGGGTGAGAGCGGGGATGGGGTGCTGTCAGCGTGCAGGAGGAGGAATACGTCCAGAAGCATGGGATGGATACAGCTACTGATCCCAGGGAGACTGAAGGGCAGACTGAGTCACACAGAGATGACCTGGTTGATCTGGAGGAGAGACGAGCTGCCTCCCAGCCATCCGATGCACACACGCACCTCACACGCGCCTTGATCTCTCTCCCATCCCTGGTCTCACGTGTATAGGGGGCGGGGCCAAATGTGGATGCAACAGCGGCAAAAAACGCCGCTCAACCGGATTTGCCGCCTGGCGCACTTGCTCCATGGATGGGCCGACCCTGTGTGTAAGATAATCTGCGCTGCATTGATGAGGATCCCCCCACCCCTGCACGCTTACTATGGTCATTTTTAGTTCGTATAGAAATGTCTTCTATAGATGATAGAATTATGTTTTTTAGGAATATAATTGTTTTCTTTTTTAAGTATCTATATACACCCCCCTTTCTCTCAGTATCTATATACCCCCCTTTCTCTCAGTATTTATTTACCCCCTTTCTCTCAGTATCTATATACCCCCCTTTCTCTCAGTATATACCCCCCTTTCTCTCAGTATCTATATACCCCCTTTCTCTCAGTATCTATATACCCCCCCTTTCTCTCAGTATCTATATACCCCCTTTCGCTCAGTATCATATACCCCCTTCTCTCAGTATCTATATACCCCCCTTTCTCTCAGTATTCTATACCCCCCCTTTCTCTCAGTATCTATATACCCCCCTTTCTCTCAGTATCTATATACCCCCTTTCTCTCAGTATCTATATACCCCCCCTTTCTCTCAGTATCTATATACCCCCTTTCTCTCAGTATCTATATACCCCCCTTTCTCTCAGTATCTATATACCCCCCTTTTGCTCAGTATCTATATACCCCCTTTCTCTCAGTATATACCCCGCTTTCTCTCAGTATCTATATACCCCCTTTCTCTCAGTATCTATATACCCCCCCTTTCTCTCAGTATCTATATACCCCCCTTTCGCTCAGTAATCATATACCCCCTTTCTCTCAGTATCTATATACCCCCCTTTCTCTCAGTATCTATATACCCCCTTTCTCTCAGTATCTATATACCCCCTTTCTCTCAGTATCTATATACCCCCTTTCTCTCAGTTATCTATATACCCCCCCTTTCTCTCAGTATCTATATACCCCCTTCCTCTCAGTATCTATATACCCCCCCTTTCTCTCAGTATCTATATACCCCCTTTCGCTCAGTATCTATATACCCCCTTTCTCTCAGTATCTATATACCCCCTTTCTCTCAGTATATACCCCCCTTTCTCTCAGTATTTACCCCCTTTCTCTCAGTATATACCCCCCTTTCTCTCAGTATCTATATACCCCTTTCTCTCAGTATCTATATACCCCCTTTCTCTCAGTATCTATATACCCCCCCTTTCTCTCAGTATCTATATACCCCCCTTTCGCTCAGTATCTATATACCCCCTTTCTCTCAGTATCTATATACCCCCTTTCTCTCAGTATATACCCCCCTTTCTCTCAGTATATACCCCCCCTTTCTCTCAGTATCTATATACCCCCCCTTCTCTCAGTATCTATATACCCCCTTTCTCTCAGTATCTATATACCCCCCTTTCGCTCAGTATCTATATACCCCCTTCCTCTCAGTATCTATATACCCCCCCTTTCTCTCAGTATCTATATACCCCCCCTTTCGCTCAGTATCTATATACCCCCTTTCTCTCAGTATCTATATACCCCCTTTCTCTCAGTATATACCCCCCTTTCTCTCAGTATATACACCCCCTTTCTCTCAGTATCTATATACCCCCTTTCTCTCAGTATCTATATATACCCCCTTTCTCTCAGTATCTATATACCCCCCCTTTCTCTCAGTATCTATATACCCCCTTTCTCTCAGTATCTATATACCCCCTTTCTCTCAGTATCTATATACCCCTTTCTCTCAGTATATACCCCCCTTTCTCTCAGTATATACACCCCCTTTCTCTCAGTATCTATATACCCCCCTTTCTCTCAGTATCTATATACCCCCTTTCTCTCAGTATCTATATACCCCCTTTCTCTCAGTATCTATATACCCCCCTTTCTCGCTCAGTATCTATATACCCCCTTTCTCTCAGTATCTATATACCCCCCTTTCTCTCAGTATCTATATACCCCCTTTCTCTCAGTATCTATATACCCCCCTTTCTCTCAGTATCTATATACCCCCTTTCTCTCAGTATCTATATACCCCCCCTTTCTCTCAGTATCTATATACCCCCTTTCTCTCAGTATCTATATACCCCCCTTTCTCTCAGTATCTATATACCCCTTCCTCTCAGTATCTATATACCCCCCTTTCTCTCAGTATCTATATACCCCCCTTTCTCTCAGTATCTATATACCCCCCTTTCTCTCAGTATCTATATACCCCCCCTTTCTCTCAGTATCTATATACCCCCTTTCGCTCAGTATCTATATACCCCCCCTTTCTCTCAGTATCTATATACCCCCCTTTCTCTCAGTATCTATATACCCCCCTTTCGCTCAGTATCTATATACCCCCTTCCTCTCAGTATCTATATACCCCCCTTTCTCTCAGTATCTATATACCCCCCCTTTCTCTCAGTATCTATATACCCCCCCTTTCTCTCAGTATCTATATACCCCCTTTCTCTCAGTATCTATATACCCCCCTTTCGCTCAGTATCTATATACCCCCCTTTCTCTCAGTATCTATATACCCCTTTCTCTCAGCTCAGTATCTATATACCCCCTTTCGCTCAGTATCTATATACCCCCTTCTCTCAGTATCTATATACCCCCTTTCTCTCAGTATCTATATACCCCCCTTTCTCTCAGTATCTATATACCCCCCTTTCGCTCAGTATCTATATACCCCTTTCTCTCAGTATCTATATACCCCCTTTCTCTCAGTATATACCCCCTTTCTCTCAGTATATACACCCCCTTTCTCTCAGTATCTATATACCCCCCCTTTCTCTCAGTATCTATATACCCCCTTTCTCTCAGTATCTATATACCCCCCTTTCGCTCAGTATCTATATACCCCCTTCCTCTCAGTATCTATATACCCCCCCTTTCTCTCAGTATCTATATACCCCCCTTTCGCTCAGTATCTATATACCCCCTTCCTCTCAGTATATATACCCCCCCTTTCTCTCAGTATCTATATACCCCCTTTCGCTCAGTATCTATATACCCCCTTTCTCTCAGTATATACCCCCCTTTCTCTCAGTATATACACCCCTTTCTCTCAGTATCTTATATATCCCCCTTTTCTCAGTATCTATATACCCCCTTTCTCTCAGTATCTATATACCCCCTTTCTCTCAGTATTATATACCCCTTTCTCCTCAGTATCTATATACCCCCTTTCTCTCAGTATCTATATACCCCCCTTTCTCTCAGTATCTATATACCCCCCCTTTCTCTCAGTATCTATACCCCCCTTTCTCTCAGTATCTATACACCCCCTTTCTCTCAGTATCTATATACCCCCCTTCTCTCTCAGTATCTATATACCCCCCCTTTCTCTCAGTATCTATATACCCCCTTTCTCTCAGTATCTATATACCCCCTTTCTCTCAGTATCTATATACCCCCTTTCTCTCAGTATCTATATACCCCCCCTTTCTCTCAGTATCTATATACCCCCCTTTCTCTCAGTATCTATATACTCCCTGCGAATAACCCTTTTGAAATTAAGGATAATATATGTATAACCTCTGATAAAATAATACATTATGAACAGTTACGGATGACGTAGCACCAGAGCGAGATCGGCAATATGCAATCCTGGGATGCATGAATGGAATGCAAACCACTTCCGCAATACCTCATACGCAAGAGAATTGATGAAGAACTGGCGAGATTGGGAATATAAGGAGGAAATAGAGTGTAGAGACTGAGGCCGAGACGTATTGGCGAAACGCATTTCTGTACGGCTTACTCTTATTTTTATATATCTGGAGAATACTTTTGGCTTATCCAATTTTTTATATTTGTATTTTAATAAATAAATTCCATTTAACCCAAGACTATATAGTGGTGCTGTGGTGTCCATAACAACGGAAGGCAACGGAGAGGAGAATCAGTGCTCCAAAATTCCCTGATTTGCCATAACGCCGGGTGTCTGGATGTAGACACCACAACATGTGTGTAACACTCTTTCAACTTGCATTTGAATTCATGTTTTATTGAAGATAATTTGAGCGCTATCTCTCCTTCTCCTTTGTTCTGTCTCTTCCCCCTTATCTTGGGTGTGCTTTAAGACATTTACACAAGGCTGCAGATTCTTAGGTGAGATGCGTTTCTAAACTGTCTGCTCTAATTAGCATTCTATGACCAAGCTAAGATCACTGAAGGCATCAGCATAAACTCATGTTGTATATTTTCATAACTGCCTGATCGTGATAGGTAAATCCCATCAATCCATCATTTTTATCACATCGTGATCAATATACTAAAAAGCAACACTGTCACGTTCCCATGCCCGCCCAGTACTTCAGAGGCCGGGTCACTCTTAGCCGGATGCAGGATTTAAACCCACGCAAGAATGACCCAGGGAGACACCCTGACCATGCAGGCCTCTTCTCCAAGAGTGGGAACACAATAATCACTGGTGACAGCGAGCAGTAACACTTATACTAAAATATATAAACAAAAGGGAATGGGAGAAGGATGTTTAAATTGAAGCTATGGGGATAATGCGTATTAACTATTGTCTACTCTCATAAATTGCTATGGATGCTGGTAGTCATCTGTTTTACCATGACCAGCACTAGCTAAGCTAAGGATGTAGTGCAATTTAATTAAAGGATAGGTGTGGGGTTAAAATACTACAATTTGTCTTAAAAAAACAACTAAAATAGCAACATCTAAATATGTGTGTGTTTAACATTTATCTACTATAAGTCCTAAGAAACAAGGTTTCAAATGCTCGGAGGGTTTTACCTTTGTTGCCCACCTACCATAAAAGATAACCCTGTTCTACTACTTAGTGTTTTTTCTATTCGGTTGGTATATATAGTGACCTATCTGTTGGGTAAGAAATTTGCGGTCACTAGTTGGTGTAGATACAAAATTAAAAGTTGTGAACACAGGAGCCTCCTCATACATCTTACATCTAAATAAAATACTCCGGTTTATAGGTGACACTTTAAAGTCATGATAAGTTCCTGAATCACAGGGCTGCATCATTAACATATGGATATCGGCAGGTTCCTTCTCTATCACACTATATTGAGTTAAATTACCATGATCAATTAATTCTTGTAAAGCCGTGTGATTAATAGGAAAACCTATGAATAGAAACCCATATTGTAAGCCGTGCGGGGCCTGACTACATATCTAGCACGAGTTATTCTTCTGAGATTCCTTAAAGATCAACTTAATGGATTCATATACATATTATCTTTTCCATGAGGACTCACTGCGTTCCCTCGTATTCCTAACCAATCCCAAGTTAGAACCGATATCCTGACTGTGTGTTTCATCTTTCAGACACACCATGAATGTAAAAAATGATAATAAAGTAAAGTGTGATAAAGCCCCAAGTTACAGTACAACATAATATCAGGGGAGTCAGTTCATTAGACTCAGGGGATTGATCTTCCCCTCCTACTTATAAGTGTCACTCTTTCTTTATCACGAGAGTCTCCAAATTCTTCCAGAGTCACTTGTTTGGGGGAGAAAACCCCGGCCTCCCGATAACTGGTCCTGACTGTGTGGGGGGAAACCCCGGCCTCCCGATAACTGGTCCTGACTGTGTGAGGGGAAACCCCGGCCTCCCGATAACTGGTCCTGACTGTGTGGGGGGAAACCCCGGCCTCCCGATAACTGGTCCTGACTGTGTGGGGGGAAACCCCGGCCTCCCTATAACTGGTCCTGACTGTGTGGGGGGAAACCCCGGCCTCCCGATAACTGGTCCTGACTGTGTGGGGGGAAACCCCGGCCTCCGATAACTGGTCCTGACTGTGTGGGGGGAACCCCGGCCTCCCGATAACTGGTCCTGACTGTGTGGGGGAAACCCCAGCCTCCCGATAACTGGTCCTGACTGTGTGGGGGGAAACCCCCGCCTCCCGATAACTGGTCCTGACTGTGTGGGGGGGAAACCCCAGCCTCCCGATAACTGGTCCTGACTGTGTGGGGGGGAAACCCCGCCTCCCGATAACTGGTCCTGACTGTGGGTGGGGGGAAACCCCAGCCTCCCGATAACTGGTCCTGACTGTGTGGGGGAAACCCCGGCCTCCCGATAACTGGTCCTGACTGTGTGGGGGGGAAACCCCGGCCTCCGATAACTGGTCCTGACTGTGTGGGGGGGAAACCCCGGCCTCCCGATAACTGGTCCTGACTGTGTGGGGGGGAAACCCCGGCCTCCCGATAACTGGTCCTGACTGTGTGGGGGGAAACCCCGGCCTCCCGATAACTGGTCCTGACTGTGTGGGGGGAAACCCCGGCCTCCTGATAACTGGTCCTGACTGTGTGGGGGGAAACCCAGGCCTCCCGATAACTGGTCCTGACTGTGTGGGGGGAATCCCCGGCCTCCCGATAACTGGTCCTGACTGTGTGGGGAGAAACCCCAGCCTCCCGATAACTGGTCCTGACTGTGTGGGGGGAAACCCCGGCCTCCCGATAACTGGTCCTGACTGTGTGGGGGGGAAACCCCAGCCTCCCGATAACTGGTCCTGACTGTGTGGGGGGAAACCCCAGCCTCCCGATAACTGGTCCTGACTGTGTGGGGGAAACCCCAGCCTCTCCGATAACTGGTCCTGACTGTGTGGGGGAAACCCGGCCTCCCGATAACTGGTCCTGACTGTGTGGGGGGGAAACCCCGGCCTCCCGATAACTGGACCTGACTGTGTGGGGGGGAAACCCCGGCCTCCCGATAACTGGTCCTGACTGTGTGGGGGAAACCCGGGCTCCCGATAACTGGTCCTGACTGTGTGGGGGGAAACCCCGGCCTCCTGATAACTGGTCCTGACTGTGTGGGGGGGAAACCCCAGCCTCCCGATAACTGGTCCTGACCGTGTGGGGGGGGAAACCCCAGCCTCCCGATAACTGGTCCTGACTGTGTGGGGGGGAAACCCCGGCCTCCCTATAACTGGTCCTGACTGTGTGGGGGGGAAACCATAGCCTCCCGATAACTGGTCCTGACTGTGTGGGGGGGAAACCCCGGCCTCCCGATAACTGGTCCTGGCTGTGTGGGGGGAAACCCCGGCCTCCCGATAACTGGTCCTGACTGTGTGGGGGTAAACCCCGGCCTCCCGATAACTGGTCCTGACTGTGTGGGGGGAAACCCCGGCCTCCTGATAACTGGTCCTGACTGTGTGGGGGGGAAACCCCAGCCTCCCGATAACTGGTCCTGACCGTGTGGGGGGGGAAACCCCAGCCTCCCGATAACTGGTCCTGACTGTGTGGGGGGGAAAACCCCGGCCTCCCGATAACTGGTCCTGACTGTGTGGGGGGAAACCCCGGCCTCCCTATAACTGGTCCTGACTGTGTGGGGGGGAAACCTCAGCCTCCGATAACTGGTCCTGACTGGTGTGGGGGGGAACCCCAGCCTCCCGATAACTGGTCCTGACTGTGTGGGGGGAAACCCCGGCCTCCCGATAACTGGTCCTGACTGTGCGGGGGGAAACCCCGGCCTCCCGATAACTGGTCCTGGCTGTGTGGGGGGAAACCCCGGCCTCCCGATAACTGGTCCTGACTGTGTGGGGGGAAACCCCGGCCTCCCGATAACTGGTCCTGACTGTTGGGGGAAACCCCGGCCTCCTGATAACGGTCCTGACTGTGTGGGCGGGAAACCCCGGCCTCCCGATAACTGGTCCTGACTGTGTGGGGGAAACCCCGCCTCCCGATAACTGGTCCTGACTGTGTGTCCTTGCTTGCTTCTGCTTGGCTGTGATCCGTCCAGCGCTTGTAAGCCATCGTTATCCTGCTTGCGTGGATTCAATGCTGGGGAACCTTCTGTCAGGACTGTTGTTCT